>OZ023166.1:7546084-8061084 GCA_963678695.2 Diplodus puntazzo | reverse complement strand
GCTAGCAATAAGTATCTAGTTATGTCTTTATGGTTCTTTTCAGAGGTACACGTATCATCATCATCAACACAACACTATCCTTGTTTTTCTTCACCCCAGTTGCATCAGCTCCTGCTTACAGCCTTGACATCTTAAGCCTCCCCATCTCTGGTGCCGAGACAGACGGCTATAACATTTAATAACATACTCCTGCCCCAGTAGTCTCATTCTCTCACTCGCAGTTTCTTTCAAGCTGCCTCACTACCCAGCTTTTCTTTATTTCATTGTGACAGCACTGGCACTGTCCGCCTCGGTATGTTAGAAGCAGGCCTCAACACAAGCCAGTGGATGTTGGTGCATTAGCATGGCCCATGGTCCATGGAAATGATTAACGAAATGAAAATGATACAGATAAGTAATGCAGAAGATAAAATTGGTCACTGGCGAAGAATGTTTGCATGTAATAAGCTGATAAAGAAGCTGAACATGCACCACGTGCACCTTGTGGGAATACATGATTAGACACTGTACACATAGAAATCTGTATGTAAATCTATAGACTGCAATTTACCATGTAAACTTTATTGAACTTTTACTTAATTTTGATTACACACGATGGCTATATGTTAACATGATAGGTCTGATACTTATGTTTAGTTTGTTCTAGGGATTAAAAGAATAAAGCAGTGCCAGTATTCATACATATGTGTGCAAATAAAATGGGAGATAAACAGCATCTTTGGAAGCAAGTGCAGCATGGTAAAGACTTCACTCTAAACATCGGCTGGAGGTTTACCGTCGTCTAATACAGCTGTCCTGTTGGGACTTATTCACACTGTCCTTTATTCTGTCACTGTCTATACTAGGGGTGCGACGGATCAAAAAACTCACGGTTCGGATTGTTTCACGGATCAGAGTCACGGATCGGATCATTTTTCGGATCAGCAAAAAAAAAAAAAAAAAAGACAAGACAAATGCCGCGGTGATAAGCGGTTGTTGAGCAGCCTTCGTTTTCACTCCTGTCAGTGAAACACGGGGTGTCGCTTCAAATGCGTGGCCATGCTTGATGTGTTTCCACTGTCATATGGCTTTCTTGTGCCACAGTGCCTACACACCATCAAGGTTTTATCCACTAACCTCTTTCCTTCGTCATTATATTTCACAGGTAAGCCAAAATGCTCCCATACAGGGGATTTAAATGACGCGGGGCGTTCAAGTTCCTCCGTTCCTCCGCTCGCCATGACCACGCTGCCCTTAACAAGTGTGTGGATTGAACATGCGCATAACTTTTTTTTTTTCATAAATCAATCCGCGGATCACATGTGTGCCGAACCGAAGATATTGATCCGAACGAATCACGGATCAATGATGATCCGTTGCACCACTAGTCTATACATGCGGAAATCAGCTTGACAATGTCTCAGCACACAGACAACATAAATGTGAGCCAATGAGCCACTCATTAAACCATAAGGCTAGCCATTATCCTTCTCACTGTCCGTTGGCTTCACCACATCCTTACACATACACACATGCACACACAAAGATGCAGTGTTGCAGACAGTCAGATATTCACCACAGCTTAAGAGCACTCTGTGCCAGGACACATAGCATTTTTTTCGTGCTTTGTAAGGTTCGCATTTGTGTGTCTTGTCAGTGTGTGTTTGTGTGGTTGCATAGCTTCGTCCATGTATGCTAAACAAGAGATCTAATTGTCTCCAGAGGTTCGCTCTCTGAGGAATCAATAGGCATTGTTTGTTATGCGTTCCTAGCCTAAGACTCACTTTCAGAACCACGTTATTTAATCTGATGACATATAAGCCAGTTAAACTAATAGTTGTGAGGGGCTGATGACTTCATGCTGATGATGCCGAGGACGGTCAGTAGCGATACCAACTATGGTGAGCAAGACTCTTGCTCAGATCAGCAAGAAATGACTATTTTTGCAGTATCCCATTGAGCATGTGAGCTGTTTTCATCTATATTATATTATATATTATATCTGTATATCACTATTCATAACAAACAAAACTGAAACAAAAAAATATGAGTACATTCCATTTCTTTTTAATGCAATGTGCTGTTGCCCCTCAACTCATTTTATGCAGACCTTCCTATGAACGATCTCTCAACCAACATGAAAGGTCCCATCATCAAAAGAAATGCAGTTGACTCAGGGATGCATGTGGTATAGAGCAGCAGCCTGACAGTATGTGAGTGTGTGTCAGTGTGAAACAGATCAAGAGACGGTGAGGAGAGCACGCTCACGTGTCCATAAACGCATTAGTGTGTGCGTGTTCACGTAAAGGTCAGCGAGGGCAATATTGACATGCTATATTCTGAGCACATGGAGCAGCAGCAGGAGCGAGGCCTGGGGTGTTGCATTTCCTCCAGCGTCCTCCGCTGTGATGACCTGCCTCAGCACACTGTCACCCTGACTCCACCTCTGTCAATATGCTGAAACCACTCCTTTTAGTGAGCAGCAGCAAACCTAAAGAGATGAAACCTCTTTCTCTGCAGTCAAAGCTGGACAAACAGGAGCTCGGGGCTTACAGTCTCAGTTTGTTTCTTTAGGTTTTCAGAGCAGATGTTCTCCAGTTATCTCAAGCATCCAGTAACTCCTGACTTTTGTTGTTGGGCGATGTCAAACTGGACTAATAATGTGCTATTCACACCCTCTTTTTGTTGTTTCTAGCAGTTAGTCACAGTGACAACTTCGAGACCAGCCCTGGTTAGCAGCATGCTTTAATTGCTCTAAGTTAAGTCAGTTGAGACATGCATTAATAACAAAGCCTCTCTGTGTGTCCAAGAAAACCTCATGACGTGTCCGGCCTCCGTCCGTCACAGTCCATCGGGCAAATCATTGGCAGGTTTTAAGCATAATTTGCGCTTTTCGGCAGAGGTGAAGGTTTGTTTCAACAGCGTTGAGAACAGATTTGTTTTGTGACTCATAACCAAGAGAAAGTAAAATATGAACAGACATGCTTTTCATGTCAGAAGCTGTTCTGTTTAGGCAAATGCTGGTGTCACATGACCATGAGCTGATGGTGATATCGAAGACAAGCTTCCTCTTCTTGCAGCCATGTAACATTTCCACCACGTGTCCAACATAGTGATAGGAAGCACGCGGCTTTTCTCGCTCGCGCTCTTTCGCCATCTTTCCTTCCACGAATGCGATTGACCTTGCACCAGCTTGCAAGACCTTGGAGTCTGGGGGAGTGCTGCTGAGGATGCTGGAAGAGAATGCAAGCCAGACAGTCACATTGAGGGCACAACGGCAGAGGAAAAGAATAATGCTGGGGAGGGAATAGGAGCCCCAGAATGGAGGAGGATCCACTGGTTAAAGCCGTATAAATTCTGTGGTTAGGGCAGAGAAGTAGATCATATTAAACGGTCATGAAATGGATGCCTTGGAGAGAAAGAGCACTGACAGTTAAAGTGGAATTAGATAGAAGGAGTGGCATACTGACAAGAAAGACCATGGACATGAAGAAAATCAATAGGGGAAGGACAGCCATGTCCAGACATGATGGATCATAATGAGCGCTCATTATCACTCTGGCACTGTCTTACAGCAGACTACATCGCCTGTCTCTCTTTCTCAGATATGTACTGTAATAGAAACCATAGAAACAGATAAGGCAGCCAGACAGAACGCAGGGGGCGTCAGCTTTTCATGCTTCAAGTCATCACATTCTCTCATTTGACTGAAGACGGCCCCTGGCGCCTTCAGTAAAAAAATAGTAATAATAATTAAAATAGATCCTTCTGTTCATTAGTTCACGTCCAGCTGCGACTTGAGTTCAGTGTGATGAGTTCAGAGATAATCCGTACTCACCTGAATGTAACTTATTACAAAGTATATTTTGAGATTAAAAAGTGTGTTGCCATCAGCAACACCAGGCTGAGAGGGAGCAATAAATACATGTAACATCAACGTTATGTGATATGAAGGCCTGGGGCATACAGGGTTACGCAGTAAGATTAGACTTGGCTGACGTGACATTTTCAAATGCTTGGGAATAAAAACATGCCCTTAGTAATGTAAACAAAAGAATGGCACTGCGTGTGTTGGATCAGTTTCATTGCAAAACATTCAGTCAAGTCGTTCTCGGTCAGAATGTTTTTGGCATTAAAATAATGAAAAATAAAGAAAGATTACTCATGAAGAAATAGCAGTGTTTAATACAATGTTAGTGTTTGTCATTGAGCAGTCAGGAAATATATCTTTTCTGTTTGTATTTTATTGGAAAATTCATTTATCAAAGTCTCCTCTCTAAAGTGCATGATATGGAAGATAATCTGCTGTGTTCGCGTGCGTGTGTGTGTGTTCTGATTATGCTAGTGCTCCAAAGGTCGTTTTGTAGCAGTAATGCTACTTCTGCTATCGCAGGGGTCATCCAAGGTGAGCGTGAGCAGTTTCCTCCTTCACTCTCTCTTCTCTCTGTAACATATATCCATGTTGCTGGGTCATCATGACCCAGGCTGCACTGCTGCAGCGCTCTGATATGGCGCAGTGGTTGCAGTGTTGCAGTGCTGTAAAGTTAGCAGCGGTTCGTGGCATTGCTGAACCTGCACGCGCTGTTCTGGGGAAAGAGATTTCTCTGCACAGGGTGTGGCAAGTTACCCTGCCCATGCGATAAGAGCAGAACGGGCCCCCGGGAGCCACAGTCATTCAAATTCCCCGAGCAAACCCCACCGTACAATGGATTCACCCAAAATAGAAGGCAACTGGCAATGCAAACACAACTCTGATAAGAAATAACACTTTGCAACCCGTGATCTCTTTTGTTTGTCATGAAAGGGGGAGTTTGGTTTATGAGATGAATAACAAACGTGATGTTATCTGCGAGTTCACATCTGTGTGAGACGAGAATGGTACTTTTTTTATTTAGAAATGTGTCGGTTCAGAAGAGAATATTATCTGGGATCCGCCATCTTTGTTTAAAAGAAAATCATCACAAAAAATCAGGTAGTCATAGAAATAGTGAGCAGAGTTCAGTCTGCCTCGCTCTCTCTCTCTCTCTCTGTCTCTCTCTCCCTCGCTCTAGCAGCAGGCAGGTCAGCCTCCTCGTTGCTCCTCCCCCCTGCTCTCACCTGGCGCTCAGCCCAGAATGTTGCTGCAACTCTGCTCGCTCTCATTGGTCCGCACTCTCGCACCGCTTCGCAAGAAGGGAAATGACTAACCTCTTCTCCCTCATGCCCTGCCTCGACTTCCCCTCCGCTTTCACTCTCTTCCTCTCTTTCACCTCTAAACTCATTTGCAATGGCCGGCTCTGCTGTACTCGACTGTAAGTGATACACGGTTCGATCAGATTTTCCTGCGTCAACCAGAAGAGGTGGAAAGTTGTGAATGGCTGCTTTGTGCATTTGTGTATGTGTGTGTGTGTCTTTATGTGTGTGTGTGGCGTGATGACCGTGTGTGCACCATGTGTGTTTAGAGCGCAGGGCGGGTGAAAGTTTTATTTGTTTTAGCTGACACCCCTGCATTTCTGACATTTTTACATATTCTTCATTCCCACAGCTGCATATCTAAGCAGATCGCTGCCTACGAAGGAAAAATAAAAGAGAAAAAAAAACCCTGAAAGTTTTCTCTGGATGTGTATCATCGCTAATCTCTCTTTTGGTCTTTCCCTCTCTTCTGTCTCTCTCTCCCCAGAGGAAGTGCCTTCCCTGATGTCTGCTGCAGCTTTGACCTGCTTCTACAGCTGAAGCTCCACCCTCCCCCCGCCCCCCGCCTCGCTCGCTTGCTGCCACAGTAACACGAGTATAAGGACAGCGACCACACCCTCCTCGTGGCCCACGCACCGACCTGCTCGTCCATCAACACCATCCACTCCTCGCGGCCTCAGCTCTCCTCAACAGACGCTGCCAACTGCTCTCAACTAGCTGACCAGCCTTACCACAGCAGCCCTACACACCACCAGGCCCACGCAGCATCTCACCCACCTTGCCTTCAACGTTCGCCTTCAACCCTCTAAGCCTCCACTTGGTCTCCAGTGTCCTTAACCTTCCTGTAGTGGGCTACACACAGACTATCACCTTTGTTGCCTGCTTCACCGCACCTAACCAGAGGGCTCTCGGTTCGGCCTGTTCATCTTTTGCCTTCTTGGCTTCTGAATGTGGTAGATGAGACCCGCTTGGCAAGCAACAGTGAGAGAGCAAAGTTGAGCCAAGTGCGGTAACTTAACTGTTAGGCTGAGCCGTTTCCTGGATATAAAATCTGTGGAAAATTATCCAATAGCATTCACAGCCAAACATCGTCCTGCAACATTTCACTTTGGGAAGAGGAGCCCTCTCAATCAATAGGAACTTTATTTTGAATGTTTCATTTCAACTTTATGCACACATATCACAGACTTTAACAGCGAATAAACATAAATAATAAGACCTTAAAGTTGTGGATTAAAACTCTAGAGGTACTTTACTTGCGCCTGAACCGATTGCAGCTCGGAATACTTTTTGCCAAACTGTTGCCATGGCGTTGAACATGGCACACATCCGCGACACGAAGTGGCTGACACTGGAGGTGTGCAGGGAGTTCCAGAGGGGCACGTGCTCACGCTCCGACCAGGAGTGCAAGTTTGCACATCCGGCCAAGAGCTGTCAGGTGGACAACGGACGGGTCATCGCATGCTTCGACTCACTCAAGGTAAGAAAGGAGAGGAGGCAAACAGAACTCAGGTCACAGATAGGAGGCTGAGCAGCACATTTAGTCTGAGGGAATAAATGTAGTTACGAACTACATCAGGCTCAAAACGCACCATCTGGCCAAGACATGTGCTCTCTTTTTGGTCCCACCTATTTCTGGTCAGGTGACTGCATCATGTGAACAAAAGCACAGCGAGGAGGAGGAGGGCCAGGGAGTTTCAGCTTTTTAGATTCAGGAAGCAGAAGTCCGGCTGTTTGTGACACTGCACTGTGGAATTTTTCTAGAACAGGCAGTATTTTGACTCGTGATTACTGACCTGGTTTCAAACTGGAGTCATTTAGGAGTGTGGAGTCACATTTACGACTGATTTCGCTGTGCACAAACGTTGTTGACTCGGTCAACGCTGTCCCTCTGGAGGTGATAAACGGTGTTGTGTGCCAGCTTCTGAATGGGAAAAACACATGAATAGGCTGTCGCATGTACAGACTCATATGGATGCCCTGAGCACAACACGTTTCAACAGCTAGAGAGCAACAAGGCGATCGCGTCATCATGTAGATCTCACCCAGTCAAACCACTTCCTGTGCTGAGGCCTAGGGGCAGTTAGAGGGGGTTTGTGTGTGTGTCTGTTTCAGCGTGTGTGTGGTTTAGCGTAAAGTTGGGGGCAGATGTAGGGCACCCTATGCAGTAATTTTCCATTTTTAGGCAGCAACAGGAAAGTAGAAAAGCAAACACCTCTTTTTTTCTCTCTTTCTCTCTCTCATTCTCTCTGTCTTTCACAATCTGTCTTTTATCGGAGCAACATGATCTCTAGAGATGGGCGGACCTCAGCCCAAAGTTTCCAGCATTGACACACACCCGCATTCGCTTGGCTGTGTGTGTTTTTTTTCTTCTACCCCTGTTTGTGTTCTGCCCCTGCAGACATCGGTGACTCGTGGTCATTGGCAGTGTGTGATCAGGGAAGGGTTAGGATGAGGACAGCGTGTGTGAGTCGACTCTCAGAACAGTGTTTATAGCCAGATGTGGACAGAGGAACATTGTGAAGCCTGAGCTGAACTCTTCCCAAGTTTCCTCACAATTCGCTGATCCCTGTGTGTGTGTGTGAGATTGTCAAAAACTCTGAGCTAAATTAAATCATCGTTGTTTATTATATCTTGAGTCATAATTTCATAGTTTTGGCAATCATTCCTACAGATAGAGATTGGCAGCATCTTTCCCATTAATCTCCTGATGTCTTCCAGTTTAATTGAAATATCTTGGCACACGGCAACTTTTGCTAAAAATATGTCCGACATGGCAAGAAACACAAGCAGTCACACAGTAAATCAGGTTTTAAACAAATCTACAGGTTAAACTAAACTGATTAGCAAGAGAAAACAAACAAGGAAAATTATTACCCAAACTGTGTGTTGTGATAATCCATCACAGTTTATGGATCCACTTCCTGGTTCAAGTTTGACGTGTCATTCTTACCATAGCATGGCTAGCATGTCTGCTGTGCTCATTTATCCCCTCATAAAAGAGGTCTACAACTTTGTTGAAGCGATGTCGCCGTGTTTCAAGATCTCAGAGGTGAACTGGATGAGTGTTAATGCCGAATTGGGTGTTAATACACATTTACAGTACAGCGTAAAAACCAGCAGGAGGGGTGACCAAACTACAAAAATACAACCCAAGCTGTAAGAAACTGAAAACCCAACAGCAGCAATGTAACTGCAAAACAAATGTAACATTGATTTAGTCCTTTATATACTGTTTTTTTACAGCAATGCACCATATTATATAAGATCATCATCTTTTAGTAGCGCCAGTGTCCTGTGAGAACCATCTTTTCATGAGTTTTCAGCTTTTTGACAATTTGTTTCACAGCTATTGAGTTTAAGAACTAGGGGGAATTATCTGAACTGGAGGTAAAGTAAAGTAAAAGTGCCTCAAATATATACACTACTTGATTAACTGTACTTTGTTTAATTCGACCACTGCTTTTATCTAAAGACCGAAGGATCTCGATACCTGAACATATGTTTAAATTGTCATTCACGCTGAGGGAAAGGTCGGCCCCTGGAAAGGAGTAGCTGACAGATATATGTAGGCATTTAAAAGGAACCAAGGGGCCTATTTCAGTCGTTTGGACTCATTTTCCACTAGGACCTGTGTATTAATGGAGATGGGTGATACTTTTTTTAACTCTTCGCCCCATTTTTTCCACTGGTAATGAAAAACAGAGCAGGTCTCTGAAAAACCCACAGTGGAAACAGCAGGAGAAAGCGAAAGAGAGAGGGAGAGAGAGCAAAAGAGGATGGAGCAAATCAGAAGCGAAGGTTGTTGATTCGTTTGTCGCATTTATTACACACATATAGGCGCAGACACATTCGCCACATTAAGGGTTTCCTGTTACACGGACCTGCTGAAAAGTCACACGTCCTACTTCACTTTCACTCAGATTGAGTGGCTGAAAAAAAAAATAGGGCAAATTCTCAGTTTAGTGGTGTTACATGAAGCCACACCCCCCAGCACTAGTCTCGCAACCCCTACACACACACACACACACACACACACTCTTGGACACATGTGCACACACTTTCTGCCCATGAGAGAGGATCGGCCTTCTTCTTGCGAGGTGTATAATTAGAACAGGTCTCACATGATCACCAGTGCATAGCTGAGCAGGTCACACCCAAACCCAGTCATTTTCCCCAACAGCCACTCTCTCTCTCTCTCTCTCTCTCTCTGGCCTCCTTTTACATGGTGCACACACACACACACACATGCACATGCAGACACAGACTCTACACACACACATGTACACATAAAACATGTGTCCTGAGCTAGACCATGTGTGTAGAAGTCCATGCTGAGGGAATTAGAGCAAAGAATGTATTAGTACCAGAAATAGTAAAAAGATTTAATCACACATTTTTCATGGGAGGATGTTCATGGCAGTTCATGGATGATGCGCCCCGGGGGCAAGACAATCAGTCAGAACAGAAGTTTTCATTGAGGCCACAGAATTGAAACCAAGTCATACTATGTGTGTGTGTGTGTGTGTGTGTGTGTGTGTGTGTTGTGTGTGTGTGTGTGTGTGTGTGTGTGTGTGTGTGTGTGTGTGTGTGTGTGTGTGTGTGTGTGTGTGTGTGTGTGTGTGAACTTGTACCATACATGCATGCGTGGGTGTTCTCTGGCCTTAGACTTGGCCTTAACCTCAGAGAGCGCAGCCCTCTCTGTTGCCTGTGTATCTGCCTAGTGCAGCAAAGACAGCTCAGCTATGTGGAAGCAGGGTAAATATTTGGAGAAGGATAATGGCTGCCACAACTCCCTGATTTAAAATCAGCATTGTAACTTTGGCTATTAATGATTAACTACTGAGCGTGCAGGTTAGCCTTTAAATCTGTATACACGATCCTTATTCTGGGGCTAAATATTTAGATCTGCTCTATAACTCGACGAGACAGGTTGGAGAACTGTAGCAGCGTGTGCTGATGTGAGCTGCACGTTATCTGACAGAAAACGCAGTTTCCAAACATATGTGATATGTAGAGGAAGTAACCCGTTTTAACCTTCACTCGTTAATGCTTCACTCAAGCATTCTTATCAGATTGGAGTATAACAGTCAGCTCAGATTACAGGAGCGAGCGAGCTAACGGCAGCTTTGTTATTAGTTTATACTAGAATGAGTCTGAAACAAAGTAGGTTACTCAATACAGTAACCGAACTGTAATGCCGCAGCTCCGCCACACCCACACAGAGGTAATCTGCCAGCTTATTTTAAGTGCCGTACCATCCTACTTTCATTAGATGCAAGCCTATTCTAGTCCACTTCTCCTTCGCTCGTGTGCCCTTCCTCCTTGCTTGGTTTCATTCTCCTCCCATCTCGGTAACTCCTTTTACTTGATTTCCCACTCAGTCTGGGGTTTTTTTTTTGCCTCATTTACTTCAGGCCACACCCATCACTGGATGGTTAACATTACACCCTGATAGCCCCAATTCAACGCACGCACACACACACACACACACATACATACATACATAGACCTATGTGGTGTGAGATGAGGGCGACATCAGCCACGACCTTGTCTGAACCCGAGAGCGGCAGCAGGTCCTAGTTATCCCCCGAGACTGCCGGCCATGTTGTAAAAAAAGGAGTGGTAACCGTCTACCATGAGAACAGTTTGAACACACACTTGCACACACACACATGCACACAGCATAGACCTTGTACTTTGTCTACCTGCCAGCCTGACACACCCACTGTCATCATGTCTGAGTTCTGAGAAAAAGAGACTAAGAGCGCATGCACGTGTGTGTGTGTGTGCGCCTGTGTTTGTGTGTGTGCTTGCGTGTGTGTTTTATCTGTATTAGTAGTGCTGTTGCAGCGGGTTTCTTTGTGTTACAACACTGTTGTGAGCCAAGATTACATTCCTGCAGAGCAGAGGGCGGGTAAATACCTCTTATTTATCTCTCTCTGTCTCTATCGCTCGCCCTGCTGTCTGTGTCTCTATCTGTCTTTACTCTAATTTTGCTGACCATATTTTGACAGCATGTTTACATTCAGTGGTTAGATGGAGCACACACACACACACACACACACACACACACACACACACACACACACACACACACTGAGAGGTGCTCGGCCAGACAGACATGTGGGGTAAATATTAGCTGCGTTGCTAGTCGACAGTGGGCTTTTCTTCTTTTTTTTTATTTCAAACAAATCATCCAGCCAATCTCTGGGCAGTAAAGTCAACACGTCATGCTCTGCATGTGTGTGTGTGTGTGTTTGTGTGTCAGCATATGAGTTCAGAAGGCTAATGTGTATTTAACAGTGCAGTGTCACTACACAGTAACTTAAAAGACACATGACCACGTGCAGGAAACATTTTGTGGCTAGCTGATGAACTAATAAAAAGAAGAGAAAAAAGCACCACTGAGTGATTAAACATACTACAAAGAACTTTTAGCTAGCTATGAAAATGTCTCGGTTTAATAAAAATGCCTCTAAATCCCCTCTGTAGTCTGATTATGCATCCTGCAAATGAGCTTTTTTTAATGGTTCAATACATAAGAATTTGATTTGAAAACATTCAAAAATGAGCTAAATGTATCAACAGAATGTGAAAAAATGACAGTTTTGATGTCTTTGTATTATATTCAACAGATATGTATTGAGGTTAGCATGCTAACCAGCTAGCCCCAGTCTGTCCCAGGCAGTGTAAGCCCACATTTCGAAGCACTACCTCTGCTGCTGTGTGAGCTATCTAACTACCAACAGCTACATTTAGCAGCAGTTAGCGGTCACTTTATTATGCTGTCTCTTATTTGTGTTGAATATAAATTCGACAGTTGGCCAGTTCTTACATATGGTACCTTTTTAAAAAAGAATAATAGTATTAACAATACATTTATTTCACTCGCTTTCAAAAGAAATGCATAAGCCAGCCAGATAAAGATCCTCATGACAGGAGGTGGGCAGTGTTCATACTGCTTTTGTCCATAGGGGCCACCAGAATCAACAAAAAATGAAATATCCTTGTAGCTGCTTTAATTCATCATAACAGTTTTGTTTTGATCCTAATTTAGGAATACACTATGCAGGATTTTTCTAAAAGCAAAACAACGTATATACACAAAAAAAAAATCCTTCCCACTCATCAGTACGGTACATGAGACCCTGCCCACTGCTTCCATTTTCTTATTTTCCTAAAATGATGATGCCTTCAGGATGTTTATTGCCTTAACGATTCAAGAGGAAGAAACTTTGGGGAAGTTGCCAACACTTTGGCCACCAACCAACCTGAAGCTCTGGCCTTCTGATGAGACTGGCAACCAACTATGCATCTCCAGAATTGCTTACTGCACCTTTAAATGGTTTGTTTACAAGCAGCAAATGACAAAAATCTTACATAGTGAGCCTGTATAGCTTGTTTTTATTCATATGCTGTTACAGTGTGCTTTGTGGTTGCACCTTCTTCATACAGTTTTTGTTTTCTCGATGCTGCAAAACATATTAATCATGACTGTGAATAAACCTGATCAGTCTTGTTAAACCATCAACGTTATTTGACATAAACATGTCCAGCTTCCTCCTTGGATGCTGTCTAAATACATCTGTGTCACATTCAGACACAGTCCAAATACACTGTTTATCCACCTGAAAGCCACAGATGGGCGTGTGATCTTCACATTGCTTGCTTCACTGGCTCCTCGCCAAACCCCAAAGAAAGCACCGAGCAGAAAAAGGAAATGGGACACCTGTGCGCCGAGTTATAATGTCAGAATCTGACCAGGACAAATGTGTTTTCAGGATGAAGGTTTCAATACACCTGTGATCAGGCGGATTTGTTTTCCGTCGCGTGCTAATCTCCAGTCAACGTACTGCAGTGATGCCATAATTCAGACTGTTTTCTGGATCCATATGGCTCTCTCTCCTCTGCAGTCGGCGCGTGGTATCTCCATCCTAATTGGATTTTTAATGGGATATCTGTGGGCGCATCCACAATGAAAATTTCTCTCCTTTAAATTAACAAGGCTGGGATTCAGCCACCCATAGGATCCAGCTTTTTACACGAGGAGAGCTGTTAATAACACAGCGCCGTCCGACTCGGCCGTGCTCAGTCTTCTCTGTAGCTGATTAAAACCAAAGCAGGTTTCACTAGATAAGAGTCACATGACTGGAGCTTTTCGTTTTTTAGTAAGCGGGATCTTTTACGTCTCCGTCTCCTGCTGTTGATGTGGTTTTACTCATACGTCTCTCTCACTTTCATGCCAGAGAGATTTGTGTTTGGACCGTTCTAATCCAGGCCAACACACACTCACACTTCCAGACACACACACACAGACATTCATCGGTCTGCTCATACCATGGTGCGTGCATTCTTGTCAGATCAGCGCGGCTGTGCGTCTTCTCTGTTGAGCTTATGTGACGGAAGATCAGCGACAAACAGCCTGTCTTTTCTTCTCAGTGTCAGCCGTCCCTGTCCCTCCATCACACTGGGCCCCTTTATCACACCACTGATACAATGATTACTTCTCTCTCCTCTCTCTCTCTCTCTCTCTCTCATTCGGTCCCGCTCTGTCTTCAACATACAGACATACCATAAAACCTCAGATAGCCCGAGGGTTTGTTTGCCTCGCCAGTTTACAAATATTGACAGATTGAAGCCGAGACTGCAGTGTGACAAAATCTCATACAATCATATATATTTCTAATAGGTACCGGTGTTGACTTTTGGTTTGCTTTGTGGATTTATGTCCAGGAGTTTATGGGATCCAGGTATTTATTGGTTAAAATGTACGACTCACAGAAGAAAAACTACATCAGAGCAAACATTTATTCCATATCTGACACTATAAAATATAAAGCTATAGTAAGGAATCGGTCCTTATCTTGCCTTATCTTTACATACAGACCAGTTTAGAATTAAGATAAGGTATCAACTTTATATGCTTGTGAGAGGAATTTCATGCTAGAAACTGCCTGATATTTTTCATTAAGATCTGCGCTTTATTCCTTGAGAAATGAAAAAAAAGAAGAAGAAAAAGAGAAAAAAGAAATCCTGGGTCTATTCTGAGCCGAGACCCATCCTCAATCCAAGTTTTATGGAAATCTGTTCAGTAGATTTGGGTGAAAACATGACCTCCTTGGCGGAGGACATTACTGAATGTGAACTCTTTTGATTGCAGAAACAATGTCGACCCAGATAGAATCAAAAATGGGGCTTGATTTCACCTAAATCTAAAGGGATTATAACTCTGAAGCTACTTAAGCGGAAATAAATGGGGAAAAAAGGTTTTAATCTGGCTTTTTTTTCTAATCACTGTACCTCTATCCACTCTCTCTTTCTCTCCTTTTCCTTCTCAGCGTTTTCAAACTTCTTACTTGCCCACAGTCGCCTATCAAGCTCTGCCATTATCCTCCCATTAGGCAGGTGAGCGAGGAGCTCGAGGGCACAGCCACTCGCTTAGACTCATCTCTCTCAACACCTTTTTCACTCCGTCCCTCCCTCTTGCCAGCTGTTAAGTCCATCAGTCAGGTTTGCCGTGCCTCCTATCTCTGTGTTTATGCCAAAATGTTACAGAGAAGCTGCACATTGAAAGTTGCAGAGGCACGAGAATGTTAGGCAGCAAGGAAAAACATAGTTGATGTCTGTCCGTCTGTTTTTTCTCTCGCTCAGTCGGTTCCTCGGTCTATCTTGTTTGTGCATTCCTTGCCGGAATCGCAGTGTCTGGGCCTCTCAAACCCATGACATCGGTCTTAATTACTTTCTCCCTTTCTGTGAGTCAGTGTCCCCGATTCTGCTCGATGATCTTGAGAGGACAGCGGAAAAAAAAACAAGTATCACCGAACACACTGAACTTCAGCCGCAAAATCACAAAAGGTTTTTAGTTGTGACATTCAGCCAAAAACTCTGAGAAGTGAAACTAGCCGCCATCGTCGACATCCTCACACACGACGTCTCATTTGGCTCATCAGTACCCATCGTGTGTCCTTGTTTTTTGACCTGAAACAGTGGCGCCACCTGAGGTCCAATTAGTATTAGCCCTGATTAGTTGTGTGTGACATGCACAGACTGCTTGAGTCTCTGTTTACACTGCACGCTCTACATTGTATATTACTCACGCTGGCAGCAGATACATATTAAACTGCTTTATACACTGTAAGGAACAAGCCATAAGCATAACTGGCACTGCTTTCTTCAGCAATATTAATCAGTTTATCTAAAATAAAACAGGTTTTCTTACTCCACATTTTCTCAGAGTCTGTGTTTTTTGACTGGACTCTGTGCTGATTTGTGGGTTTTAGCATGTGGTTAGCTGTCATTGGTTACCGTAACTACTCTCAGTTCAGTTATGCAGGATTCAGGCTGTTTATTGAATACTGCACATAGATACAGGTGTGCCACTGCAGAGCTGTTGCCACGGACAATCTGCTCTGCTGCAAAATATGGGGAGATTCATCTGGAGGGTGTAGGCTTAATCAGCAATGTGCGAACTCGTTAGGCAAGGGCTTGAATGTCAAAGACATTCGCTTGTGTGTTGAAATCCCACAATCCAGCTTTAAGAAGCTCGCAGTACATTTATAGAATGGAAATTACTTAAATAGAATCACGCTCAATGCCTTTTCGAGACCATTTATTGTAGGACATCAGTGCCTGTGCAGCATTTGTGAAACAAATTGAATCATTCTTCTCCACTGTCAATACTGAAATAACCCAAAGAATTCATGAGTGGCATTATTACATTTTGAGCTGCAATAAGAGCGAGAGAAAGAGGCTGAAAGCATCCTGCTTGCGCTAGTGCCAAGTCCAAAGGAGATAATCGCACGCGGAAACAGGATTATGCCAGTTGACAGTGGGATTAGAGCTGTGGATAGGATTACAGTCTGTGAGATCAGATTAGAGTAATACATTCCAGATTAAATCTGTTAGTGCAAACTAAATTAATCATCCGCGCTGGTGTGGTTGTTTCTTGATGGAGACGTTTTCCTGTGTGTTTTTTGTGTTTCTACAATCCAAGTGTCGCAGAACTGAGAAGGAATTGAGCCCCGTGCAGATAATGGAGGGAAGCAATGAGGGTTAGAAAGGGAGAATAGACAGCCGGGGATCAAAGAAAGGTGTATAAAAGGGAGAGGGATAAGTGACATATCTCTGAACTTCTTTTCTCTGCTTTTGAAGTTATAAGATGCAGCACAAAGCTGACACTCTGAAGAGGTCGAAACAAAGATGTAGACTGCATTAAAGGGATGCAAAGATCTATTCAGGGCTGTTACAGCAGGCCAACTCTTTTCTTATAGCACGACCTAAACAAATAAATCCCTAGCGTTGAAACATCTGTATGGTGGAGCATCATGAAGATACACGCAGGTGCTCTTTAATGAGAAATGTCTGCTAAAAAAGAGCTACGGCGCTAGAAGCAAAGTGTAACCATTAATATCACATGTCGCCTATTTACTCATCTCACAAGTTTTGGAATGGCTCATTACGATAAACTGCAGGCGTCAATCCTCCCCCTGTGAGGCCCGCCGACACTGAGAAAAGAGCACACCTCAGTCATTTCACAAACAACATTGTCGTTATTGACGCCTCGCTGCCTCGCCTGGACCTTGTGATTTCTGCGCAGTGACTCGTCTATTCTCTCTCCCACTTGGAAGCGTAGCTCGGAGATGATTAAATGAGCGCTCCCCGGGCCCGCCTCGCATACTCACACAGCGAGCGCTGGATGACTTTCATAAAGTGCTGCTGCTCGAATCAATACCTGCGTGATTGCTCTGTTATTACTGATAATGAAAAGTGCGGGCCTAACCTTGTTAGGCCTTACAGGAGAAGGAGCGGCAGCACCGCAGCAAACGGAGCCTTTGGAGGGAAACTGGGGTAAATAAAGTCACATGATGGCGTGTTTGTGTGAAAAGAGATAGAAAGAGATCGCGGGAGAGTGGAGGAGGGTGCATGTCAGGGAAGACAGAGAGGTCTAAGTTTGGATCCA
This sequence comes from Diplodus puntazzo, assembly GCA_963678695.2. Taxonomy (NCBI): domain Eukaryota; kingdom Metazoa; phylum Chordata; class Actinopteri; order Spariformes; family Sparidae; genus Diplodus; species Diplodus puntazzo. Next base: position 8,043,971 of record OZ023166.1, on the reverse strand, counting down.
GGGCTCCTGTGTACGTGACATCTGACCTGAGGCATTTCTGAGAACCAACACCCTCTGAAGTGTGAATAACTCATTGCTGTGTGTGTGTGTGTGTGTGTGTGTGTGTGTGTGTGTACATCTTTTTTGTGTCCATATAAATAAGCGTCTGACGCATATGTGTGTGTTTATGTTTGAACCTCAACTCAGACGACTTTCATCCCCAGTTTGCGCGTAATTTCTTTAAATTCAGAGGTGAAACAAGTACTCAGATCTTATGTATGCTATGTAAAAGCAGCAACAAGTTAAAGTGCTGCAAGCAGAAGTCATCCATTAAATTGTTTTACTTTGAAAGTATAAAAGCGACATCATTTACAACGGCGATGATTATAACAGCATTTCTCAGATGACAAGCTTTTATTTTGCAGATGCCGCCGATATTATCACCATCCTGTTGCTGCTGTTTACAACCAGGCAGATGTACATATAAAAAAAAAAAACACTACAGAATTATTTCCTGCTTGTGGACATTTTAATTGCATATCATAAAAAAACAAACATTAAAATATACTTAAAGTACCAAAAGGTAAATGACTCATGATGCAGAATATCTTATTCGGAATGATATATATTCTTTCATTGGATTATGGTTATTGTTGCAGTTATGTGTTTAACACTTTAATGTCTCTTTAAGCAAACATTTATGTAGCACTGTGATCCAAATATCTCACTGAAGTTGCATGTGGAGCGGAGTGGCTCAGACTGAGACGCCAGTCACCCTATTGCAAGACACCGGACCATCAAAATGATTCTGAAGCTTATTTTAAGATAATACAGATACATAATGTTGCTTTAAACTAAATCTGCAAAGTAGCTCGTAACTAAAGGTGTCAGATAAATGTAGTGAAGTAAAAAGTACAATGTTCGCCCCCTGAATTGTTGTGGAGTCGAAGTAAAGGTAAAAGAAAATGTAAATGAATTAGTAAAGTACAAATACCTCCAACTTTTTCTTGACTTATACTTTAACCCAAAACTGTTTTTAAATCCTCACAGAAACATCACTCATCTGTCTCTCCACTCTCTGTGTGGTCTTGTGTTGTAGCTCGACTTGCAGCCTATAATCCCTTTTCTCTGCGTCGCTGTTTGGTGAGGTTGGTAATGCGTCACCGGGGGCATATTGCAACTATTATCATAGATTAACACTCCCCCCCTCCTCCATATCTCCGCAAGCTCCGCCGGTCGCATCGGCTCCCTGACCGCTAAGCTGTGCAGCGTGGATCGTTGTGTACATCGAGTCCCAGCAGGGAGATATAAACACAATCAAAGGGGTGTGTGTGTGTGTGTGTGGTGTGTGTGTTCATGGGCTGACATAGAAACGCAAGCCACCGTGTAGATCTACAACATCTTCCTCAGTCACTTCAAAAAACTTTACTGTTAATTTAATGCAGGGTTAAGTGGCTCAAAACAAAAAGAAAATCAATTGTGCTTCACTGTAAAAGGGTACTATTGATTGTGTTGCTGCTTTTTTTGGTTGCAAGATAAGACCACACCAGCACTTCAGAATATTCTCCATCGAGGATCCGCTACATTGCCAGTAAATTTCTGCACGCTGCCTCACTGACCGTCGGAAAAAAAAAGCTTGTCGTCTCATCATGTAAGAGGATCCGCACACAGTCAGCGTGTTTGCCGAGCTGATATGCTCTATATTTCGTGCCACGTTCGAGTGCAAACAGTAGACAAAGGGAACAACCACTGGGCTCGGGCCCTTTGAGTCTCCGCTGCCGTCCGGCAAAACAAAGCTTCATTCACAGTGTGTGCGAGGAGAAAAGGGCTTTCATCTCTGTGTGTGTTTAGACAGAAGTCACTGGAACGCGGGGCAGAGAACAGCGTAGCGTCACACCAGAAGCCGACGCAAGCCGAGTCTCACATCATAACATCACAACACAAGCTCCGCGGCATCAAACACGAGAGGAAAAGTGGGTCTGGATTTCTTACTGCATTATGACACGCAGGATATAGTCAAAGGCGGGGCTGTGAATCAGTGATACAAAAGAGGCACACAGTAGCTGTGGTTAATTCCTCAAACTTTAACCCCAACCCTAACCCCACACCCAGAGGGAATTTAGACTGCTGGCTTGTTGAAATAAACCCCGATCAGATCCTGAAATAAAGAGACATTTAACAGGATAGAGAAGTATAATAACAATTTTATCTCATGCAAAGAGTCTTTGGGGTTTGGACTCTTGTTATATGAAGTCATTTGAAGATGTCACTTGAAACACTGGAAAACAATTAATTGTGAATATTATCACCAGATTAACCGGGAATAATCGTTAGTTGCAGCCATTAATTCTACTACTACACAGTTTGACCTCTACAGGCCTCTATAAACAATTCAAATAAAACAATCTGAGTTGGAAGGGTCCATTTTTTTTGGCTGGGCTGATCACAACTTGCTGACATTTATGGTAGCTCCAGGCAAGGCAAGTTTTATTTGCATAGCATCCCACAACAACAGAAAAAAAGAGGCAATTCGAAGTGATTTGCATAAAGACATAACAGACGTTAAGACAAGATATAAAAGCAACACAAGAGAAATTCAAATAGGACCCGAGTGTTGTTCCGTGCAGTGCTTAAAAGCCGTGTTTTGTTTTGGCCTCGTGGACGGTAAACAGACCCGTCCCAGGAGACCTGAGAGGTTTGGCGGTTCATAACGTGGCAGCAGATCAGAGAAGTGTTTTGGGGCGTAAACCATCGTGTAAACAGTTTTGAGGTGTTGCAGTAAAAAAAAAAAAAAGTTTAGGGTGCAGCAGTTTATAAGATCTACCTTTACTCTTAACCCCTGAAGTAAAAGCTGGATTTTCTTCACCTCTCCACTGTTTCACTCCCCTGGTGCGTATTAACACATCTTGCCACATGCGCCGTCGTCTCTCCTCAGAAGGATGAGATGCGGCCCCACCCAGCATTCTTTGTAAATTGGTTCACTGTTTGTTTTAAATCCCTCAGAGTCACAAAAGCAGGGTGTGTTGGAGTGATCAGGGTGGGACGTGTTATTGCGACCTATCGTCAATCAAGAGTGTACCGTAGCCAATGGGACTATTTTTCCCCCACCGTTTGGCCCCGGAGAGTGGCAAGACTGATCTCACCAGGAAAAACACAGAGTCCCACTTCTAATACAAAAACACACAGTGCGGACTGTAGCTAGAAGAAGGCACAGGAAGTTCATGTTGTGCTGCAGGAGCACGTCGGGGAAAACAAGGCTCACTTCGCTGGATGCGTACCAGCATCACGTCTTATTGTGTGTTAAAAGAAACCGAGCTTGCTGATGATTTTGCGTCATCATTAATTGTATTTTTTTGATCAGCCCTACTGATATCTCAGTCTGCCGATATTATTGGATGGTATTTGATATTTTCACAGCCATGTTTGAGATCTATTGGTATCAGCATATATGTTCCCAATTTCTATCTTTATGAAGTATGTTTTTACAGATCATAGTGCAGACAAAGATGCTTGCGATGCTTTATTTTTTCCTTATGTTCTTTTTGTTTTCAAACCCCTATTATCAATATTGGCATCCGTAGCAAGTATTGGTCAGGTTTTAAAAAGAATAGGCTGTATATATATATGAAGTTGTTATGTTCAGTATTTTTTCTATAATTCCATTTTTGATCATATTTGTACGATACTTAATACAAAATGAGATCTGAATTAGTCGGCTATTTACTTAATTATCCAGGAATAAAGTGTATTTTAGATAAGCAATTATTAATTTGTTCTTTAGACATTTTGTGCCTTTTTCACATTAGTGGTTACATTTATTCAACAAATATACGCTTGTAATAGCCTGAAGCTGTGGCTCTGGAACCGTTAAAAAAGCTGATTGTCTGAAGTGGAAAAAACAAAACATTCCTGGATTGAATAATAATGATGAAATTAATGTGGATGAATCATTCTGAAGCTGCTCACTTCCTAATTTCTGGCATATGTGCGGAGCAGTGACGCATCAGTTTACTCACTAATCCCGTTTCTGTCCGATTTTTCGTTTTTGTGCCATTAAAAATGCAGCTTGAATCCTTCTATGGGTCTCCATAGCACATCTTTTTTTTTGTATTTATTTTTTGAAATTTGCATAATTACCTCTGAATTGTTTCAGTTTGATGAGATAATGTAATGCTCTGCTCCAGTTCTGAATCCCCTCAATGGAGACAAAGGAGTCGTTCAGCGATAAGACATGTTAAAGATGATATCTTTAGTGAGAATCGTCTCTTTCACGACGTATTAGCAGTACAGACACATACAAAAAAAAAAAAGGCCAGAACACAGACAAGAGAGGGGTGGTGACTGAATGCCCTCTTCTCTTGGAATAGTTGTTGCTTCAGGGCCGGCTGTGTCTGTCGTCTTTGCTTTGCTTTGAGTTCCTGTATCTGCCAGCGGTGGGGAAGCTTCCAGGAAATCGCTGTGTTGTTAGAGCAGGAGTGTCTGGCTGCTCCGTTGCTGTGGACACCGTCTCTAGCTGCTCCTCAAGGCCGCTGATGTCACAATAACAGCCACAAACATGATGCGAGAGGGGCGAAGTCTTCTTCCTCCTCCTCCTCCTCCTCCTCCTCCTCCTCCTCCCCTCTCTCCCTGCATCTTCATTTCTCTCCACACACTAATCACTTCTTCTGCAAGTTCTAAAATTTCCCTGACGCAGCGGCGCTCTCGCCATACAGCCACAGTGACTCTCTCTCTCTCTCTCTCTCTCTCTCTCTCTCTCTCTCTCTCTCTCTCTCTGTCTCTCTCTCTCTCTCTCTCTCTCTCTCTCTCTCTCTACCACTGTGCAGCCTGACGTTTCCTCTCCGGGGACCTGATCTTTTATTCAAAATGGCTGCCGATGTGGGTTGATGGCTATTTTTTTTTTTTGTTTTTTCTTCACACGATTCGGCAGAATGGCGAACGTATTTAGCTGAAGTCAACGCCACTTTTTTAAAACCTTGCTCTCTCACCTTCACATGCACCTGCCTACGCACTGCTGAAGTCGTAAAAGAAAAGCCAAGGGGTCGACAGACAGGGTCACACGGGGTGAACGCAACACGATCCTCTGTTGCCTCTGCGACCCCCTCCGCGGACACCCTCGACCTCACGTAACACAAATACACACTATCTCTCCACACACTCTCACCCTGCCCCGGCCGCATGCCATTGTCACTCTCTGGATGAGTGCTGTTAGAACCTGCTTTCAGCTCCTCTTGTCTCACACACACACACACACACACACACACACACACACACACACACACACACACACACACACACACACACACACACACACACACACACTCTTCCACTTTCCCCACACACACACCTCTCAGTGTTGTCAGTGTCAGAATTCTTCTGAATGCCAACTCAGCTTGTGTGTGTGCACACTTCAGCTCAGCCTGGAAAGTTATGCATCTATTGAAGTAGTCTATGCAATATTTTCCTAAAAACCAACACAGAGAGTTGAACGAATATAATCTCCCTCAAACGTCTCTTATGACCCACTAGAAAAGTTCGCCCTTTGCCTGTATTTTCTAAATAGTTTTCTGTGTTTAGGATGTTTCTGGTCCTCTGCTCTCAGCCTGTTATGGATGTCTAAAGAGCTTAAGGTCTGCGTGTGTGTTCGTCCGAGGGCGAGCTGAGCGTCACACACATACGGGCAGAGCCAAGAGGCACAAGGCGGGCATGATCGAGCGTGCGCTTCGGCTGCATTCAGATAAAATCTGCAGGGTTTTGCGGAGGTTCGGGCACGTTTATTCGTGCTTTAGAAATTAACCGTCAGAAAATGCCCTTCATTTCTCTGTTCTTGCTTACGCTACTCACTTCATCACTGCTGCTCTCTCTCTTTATGCAAATCCTGCATAGTATGCCTTCAACATTTCCCCCTAAACTTCCCTTTTAAATAGGATTACAGTTACTTAAAAACTAGATTTTACTCCGTATACCAAAACTGCGACATATTCCTTACGTGCTTCTTTATTTGAATATTTTAAGGTGTACCGCATGCTGCGAGTTGTTTTCAAATCCTGGTGTGTCAGTTTTATGGCTGCACATCTAAGTGTGTGCGTTTGCTTTTGTAATTATGGGCATTTTCATTGACAGTATTTTAGACCAAAAACTTTGAAATCATAGAAATCTCAACTTGCATTTTGGCACTAGGATTTAAAGGAAGACATAAGATAAACTCTGATTTAATTTCTTGCCTCAGTTTGCCCTTCTTTCAACATTTTATAAAGATGCTGACCACTGACAAACTCGTCATCCATGTGATGAGCCTGGCTGTAATCCCACTCCATTCATTCTATATTCGCCTTTCTTGTGCAACAAAATCTGAAATTATTTTTAAAAGGCTATCCAATGAGAACTTGAGAGCGCAACTTTAGACAAGTGGACAACACAAAATATCTCAGAGAGCCCCCTCTTGCCATTTAGGTGTCCTGGTTTGTGCCCCTTATCTCCCCCCTTTTCCTTCGCACCTGTCTGGTGCTCCAGTGTCGTTGAAAGTAAAGGAGATGGGAAAGGGGACTGAAGTCATGTCGGGGGGTATATGAGATGAATCCCAGCGGGGAGAGCTCTGTCAGCGAGGTAAAGCACAAGCTGCGGCCATGGGCTCAGCTGTGCCAAGGGGCTGAAAGTAAATACACGTCCTTCCTCAACTGTGGACGTGTTTGTGCGTGCGTGACGCGTATCTGCCACCTGTTATGCGAACACGACCCCCGACGTGCGCGCTTTAATGTGTGTGCATTCTAGCTTGCATAAGAGTGTGAGTGTGTCGAACTCCTTCTAGACTCCTCCAGACTGAATGTATAATTGGATACTCAGAGCAGGCAGCAAAAAAGGGACCCCGGTCTTAGATAATGACTCAAAGACTTTGATGTGTGACCTCCGGATGACTGCTGATACAATATATAGGGATCATATGAGTGGACGGTATTTATAGCATTAGTCGGGCATGTAGCTAAGCGGGACCTCATGAACCCCTCGGGCTAGCACGCACACACACACACACACACACACACAGACTTTGACATGGACACCCTGCTGAGACTGATAAAAATAGCAAGTTGTTAACAATTAGTGTTCGTTTCAGCTCAGACCTTATGTCAATTTGAGTGGCCAGCATTTACAACACTGATTCACAACCAGTTACATGGAAATATTGTAGGGCAGTTCAACTAATTTGAAAAAGGCAGAATTTATGACTTGCTAATGTCGTGGCTAAAGATTAAATGCTAAACGTCAGCCGGCTAACACGACAATGATAACATGCTGATGTTTAGCAAGTATTTTTACCATGTTAACTGTCTTAGTTAAGCGTGGTAATATTCTAATTTAAGCTAATTAGCTCTGAACAGAAAGTGGGTACAGCTCATGGGAATTTGTTTCGCAGGTATTTGATCGTAAATTAGAGTATTGGATAAATACCATTTTGGCGAGATGATGATACCAGATGAAAAATGGGAAGTAACAGTGCTCATGCACCATAGAGATGGGGTGCTGGGTAAGCCTCCTGGAGCTCTTTAGAAAAATCACTCTCTCTTCTGCATGACAGCTAACTGTTAGCATACTGACAGGTTCTGTCAGAAAGGGCCGCAAGCTTCATAGCCTTGATGCTTGCCTCTGACTCACAGGATAGGAACAGCCTTGACAACTCCAAAAGGTTTGACTGAAACACATATAAAGAAATCGGGAATCCCACTTGTCACCCATTGTCCTGTTTTCACCGCTGTACTGAAGGAACGTCTGTACCAAAGTTTGTGGCAACCTATTCAATAGTTGTTGAGAAATCTCAAGGTGGTGCCAGAGGAAAAATCATGATATAACCAAAGTCAGTAGGATTCAGTGTCTGAGAACCGTGAATGTTTGCACAAAAAGTTGTGCAAATCCATGTTATAGCCACTGAGTGATTTCAGTCTGGACCAAAGTGTTGTGAAGACAATATATTTCCAATGTGAATGCAGCATAACCACAACAGTATGTGCATCATTCTGACTGTTCCATTTTGTCCCCTCTTTGTTCCTCCTTCAGGGTCGTTGTTCCAGGGAGAACTGCAAGTATCTGCACCCTCCTCCCCACCTAAAGACCCAGCTTGAGATCAATGGCAGGAATAACCTGATCCAGCAGAAGAACATGGCCATGCTGGCCCAGCAGATGCAGCTCGCCAATGCCATGATTCCTGGCACGCAGCTACCACCTATGGTGAGAGGACACACACGTATGAACATACCACAGCTACTGCCCATGGTGAGAGCGCATACATGTAAAAGCTCAGACATAAACAGCTCCTTCACTCTGTGTGGCCCTTTTCAGTCTTTCCGTCAGTCCCTCTCTTTTTCCCGTACAAAAGGCTCACAGTTCGTGTTTTTATGTTTTTTCTACAGTCATTTTATCCCTCTGCTTTCATTTTGCTCTCGCCCAGCCCATGTTCTCGGTGTCGCCAGGCCTGGCCACCAACGCCAGCGCAGCAGCAGCAGCAGCCGCGGCCTTTAATCCCTACCTGAGCCCTGTGTCCCCGGGCCTGATGCCCCAAGAGATCATGCCCAGCACCCCTGTCCTCATGGCCTCCAGCCCCAACGTCAGCCAAGTCCCCAACGCTGCCGCTGCTGCAGCCCAGAAGCTGCTGAGAACGGACAGACTTGAGGTAACACGCCGATGAAAAGAAACCGTTTTTCTCAACATTTTGAGAACTCTTCCCTAATAAACTACCTCATGATGTGTCTCTTCCTTCGTGGGAGTGGAGTCAGCCAGGATGATAATGAGCCTGTAAGCAAAACAGTCGTTGTTAACAAGTGGTTTAACAAGCATATGAATGACGGCACCCTTTATTGGACTTGCATAAACTATTTCCGAAGCTGCATTGTAATATTAATAGGAGGTACCATTATGCAAAGGAGAAGCTAAATAAAGAAAAATTTAGAAAAACATCAAAGCTTCATAAACTGTAATATATGATCAGTTTATTATGTTGGGTGGTTTCCAAGAGTTGTTTTGTAAGTAAGAGTTGTTTCGTTTTCAATGAACCCACTCTCACTCGCTCGCTTAATCTGCCTCGTATAATTTCAGCACACTTTGTGCTTTTTGCATAGCACGCTTCACAAACGGCATTAGACAAGCGGCGCAGATGAGCCTGAACTTGTTGAATATTTATTTAGGTGGAAAGGGCACTTATGATTTCAAAAGCAACACTGATAGTGTTGCAACAGTGTAGGAACAGAGTTCTTTCTAGTCAAGAAAAACTCAGTCTTAACTTCTGTAATGGGAGCTCTGCGTTCTGGTCTATCGAGGCCTTCTGCCAGACGAGATACCGCTTCCTCCTCCTCTACCATGTCTGGTGGTTTGAAGAGGAACGACTCCTTTTTCTGAGAGACTTCCACCGAAATTAAACGTGAAATATCTGAAATATCTCAATAATCACGTGAACTCACCACATCTTTTAATGTTTATCCTCAAAAAAAGAATCCAAAGAACACATAATAGACTCAAAAATGCAAGGCACGTCCTGTAAAAAGCTTTTTAGTAGACTGTTAATGTTGCACAGTGAGTTTCCTCTTCTAAAGCCAGTCGGGGACTTTTTTGCTTAAAAAAAGTGAACTCAAAATGCAACTGCTATCTTTATTGTCTTTATCTGAGTTCAGCCACGCACTGCTGATACACTCAGAGCAGAAAAAACAGAGCAGATAGCAGATAAGTGTGTTCATGATACCTCAGATGTAAAAGAAGGTGCTGCCCTCTGGTGTCTCACATATAGACTTTTGAAAAAATGCTTGCGACTCACAACGCAGCACTTCATAAAGAGAATCTTCACCATAAGATTAAAGGCTTATTGTGTTAAAGTGTTAAAAGCTTCTGCATAATCCGGACCTTCCTCAGTTCAGTGTGTTTTCAGGAACTCCGTGTCTAACATTTCTAGTAAAACAGGAAGTATGAGAGGGAAGGCTGAGAAAATGTTTTACACAGCAAGAGGAATATGATCTGACGAAGCATTTTAATCTATTTATCAGACTGCAGATCTCATGCATTTTTAAGTTTAATGGATGTTCGTAACTGTACACCCTCTTTAAAGACAAGGTGAAGGCTTGATGAGTCATACTTGATATATTCTTCCTGTGCATTCCTCTTTCCTATATTCTTCTTCCCGGCTGTTCTTATGTCGCGTTAGATTTGAGGTAACACTTCGTCCTCTCGTGTTCTCTTTCTCCAGGTGTGTCGGGAATATCAGAGAGGCAACTGTTCTCGGGGGGAGAACGACTGCCGCTTCGCCCACCCCGCCGACAGCACCATGATCGACACCAACGACAACACCGTCACCGTGTGCATGGACTACATCAAGGGCCGCTGCTCCCGGGAAAAGTGCAAGTACTTCCACCCGCCGGCCCACCTGCAGGCCAAAATCAAGGCTGCCCAGCACCAGGTGAACCAGGCCACAGCCGCCGCGGCCATGGTGAGCAATCCGTAACGAGCGGCGGTCACACTCATTCACACCTACACGGCAGGCTGAAAGGAGCAATTATGGGGAAGCTATTGTGCAGTAGGAAATACAGTAATGTTGTTTGAAAGTGTCCCACCGTCCTGGTTGGTGTTTTGTAGCGTTTTCTTTTTTCAGTTCTGCTTTTGCAAGGTCACATTTTTAAAGGTCTGCAAGTTTGATTGGGTGAAATCTGCTGTGAAACGGATGACATGAAGAAGGATCCGACAATAGTGCATTATTCCGTGCACTCAGCTGTTCTTAATCCTAATATCAAATATGACCAAGTGATTGTCTTGTTCCTTTTTCATCTCAGCCAAGAACAAAAAACAGTCAGTTCCTCCCTCCCTCTCTGTCTCTCTCTGTCACTGTCTCTCTCTCTCTCTCTCTGATGGCCTGGTCTTATTTGTGACACGATTGTTCCTGTTCTTCCTATCTATTACTTCTCTTCCTCTTGACATTATTATTTGAAAAAAGCAAAAAGAAAAATCATTGTGCTTTCAGTCCCGTCTCACAGAAACAGCTCCTGCGAATATGATAGCTCAGCCATACTTGTCTTGTTTTTTTTTCTAAATGCTCTTGTTGACATACAGCGAGGGCTGTGGGGGTGAATCACCGTAATGTGACACTGACTACGATGTGCACATTCTATTGTGCTCCCATATAATTTCTCTGTCCAATACGATTACTTCAAAGTAATGACTGAATAATATATTCTCATTGCTATTTTCATCCATCTCTGTTCGACGATAACTAATGTAGATTGGTAGTTATCATTGATTTTTGATGATCATTTAACTGTGTAGCGAGTAGAGCTAGTGTCCACACTGTGCATGCCTTAGTCCTGTTATCCCCTTGTATATTGCATTCCAATGATTTGTTTTTTTATTTGTTTTTGTTTTTTCTCACCTATACCCAAACTGCACTGCTGCCCCCATGATGCACCTCTGCTTGCTGGTTTATGTTAATGCGCTTGAACCCCATTGGCCCATTGCCATCATGTGCTCGCTGCCTGCTAATTAAGACTCAGTCGGCTGTCAAATCACTGAAGCGACCCCTCGACGCAACCTTTGACCTGGTACTATGACCTTTCACCTTTTAGCTTGGCATGTGGCTTTGTTGTAGAGCAGTGTTTTAACCAAAAGATACCTAGCTATTTTTGTTGTCGTTGTCTCAGTGCAATGTCTGTTTTTTTCCTCCTGTTGATCTGTCATTATTGCCTGTGATAAACTGATTGTGGCTTGCATTCCAACACCAAACAACTCGTGTAGAAAAATCACCTCCGACACGAATTCAAATGTGGAATTTGTGACAAAGGAGCCACAATCAATTCATCACCTATAAGCCTATTTAACAACAGTCAGTGAGGTCTAGGGAAGTAAAGCTTCTATAACGGTGGCATGGCTTTCAGTCTTACGTCCAAAGTCAGTGTTCAGTGTCGTAAAAGCAGCTCAAACAAATGTGTGCATGTGTGTCTGTGTTACTAGTGCATGTCAGACGGATTAAGGGTGGGGCTAAGAGGAACAGTCAGGAGTGATCCCGCCATAACAAGTGATTACAGTTCAAATGATAGTTCACTCCATCATCAGATCTTGTCACAGATATTCAGACCTCAGGGGTGGCCTCATGCCAAGACAAAACCCCCCAACGGAGCGTGTTTTATATAGTGAAAATGTTGTGTCATCTGACTCGTGTGGCTTGGCCTGAGACCACTCCTGACATTTGTCTGAGAGTGAACCATCACTTAAACATGGCTTACACAGTTTATCATGGAGCTAGCAGTGCAGCCTCCCTTTCTCTGTGCTTCCTACCTGTTCCACCTCTTGTTAGCAGCCTTATTGTTTTAATAGTTAATGCTTGCTTATGTTGCCTTCAGTTAGCCATATGTAATCCAGAGTTAATAATCCAAGTGAGCTTCCTGATAAAAACAATGTATTAAATGAATGCTTGTTAGCCAGTAGCTCCAGTAGGCACCATGCTCCTGCTTGTGTAGTACTTGTGTCAGACTGCTGCTTGCTTGCTACTGATGATATGATGATATTGTTGTTGTACACACAAGGATGTTGTGATGCTGTTCATATGATGTCCTCTAACGTACGTATCTTTTTTTGTTTTCTTTCCCGTTTTTTCCAACACACCCTCTCTCCCTCTCTCTTCACCACGCACCTCTCTCTCTCTTTCTATCTCTCTTTTTTTATTTTTTTTTTTTTTACTTTCTGTCTGACTGATCTCCCTCACGTCTGGCTGGGCAGGGCATCGCCCCTAATGTCATGGCTCCCCTGCCCAAGCGGGCAGCCCTGGAGAAGGCCAACGGGGCCTCTGCCATGTTTAACACCGGCATGCTCCAGTACCAACAGGCCCTGGCCAGCATGCAGTTTCAGCAGCAGGCTGCTTTCCTCCCATCAGGTATGGCTCCCAAAGCAACCACCACTAGTGCTCTGAGCACCCAGAGGAGGCCTGGATCAGTGTGACCCGGCTCCTGCTTGGCTGGTGGTAGATTGCAGAGCAGTTTGATTGTGGACTATTTATGAACAGTACCTATAAAGTCTCATTAAAATTCATTCTGGGCCAGTCAGGTTCAAACTTTTGTGTCTCAGTGCAGTTGAAAAGCTAAAAATGCTTCTACAAATTTGTGCTTTGTATGGCATTGCATGGCCACTAGGTGTTAAGAATGGGTTAGATTGCTACTAATCGCCTTGATATAGTTGAAAATAGCTACCGGCATGGATGTTTGTCAGAGAAAGAACAGACCTTGTTTTCTAGATTAAAGTTTTCTTGGTGTGATCAGTCGTATTTTCATGACATACCATTGCTGGGGCTTTGGCTTGGGCTGGGATGATCGGGGCTGGATGGGTTGGTTAAAGGTACCTCACGCCTCGGTTTGGCATCAAACAGCAGGCTGCAGAGTCTGGCTTCTGTACTCTATCTGCTGTTTTCCTCACTTCTGTCTCGAGTGTGTCTACAATGTTTAATACTTGATAGTTACAATCATAACCGCACTATCGCTCTTGTTGTATTAGACATTCATGTGCATCGCACGTCAGACAAAAGTTTAGATTCACACTCTTCATTTGATTAACAGATTTGCTTACGTCAAGTTCACCACTTCGCCTTTTTCCAATCACTGATGACTGTGTCCAAGAGATATTAACCTTTTTTTCCCACCTTATCTCTCCCCTACTACTCTAACGAACCTTGTGATGGGCTGTTTTGATTTCTCCTCCCTATCCAATCCACTTCCTGTTGCACTGCATGATGGGCAGGCTCAATATTGTGCATGACACCTGCAGCCAGCGTTGGTAGGTTCCAGCTTTCCTTCTCCAGTTGTCTGTAACCTCATGTCTGTGACTCGCACGTCATCAAAATTGAACCTACTCAGTGAAATTTGACTGTATTGCATTTATGGCCACTTTGTGATTTGTTTAAGTGAGATGATTTTGAGGACCTGGGAGTCACTGTTTAGGTTGCGTGAAGATACTTTTTGTGATTTGAAGCATAATCAAGAGTCCACATAATGAAAGACAAATATTGTACCATTTAAATGTTGCTTATGACCTGTGTGACAGCTGTTATTGTTAATGATATCAATTTGAAAGACTTTTATTTTGTTAATTTCTCTGTGAACCCCTTCTGTATATTGCTTGAACGCTCTCGTTCTCATGCGCATTCTAAACTTGGCTTCTGGCTGGTCTAACTTGACACCTATTGAAACCCTTTTAAAAACATTTATTTAAAAACTGAGGGAGTTCAATTATAACCATCCCCCTTATCTCCTCTGCCTGAATGACTCTTATACTTAAATGGACACCTCAGCCCAAAAAAAAAAAAAAACATACATTCCTTTTACCTGTAGTGCTATTTATCCATTTAAAATGTTTTGATGTGGGTTGACGGGATTTGAAAATGTAAGGTGTCAAGGTTTACACATAAAGGGACCGAAACGTAATGACACGCTGACACGTTCAACAACGAAAAAGCGAGCTATAGTGATGAGCTCAGAACAAAAGTCCAGCAATCTGAAAAACTAACAACAAGTAACAGAAAAGCTGGCAACAAAAAGGCAAAAAGGAGAATCTATGAAACAGATGGAGAACATATAGCCAACTCAGACACTGGTGAGCAGACCACTGGGAACACAGGTGAACGGAAAGCGGAAAAAGTCTCATGAGACAGGCTACAGAATAAAACAGGAAATAACATGATATCAGTCGACTTGTGATGCCGTTTAGCTGTGATGTTAGCTAGCTTAGTTAGCTGGCCTCTCCTCCCTGAGGGAGCTATCGTTGTAGCCCTGTTCCAGGACCACAAAACGTTAACTGTGCCTAATAAGTATGACAGAGATGTCATTCAGTGTGCAGTGTGTGATGTGATCGATACAACACATGTAGCCTCATATTTGCTGTACATTTCATCTGATTGTGGCAGAGAGGAAATCTACCTTTGCTGCACATGGAAAATGCACCCTAGTGTGACGTGTGAATATCCTGGGGGTTGTCTTTTACCTCAAGTTACTTACATACATATTACTTATGTAATTATGATATTAATGAACTTATTTTGACCAAAACTCTGATCTTTTCTGAAACCCAATCAACTAGTTTTGTGGCTTAAACATTTCACAACATTAATGCGTAATTTTCCTTTTGTCACACACATAAACGTACCTTCCATGAGTAGGTTCACGCTTCCCTCTGCACGGTTATACAGTTTTACGGTTATATATTTCTAAAACTTGGCATCTCACACCAAAACAATCTAGATGGATGAATATCACTACAGTTAAGAGGATAAATATGTGTTTTTGATTTAATGGCGTACTGTTCCTTTAAGATGCATGTGACAGCATTTTTATTCGTGTCATTGTTTTTTTTAAAAACTCTGGATCTGGTGTTTGCCACAGGAAAGCTCCATTCTGTTCTTTTTTGTGACTAATAATACAGTCAAATTAGGAAGTAAGTCTCCGTTGCACTTTGTGTCACACCGAGCTCTCAAATCACAAGACCTGTAATCAGCGTCGGCAGAGGGAAGAAAGGGAACCAGTTAAATCGAATCCCTCTCTGACTCCCTCTGCCCCCCTCCTCCTCCTCCTCCTCCTCCTCCTCCTCCTCCCCTCATTTGCCTGGTGTGTATGTGGCTCCACTGCTCCTCTGTGTAATTTTGCTTACATGATTTTCCCTCCAAAAAAGTTCCCATGATGCACGGTGGTACTCCAGCCACTGTGTCTGCAGCCACCACATCTGCCACAAGCGTTCCCTTCGCAACTGCCTCCACCAATCAGGTTTGCACCTACACCACCTATCTCTCTCTCTCTCTCTCTCTCTCTCTCTCTCTCTCTCTCTCTCTCTCTCTCTCTCTCTCTCTCTCTCTCTCTCTCTCTTTCTCTCTCTCTCTCTCTCTCTCTCTCGATGCACCTGGACGATCTGGGGATGCTTGTGTCTTACAGCGGGGGGGTGGGCTGGGTTACAGGCGGTACTCCCTCTTGTTGGCCTACACTAGAGTCCAACATGTGTACACATATCATACTGTGAGACTTTTTTTTTTTTTACAACATTTATTTCCATTTTAACCACAACGTTACCTTTCTTAGATTATCTATCTGTCTTTCTGAAGAAACAAAATAACAATACTGTACTGCATTATAATGTTTGTCCTCATTGTAACCCCGATTTTTGTCCTTTCCCATTTTGAGGACTCTTCCTTATCAAAGTTGACTACCAACGAATACATGCAATTGGTATGTATGAGGTAGTTTATTATCACAGTTTTAGAGCAATTCGCACCGCTTGTGCAACAGTCGCTATCTGTGCCCTTTGGTGCTTTGCTTTTTCCCCTTTTTTTATTTCTTTTTTTGTTTTTCGCTGCTGCTTCAAGCACGTACAGCATAGCTTGACCATGTTTTCCTCGTGTTTAAAAGTCATCACCAAAGTGAGAGAAAAGTTCCAAAACCAGTCTGTAGGAAGATTTTGATTTCAGTTCTGTTGAAAGGCATTTTTGTCAGCAGTCAGCTACAGTGCATTGCACAAATTCATAATACCAGTGAAAAAGACTTACGAAAGCATAGGGTGAATCATCATGTTGCTAGTCTTGACCCAGTTTTTCTGCATTGTATCGATGTGTGCAGGTCAACAACATGGAGGACTTAGATTTGCATGGGGGAGCCACCTCACTGACAGTTTCCCCTTTGCCCCCCTCATCTCACCCTTCCCTTCAGTCCCTCTTCCCGTCCCCTGCTGTCCACAGAGTGTCTGTTAATGTCACTTCTGAATGAACTCTGCCACAACTGTAGCCAAATTGCTTTTTTTTCTGTCTTCGTCCTTTTCCAGCAATGAACTCATGCTAATTAACGTGGATAAGAAAACAAAAAAAAAAAAAAGTTTTTATCTGTTGTTTTTGTCGGCCAACGTTCCTCTTTGAGTGTTTTCAGTTTGGGATGCTTCATCAGATCTCTGTCTGTTTTCTACCCTCAGATTCCAATAATATCTGCAGATCATCTGAGTAGTCACAAGTACTTGACTCAAATGTAGTTCCTCTCGAGAACAGTGAGTTCCTATATAAATCCTCACATTCCCTCTATTCAACACAAAGTTTGTTTACCTCGTCTTAAATCATTTTCAGCTCTGGTTTACTCAGTTTTGTGTGCACATAGTTAAGTTTGTATAAACTGTCTGTCTCGTTCAGTAGCAGACGCTTTTAAAACGCAGCCTTTTTTCAAGTGCAATCCGTCATGTCTTGCAGATCAAATGAATGTGTGCTGGCACCGTCCAAGCCAAAAGAGTTCAGCCTTTATGTACATAACCTTCAGAATGTCAAGCAATGGGACAAGGAGGGTCTGCCATCTCTCAGCCGGTCCACGACGATGGGTCTCATCACACGACTAAACATCAAGGGTGCAACACATGATCTGTGCCATCTTCCCACATATCAACATCAAGGAGAATTTGCTGTCAAGTTCAACGTCCAGCCGTGGAGAAGAGGACATCTTGGTGCCGGGGTCAGTGTGTCTCTCTCCCTCCGCGGGGGGGGGGGAGGGAACCTTCACATCACACCTCTGTGTCTGACTTAAAAAAAAAAATCATCGCACTCAATTTGTTCTAATTATTATCATTACTGCACGCACACAAGGTCAGGAGCGTGGTTGCAATAAGCAACATCCAGTGCTGGTACGTTAGTAGACCAAGATCTTTCTTTCCTTTTTTATTTGTTCTGATTTATTATTATTTTATTTTTTTTTAATTGATAGCCATATTTCATAGTTTACAAGTGAAATGCAAACATGCACCTTGAATTTGAATTGAAATCTGAAAGGCACAATGATTTTAACAGGAATTTTATTCGCCAAAAGAATTAGGCATGTACAGTATTGTGTTTTTAACGGCTACTAGTGAAACTAGATGTTGAAATGAGGGTCTTGGACATATGAATGTTCTGGGTAAACCAACATACCTGTGTACCTTGAAAGCACAGCCAGGCTAGCTTTTTTCTCACCTTGTCATGTGCCATCAAGGCCATACAGCTAAAACCAGAGTGTTATCTCAGCAGTGTTATTTGTTTACCGAAGGTAAAAGTTTTGTATGGCTCTTTTTGTATCGTTTGTTTTCAGAATCTCCATTGTGAGTGTTTTTTGTTTGGTTTTTTTTTTTTTTTACTTTTTCTTTTCTTTTCTCTAATTAATCAGTTTTAGAAGTGGGTTTCTCACCAATTTTTTCTGTTAGTTCTGATGGGTATTTTTCTTTCAAAAATCAAAAATGGAGGGTTTCTTCTAAAGTTTGTCATACCTCTTTTCATAGACTAGTTTTTTTTTGTTTGTTTGTTGGGATAATGTTGTTGCTCAAGTCCCTTGACTCTAAAGCCTGGTGAAGTAGAGGGTGTAGCTTCAATCGACATTGTGTTACCTTGTTCTCCATCTTTTAAAGAGGAGCGACTCTAAAACTGTGTCTCCAAGAAGAAGCACTGTTGAGCCATGTGTTGATGGGAATTTAAAAAAAAAACAACAACAGACCCTGAAGGTCTATTAGGTCATTTTAAACCACATGTGCACTTGAATGATTGTTCGTCCAGTCAACCATGTTTTTAATTTAAAAAAAAAAAACTCATCTTAAGTGAACTTTCACTTTTGAGGAAAGGCAACGCGTCAAACACGTGTTTGTGTTTCCGCGCAAACTATGAAGGTCTTCACTCATTTGTAGATGTGACTACAGAAACCAAAGCACAGTTTTTTCCTCTCAATCACATTCACAAAGGGGGGTTACAGAAGTCATCTCTCAAGAGGCTCACACGATTAAGGAATTATCACCTCTCGTTCATCGGTCCGTTTCATGATCACTTCCCTCTTTTCTGTTCTTCACAGATGCGTGTAGTGTGTCTTTACCGATTGTAATGTACCTAACAAAGCCTTAGATTACAATTAATGGGTCTCGGCCCAATCAAATGTACTTCAATCACCATGCAGGTAAAGAACACCAATGATGTTTTATTGTTCTCTCACATGCCGCTTATGATCTCTCTTTTTTTTTGTTTTCTCTCTCTCTATGTAGAAGTAACAATTACTCTCTTAAATTTCATTGAACTTATGTGTTATGTACTACTTAAGGATTTGAATCTATTTGAGGTATGTAGTTGTAGATTTTTCTTTTTTTTGCCTTACTATATATTACTTGACAACATTGATATAGCCGTTGTAGATTTTTGAGGTAGTATGACATTCATAACTTTTTCAAACCATATAAATGATAATGTGTTGAGTCAGTTTTAAATATTCACTTCATTCATATAGCTGGATGTCTTTTTTTTTTTCATTTGATGTTACATTATCAGTTAATTCTGTCGATGAAAGACTTTTTGTGATACAAGGAACGAGATCAATTAAATCTCAGAGTAGACAAAGAAAAAAAAAAACTAACGTTTTAACCGACTTAAAATTTTCCTTGTAACATGTAAAGATCATGTTTGAAAATATATTATATTGAAATATAGATCCATGTTTTAGAGTAAAAATTATTTTCTACTGTATCCATTTCAAAAAAAGATATGTACTTTTTTGTTTGAATATTTCTTAAGTTTGCCCTGAATGTCAGGCCAAAACGAGCAGTGAGATAGACGGGTGTTTGGATGTTTTTTTTCGGAGAGGACAGTGAGATTAGGAGACGAGGAAAAAGCGAAGGACTTTTTCCCGCGTCGGAGAAGTCTAAAATGCTGCAGATGATGAGTTCGAACCTAAGGGACGAAGGTTGACTTTTTGCACTTCTGTATATAGTCAAATGAACAGAGAAAAAAATGTGTATCATATTGAGATATTATTTTGAATAAAAAAAGATCTATAATTATAAGGAATTTTGCTAGATTAATTTAAATTCTTAAAATTAGAAGACCAGCTAAAAAGAAAAAAAAATTGCTTGCAAAAGAAGGGCACTAGTTTCTTGGCCAATGCATTCAGAGAAAGCTATGCGCTTTTTGTCTTATTTTATCAGTGGCTAGTATCGCCAGGGAATGTTGTAGGGGAATACATATCCCCACGTCATGCTAACTCCACCTCCTCCTCCTGTAGGATGACATCTCCAATAATGTCCATATATCATTTGTTGGACTTGGTCATGCAGTATTGCTGCTCCCATGGTACAGTCGATACATAAAAACCTATCGAAAAGATTTATATTCTATTAAAGTTTGATTTGACTGCATGTAAAAGTACAAACATGTAAACAAAAAGATACTGCGTAGTTATGTAAAGAACGATAACACACTCAGATTTACAGAATACACAATAATATGTTCTTTTTTTCTTTTCAAATTTATAAGTACAGTAGATAACATCCACAGTGGGGAGAAATAATACTTCAAAAACAAGTCATCTTACTCTTGTGTGATACAATATTTTCCGATGCAAACATGTTATTTAAAGAATGGTAAAAAAAAAAAAAAACAACAAAAAATATTAGCACTCATCCACCCCAGATACTTTTCTCATAGCCATATAATAATGACAGTGGACACTGACTCACAGGGAAGCTGTTCCTGCTATCATAGCTGTGCACTCAGCAGGTGAAGGCTCACCAAATGCGTATTTGGCAAATTAAGTCTCTGAAATGAATGTAACAGCCGCCGGTCAACGTGTTTTCTGACCTCGAGGCTGCTGTGTAGTCGCTACAGAACCAAAGCACCATTTTTTTCTCCAAAACCGCACGTTCAGTCTCAGCGGCTGCAACCGAGGTTTCTCTCTTCCCTGCTGAGGGCACATGTACACTTTGACTGCTTTTTACTTGTAAGTGCAACCACCGATTATGTATTTGCTAACAGTTGCCACACGATAATGTACTATTCTGTCTTCAGATTTGTTTATGCACATTTTATTGTTGCCATAATTGACTCTTGCTGTATGGATGAAAAAAATCTGAATAAAACAATATTTGATTTGCTCATGCAACACCTGTGTGTGGTCATTGCCTCCACGTGGACTGTGTGAGTCGAGTTCGGACATAGAAGTTGAGATATTCACAGCTTTGCTTTGAAATGTACGTTGATGCCCTTTTGCTGAAGAATTTGTGACAGCTCGACGTGCGGAGACATATTTCCCATTATCGCTTCTGAACTTCAACCTCGCGAGCAATTATCGTCACCTTGAGGGTTCAGAGCCAGCGAGACTGGAGCAGCTCCACTGAGACTGATGTGTGACAGATGTGCTCAGGGCGACTCTCATGAGATTGTGTGCATAATCTGGGTTAAAATGGATATAATAAAAAAGTTAAATGAAGCCTGTGAAACCTCACACGGTCGGGTCAATTACTCTGAAATGTAGTCAGTCACTGAATATAAATAACATGGCAATTTTTATAATTAGGAACAAATTCAGCCACAGAAATCTGACTTCCACAAATTTTCTTTTTTCTCTTTAAACGTCTTAAAATATTTGTAATGCAAATAAGATGCTTTTTGCATATTCAGATCTTATATTTGCTCTTGCAACGCCAGAGGAGCACATGTCTCAGAACCTGTTTGTCAAAAGCACTTTACAGAGAATCAGCTGGCAAGTTTCATAATCTTAAAAGTATCATATTTTAAAGTCATGATCAAAAAATGCCGCAAGACAAATAGTGAGGCAGCATTACAGGAAACGTTACATTTTCACCAGCAGTAACTAAACATGACTGCCGAAGAAAATAAAAGAGATTCAGTTAGAAAACTGCTGAAAACGCTGACTTTTAAAAATGTCTCTCTCTGGTTTCCTGCACAGACATGAGATGAATATTGATTCGTAACACTCAGTTCGGTTTGACTTGGCGCCACAACACTCCAGTGGTCCCTAAGCTCCCTGTTCGAACCACTAACTGCAGGGCTAATTGAGCTAACTAGCTATGGGCAGCTACAATTAGCAGCAGTTACTCTGGCGACATGCCAAAGTTGTTTTTGCAGCTCACTGAGCAGTTTAACACAAAGCTAGATTTTACTTTATTTACGAGATACCGCAACGTTCTTGAGTTGAAAAATTATCTTTCAAATATACAACCAACTTTAACATGGCCGCCAACTGAAAATTGAAAACTACTAATTTTAAATAGACTAACATCGTATGTGTTGTTTATGGCACAACTCCAAACAAAAAACAATTATTTGTCTCTCTCCGTCACTAACGCATAAAGTGTTATTTCTGAAATAAGGTCCCACTGGGTCCACCGGAAAGGGCGCGACTTCAGCTCTCTATGGAAATAAATTAGTAGTCGAGAAAGTCGCAGTTTGTCCTGAAAAAAGTAAAACACCATCTAGTTTTGTGTGAACTACATCGTCTCTCTCGACACACGTCACCAACGCCAACATGGCCGCCAAGTCAGCACAGAAAAGGTATGAAAAAGATGAAAATCACAATAAATTTAAAACATACGTGTAGTTCATGGTAGTTATTTGTCTCTCTCCGTTCACTACCATACAAAGTTTTTTTCTGAAATAAGGTCCCATTTGGATAATATTTTAACACCATACCTTTACTTTCTCTCAAAAATGACTTTTGGTTACTTTATTGGCAATTCTTGTACCCTTATAGAGTACTTATACTCAAGTACATTATGTGAATATCCCTTCACACCACCACCACCACTGGACCATGAAGACAAATTGCATCATGAGTTAATGGCTGACCTCATTAACATACATGCTCATGTATAATGATAATTAGAGGGACAGTGAGCGGCTGGAGAGCACTGTTGTCTGCGGGCACTGACCTGTGAGAGTGTACATGAGGCCAGAGGTCAGTGTGTGTGTGTGTGTGTGTGTGTGTGTCTGGTCATCTGACTGCTGACTGCCTCGCTCTTCAGGCGGCGGCTCCTTTAAGAAAACGGAACTGGAGCCTCTGCGCTTTGACGCGCGGAGGATGTGGGCAGGAAACGCCGCCGTGCAGCGAGAGCGCAGAGACGATCACGCTTCCCAGCAGCGTTGCACAATACAGTGCGATCAAAATGCGCTGTGACTCGGCCCGCTGATGTCCAGGAGCGGCCATTCTCCCCGGATCTCCACCCCGCGGCCCACACGCAGCAGCAGCAGGAGGAGGAGGCGAGCGGGAGGATCCGCCGGCGTGGGATTTGTGCGCCGTCCGAGCGAGAGGAGAGCCTTCCCGGCCCGCTCGGGTTGAAAACATCGGGGCCGGTCAGCGGGTGGGAGAGGGAGAGGGAGAGGGAGCAGGCTTCGTCGCGGAAAAAGGAGGTGTCTGCCTTTTATTTTCCCCCCCTCCTCGTCTCCCCCCCTCCTCCACAGCCATGAGGGAGTACAAAGTGGTTGTTTTGGGGTCGGGCGGAGTCGGCAAATCCGCGCTGACGGTCCAGTTCGTGACGGGCTCCTTCATCGAGAAGTACGACCCGACGATAGAGGATTTCTACAGGAAGGAGATCGAGGTGGACTCGTCCCCGTCCGTGCTGGAGATCCTGGACACGGCGGGGACCGAGCAGTTCGCCTCCATGCGCGACCTGTACATCAAGAACGGCCAGGGCTTCATCCTGGTCTACAGCCTGGTGAACCAGCAGAGCTTCCAGGACATCAAGCCGATGAGAGACCAGATCATCCGGGTGAAGCGGTACGAGCGGGTGCCCATGATCCTGGTGGGGAACAAGGTGGACCTGGAGGGGGAGAGAGAGGTGTCTTCCGGGGAGGGCAAGGCGCTGGCCCAGGACTGGAACTGCCCCTTCATGGAGACCTCAGCCAAAAATAAAGGGTCAGTCGACGAACTGTTCGCGGAGATCGTGAGACAGATGAACTACTCGACAGTTCCCAGTGGTGGAGACAAGTGCTGCTCGTGTGTCCTGCTCTAAAGGCTAAAAACCCATCAGAACCGGTGCCACCCATCAGAACCGGTGCCAGAACCACCCAGGGGGGGGGGTGCTGATGTGGATCTGCTTTTTCTAAGTTGTCCTGCAAAAAACAAAACAACAACTACAACTATCTCTATCTTTCTCTTTCTCTCTCTGCTCACACTGTTGTCTTATTGTTGCACACAAGAATCGACGACGACAACAATCGATTATGTATTATAGTCTGAAAAAAAGTGTTTACATGACAAAGTACTTGAATGTTTTTTGGGGGGGGGGGGGATTTTTTTTTTTATATAGCTTTGTATATGACACTTCTCTGGAAATGTGCCTCAATGGGAATGTCTTATTGTGAAACCTAAGAGACAGCTGTTTTCTGGTTACTTCTGATCTTCTTCTTCTTCTTCTTTTAAAAAATTGTTGGTGGTTTTTAATCTGTTGAGTTGTACTGTTGCATCTTCTGGGCTGGGTCCATCTGTGTTGGAGGGGAGTGGTGGTGGTGGTGGTGGGGTGGCTGTCATGATGCCAAAATCCCTATAATCGGTCACCTGGAGGTGAACCCTGAAAGTGCTTCATAATCGCTCTCAAACGTATCAATCACCGCTCAAGCCTTTGCGCAGGGTTCCTCAAGTCTCCAACTGTTTATGTCGCCATCGACCCCCCAAGACTCGCTCGGATGCTGTGTTTTGAAGCTGTTGACCGTGTTGGAGTTGTGTTACGCCTACATATTTTATTTTTTTCTTTATTCCCCCCCCCCTTCCTCCTCTCCGGTCTGGTGAAAGTGGATTTATCATTGAACTTGCACTTAGCTGACGGTGTCTCCTCCTCAGTGTGCACAAAAAACAAGGACCTTTTTAGTGCGTTGCATTGTCGCTGCATGGGGGGGGGCGCAGGCGGGGGAACGCCACAACCCTCCCACCCTCCCCCCCCCCATGTCAAGTGCCTTCCTCATTCAAAAAAAAAAAAAAAAAAAAAACACAACAAGAAAAACTCCTGTGACTGTGCCAACTGATGAGCCCTACTTCCTCTGCAGTGCGTCTTGATGGCAATCAGAACTTTTTTCTCTTTTGTTTGTTTCAGCACCGTTTCAGTTGGTGTCACAGTGCGGAGAGCGCCGCCTCCGGTTTCACTGTCAGGAAGCTCGTAAACAGACGACCGGCCGCTTCAGGGTCAGATTCAGGCCGTTTCTTGAGGTACTAGTCCCAACAAGAACAACAGAGTTACTTTGACCTTTTCTAGGATTCTTGGTTCAGTGAATGGCAAGCCATGTCTGTATTCTTATTATTAATATTATTATGATTAATATTATCTAGATTTTTTTTTTTTTCTTTTCTAAAAAATGTGACTTTTTTTGCTCTTTGTTTTTTTTTTTTCTTCGACTTACCGTAATTGTTGTTCTCCCTTTGGACAAAATCTTCTGCCATCCACCTGTCGGTTTAAAAGACTTGTAATACAAAAAAAAAGAGAAAAAAAAACGCATTTTACGTACCGCTGTGTGCTGTGCTTGTCTCTGATGATAACATAAAGTGTCTACTTCTTTTCTTTTGAACGTAGTACAAGAAGTTTTTAACTGCCAGTCTCAGTTTGATGCCTCGATTTGACCTACAGAATGAGACCGTCAGCGAGAAGATTGTCTGTTTCTTAACGTCTGTCACCGGGTCGTATTCTGACTTATTTATACGTGAATGCTGAGGATGAATTTAGGAGTCTCAAAGTTAACTTAGTTTTACCACCGTGATGTTACTGCTATTAATCTTACACAACCACAAATAGATACATGTCCTCATCGCCATGCATCCTACAAACAGCTGTGTGTATAAATAGTATTTAAATTAAAGTACTGCGGCTGCTTTACGGTTTTAGTACGGCAACAAGAAATCGACTGTCTTTGACGATCAATAGTTGACGTAATATATGAGGGACAATCTCCAAACATTTCCCAGGATTTTCTGTTTCATATCATTAACTGAATATCAGTGAAATACACGATATAAAGATGTCATAGGGAAAACTGAAACTTAATGGTGGACCTGTTGTGTTGAGATGCAAAATGTCACCTTACGGAAGCCCCGAGAGGCAAGTGAGAAAAAGATTATGGTGATTAAGTCTGATCTAAATTGATTTGATCTCCTCTGTTTATGACTTAAGAAATATGTAAACAGAAAAAAAGCAGTTCCTGATTTTTCTCTATTTGCCTCTCAGGGATTCCAGGGTTCCTCGATTGACCGACTTTCTGCACAAAGTATCACTCTGCCCGCCATGCTCGGATTACAAAAATAATTAGGTGACCTAAATATTTAAAGAGCATTTTAACCCTTTAAAATAGCATAATGAGGAAATCACATTATAGTGTTATTATTATTTTATTTTCTCTGGAAATACACGGTGGGCCATATTACAAACCTTATGGTGGGCCAGCTTTGGCCCGTGTGCCCCACTGTGGGCAGCCCTGGTCCAGGCATGTGTGATGTCCTTTTCTCATCTCATACACTCAAAGATTAATTAATTACCAACTATTCTAACAACTGATGTAATGCTTTGAGTCATTTTATAAGCAAAAAAAAGTAAAACCTCTCTGATTTCAGCTTCTTTAATGTGAATATTTCTGTTTGTTTTGTGTGTTTTTTTTCAACTCATCTGTGACAGTAAACTGAATATCCAAACATTTGTCTGTTTACCAACCAAACAGCTAATCAGTGAATCAAGAAAATAGTCTGCAGATTAATCGACAATGTTAGTAATCGTAAGTTGCAGCCCTGACTAATTCTAACTAAGTGTTCATGAGCTGTGAACTTTTAAAATCTTTTAACAAGTGAAATCTGGCATTCCCACACCGAGAAAAGCTGCAGCTCAACACTGGAAGGGCTGCAACTAATTTACACTGTCGATTAATCTGTTGATTATTTTCTTGATCAATCGATCGGCTGTTTGGTCTGTAATATACCTGAAAATGTTAATTAGTGTTTCCCAAAGTCCAAAATAAGGTTATCGAATGTTTTGTTTTGTCCACAACCCCAAAAACATTCAGTTTACTGTCACAGAGGAGGGAAGACAGCAGAAAATATTCTCGTTCAAGAAGCTGGAACTTGACTTTTGACGATTATCGAAAGAGGTGGTGATAAAACGATTAATTCTTTCGTGACTCTTGTGGCCATGTGAGTGAAAAAAACCCCGTCTCAGTCCAGTTGTTTGGGTAGTGGGTAGGGTTTCCAGTAAGTGTGTCTAGCTGGGGGAGAGCTGCTTCCCCTCGTCCCGCCGCATGTTTTCTAGGCTGCGGCGCGGAGGACAGAGAGGGCTTTTTGTGTTCAATCAGCCATACATACTGTAGACTGGTATTTGGTGGGCCACTCCTCAAACGGGCCAATGAGCTGCTGCCTCAAGTGTCCCTCTTACCGCAGAGATCCAAGGTCGGATAATAACTAAATTCAATCCAAGGGCGAGCTCGCATTATTCAGGTCGGAAAGTAAAGAAACCAGCCGAGCGATGCGTACTTTGTTTTCATAATGACTATCTGCAGGAGCTGCAACCGTCACTACCGACGTTACAAAGTAATCTATGAAACTATCACCAACTGTGTTTACCACCGCAAATGGCTCTTATCTTTATTCTGGTCGTGTTAAACTCCCACACACCTACTTCCTGTGAAACCCCACATCTGAGTTGTTGTTGTTCGGCTCATGCGCATAAAAAAGGTGCTAAACTCTAAAAAAAAAGTAAAAGTGGAAAAAAAATTAAATAAAAAACCCAAAAAAAAATTCCGAAGAGTTGACCTGTGAAATTAAGTTCCATCTGCTTTTTCCCCGGTTAGTAGAGATGTAAACAGAGTCAGTGGCAGTGTAAGTACAATACGCCATCTGAACGATTACTCATGAATGAAGAGGTGGCCGTGATTTCTTCCTGTTTTGGTTATTTTAACTTCTCAAAAACAAAATCGATCCTGCAGCAACTCCTGTAGATCAGGAACGGACACACGAAGGTAAATGTTTCAGGCCGATTCAGTAAAGTAACTGAATCGGCTGTACTTTACTTTATCTATATTATGTGCTGCTTTATACTAATACTTCAAATCCACACATTTAAGTGTGTTTACAGGTCTTGGGGTTGTACACCTGCTCAGTGACAAAAAGCAGTATAAATCCTTTTCTGGCTCCAGAGGAAGCTGCACAAATTTCCTCCAATGATGTCATTAAACAGCCGAGTTGCATTGTGGGTAATGTAGGTGACGTGTTTTGAAAAGGAAGAAGAGTGTGTGTAATAAAAAGGGCGATATTTCTGCTGCTGCTCTATCGATTTCTGTCATTGCTGTAGGAGTTAAACCGGCGGGCTGCTTTTTCAAAATGGTGCATTTTATGTGGTCGCTATGATTTCTGGGAGAGATTCACAGAGTGAGGAAGAACGCCGGCGACTAAACATAACACGAATAAAGCTTCAAACTCACACCACCTCGTCCGTCAGCATTTCTGCCCGGGTCACGTGGATGTGAAGACATCGACTTCCATGATCCCACACAGCTGATCGCTTCGTTTTGATTTGATTTAGTGAACACTAGTGGCAGAAGTTACATTTAAGTGTGATAATAAGTGATAATAAGTCAAAATGACGGACTCTTTTATAACGTCGCGACCCCCCCAGGGGTTTGTCTGGACACTGGAAGCTGCCCGACCTCTCATCTGGACTACACAACAAAACTCTGTACAAGGTTTAAACTAAAAACAGTAAACCGTGTCTGAACACATGTTGATCAGTATTAAAAGAGTTTTACGGAAACTAGAGAAGATCCCCATGAAGTGCTGTTGTCTTTCACCAGGACCGCAATTAAAAAAAAAAACAGGTTTGCGTCCTCACGTCGTATTTTTCCACTCACGCTGGTGTTATGCCTGCAGGGCTTCAAGTCATATGACCCACCAAGCGTGTCACCGCGGTGTTTTCCCGAGTTCGCCTCGCATTTACAGTCATGTACAGTGTTTACATGAGGGCTGCGTATAACTCCTGAACGTCTCTACATTTTCAGAGATCACAAAGGTGCGATGCTGCCGGTCTACAGAAGGATACTTTAACAGACACAAGTGGAAAACAATGGTAACTGTACTCAACTTAACCCAAATTCAGTTTTAAAAGCACTTTACACACAACACAGGGGATCCAACAACTGAAATCATCCTCTGTTTGCTGCAATATTACACAAAGCCTACACTTAATCCCAAATTTCACAGGCTGTGCGGCACACAGCGCGTTTAATAAATGTCAGATAAAAGCTATTTTTTTTTTTGCTTAGGTGCTGCAACATTTAACCTGCGAGGTCTAACGCCTCCGCATTATCACTCCTCTGCATGCAGATGTATGGACCACGTCTCAGCTGCTGCGTTGGGCTGTTTTCGGTGTTTGGAGGAAAGGAAGGGTGGTTTATGGGGCGCTTCCTGTGTTGCGGTAACTTCACCTCACATCTGTGAAATGTTGAAACAGACGTGCAGTTCCTCTTCAACAGTTAGAAATAAATGGTTTGCGTTGTCAAAGCCTCTCCCCTTGGGTGCCCGTGACATGACCGCCGCTGTGCAGCGCTCCGAGAACTGTGTCCCTCATTCTTTCCTACATGAGCCCCCCCCATACAGAGAACTATCAAAGTAAGAATGAAGCGCTTGATGGAAAATGAAGGAGAACGACGGGGAGGGGAGAGGATGAATAGATTTCACTTGTGTGGCTGTTCTGCATGCAGTGACTCCGTGTGATCTGATTTGAGAAAAGAGACGCCAGGACGATCATATGACACCAATTTAGAGCAGTTGATACAGCCGGTTATCTATTAGACAGCCTGAGAGAGGAGCAGCTGCATTCAAAAGATCATCTATATTCCTTCGAAACACAGCAGACACCTCTTCCCATACATGTATTATTGTTAAACCACTGAACCACATGAGCTCTGAGCACACACACACAGTCAGCGTGACTACGGCTGCGAGAGCGGCTTCACCATGTGAGAAAATGTGGAGGTAAGAGGGCACCATGAACTGAATATGAAAGGCCTCCATATGAGCCATTCTGACGTTATCATCAGTCTAGTTTGAATTTCATTGCCACTGACAGAGGGAATAACAAATGAGCAGTGAGGGTGCTGAGGTTGCTGGCGTCATCAAACATCCAGGTGTCAGTGATGAGTCTCATGTACACCTGGTCTCCCACTTAAAGCTGTAGAGTCGTCCCGTTGGTAAATACTAATTATTAACAATACATACAATGTGAAGTTGTGGATGAAAAATCACTCTGATAGCCAAGACGTAAAAGCAAAAGGAGAGCACGCAGTGTGTAAAGTGTATATATGTCACGCTTTCTTGTGCAAGCGGAGAATATGCTCAAAATTAAAATATCATTATGATGTTTATGAGGATTAACATTTTTGGTTAAGTCCAGGACAACACTGACGTCGAGTCATCCTGAGAGGAGCACCATCAGGTTGTACCCGGTCTTGAAGTGTAATGACCATTCAACGTGTAAGCCTCATGGTGGAGACATAGGAAACTTATACAACTTTTCCTGTTGCATCCGCATGAGGTTGATATTAACTTCAATCAGTCATAATGGTAATCACACCATAAAACATCCACCACTGCTCATTAAAATCTATATAATGAGACAGGGAATGTTTTAAAGTTTAACGCAACTCAACCGCTGTGATGCTTGTAGACATTTTAATGCAGAAATCTTTTATCACATATCATATCTTTAATGGCAACTGTTGTACAATAATAAAAGCTCTGCATAAAAGTCTGCCCAGCGACAAACAGTTATCAGAGAAAAGTACAGAGTGGCCATTGAACACATTCAAGCATCAGGCTGCAGAAGATCCCGACATTTGTCTCTGTGAAAAATGAAAGCACTTTCATCAGATAGATGGGGACTTAATAAGTTAGTGATGAAGCTTGGAATCTATAAGTTTCTGTTTTCCTTTCCATTACCTTTTTCTCTTTTTTGCTTATATGTACTTTGCCTCACTCACAGAGGGAATAACAAATGGCCAATGAAGGTGCTGACATTGTGGCTATTGTCATAAATCCAGGTGTTTGTCCTGAGTCTCATGTACACCTGGTCTCCCACTTCAAGCTGCAGAGTCATCCCATTGGTTGCTGTCTCCCAGCGGTTTCCAGCTGCATGGTTGACTGCAGTAACCATCTGCTCTCCGTTCTTCATCAGCCACAGACCCATTGATCTAGTTGAGCCATTATGGCCGGAGAAGCTGAAGTAGTAGATTCCTCTGACTGGAGCGGTGAAAATACCTGTGGAGGATCAACAGAGAGAATTACATCATTGAGTACAGTAGCTGCTGTGCTTTGCATTTCATCTGGAGAAACCTAAATATCTATGAACACATCGATATGGTTTGATTACCTGTTGCAGGGTTGTATGAGCCTGTGTTTGTGAAGACATTCTTGTAGACCAGTGTGATCTCAGTGTTAAAAGGTCCAACATTTTCACCAACACCAATAGATGCTCCAAATGCCACCCGGTTACCTTGAGAGGTCACATGAGAGCTGGAGGTTATTATAATGTTCATTTTGTTTGACTAGACCTGAAGCAACCTGAACAACATAAAACAATACAAACACCAAGACAGAAGAAAAACCTGTAGTGTAGTTACAGGATGTTCTTACCTCGGACCTTTCCTCTCAGATCCTCTAATTGTTTCTCAGTGTTTCTCAGTCTGGCCTCCAGTTCTCTTAAGATGACAACAAGTTGGCAACAGTTTTTCTGGCTCCCTGTCACGTCACCACAACAGACGTTTGTGCCATTGTCCTCCTCTGCTCGTTGATCCAGCTGTTGGACCTCAGCCACACAAAGATAGAAGAGGGACGGAATCAACACAACCAGTGAGGTCTTCATCTTTCAGCTGCTTCTGTTTGTTTTGATCGGCTCTCCCCGCCCGGCTTCATATATGACACAGGGATGGAAATACCCCTTGGATTTATTTGAGAATGAAAGGCTGTTTTGTTCTGATGGACCAGAACAAAGGAGTTATTATCAGGGACATGATCAGTCACAAGATGACCAAAGCTTTCTGTGAATATTGTTTTATCGCCCTTAGTCTGCAAAACCACTGATTTTATAATCTTCTGTTTATTCGCACATTCAAAGATATTACTATATTTTCCTTCTTGTCAGGGATTCCCATGAGAAGACTTAGAGTGTATCAAAAGATATTGATTCTACTGACAAGTATCACATTAGATTTCAGCCAAACATGATTTAATTATCACAAAGAACAACATGATAACCTGAACTGTGAACTTAGAATCTAAAATGGGTTTTGCAGTTTTCTATAAAATGATATCATGATTTTAGTCCGTATGAAATTGTCAGTTCGGGGTTTTAAAGGGGAAGACTATGGAAAGGGGAGGTGGACTCAAACGGAGATAATCAGAGGACAGGAGGCAGCATTGAGGGGGACGAAAGGCGAGCTTTATTAACCAAAGCTGAAATCCACAAAAACCAAGGTGGGCGAAAGAAAATAAGTCCAAGACCAAAAGGACAAAGTAACAAAGAAACAGCAAGACAAAGTAGCAAAATAGGCTAAACAAAGTGCAAACAAAAAGCAAAGTTCAAATCAAAAAATGCAAAACTCAAAGTCCAAAAAACACATACCATAGGGAGACTGGAAATAGGCAGAAACAGGCACGAGCATGAGCAGACGTAGACAGAGGCATGAACAGATCCATGAGGTGACGCAGACAGAGACATACAATGACCGGACAAAGACAAGAGGGAAAGCAGAGACTTAAAACATACACACTAATGATCAGACAGGAACCAGGTAAGGAGAGAGAGGAGGGAGGAGGCCAGGTGTGGTAATGAGTCGAGGGGGAGCACAGAGAAGAAACATGGAGGGAAACAAAACTACAGACAGAGGGAGACAGAGGAAAAAAAACCTAAGACACTTGAAGGGCCAGAGACACAGGAGGGGCATGGAAATTCAAAAAGGGAAATACACAGGGGAACTTAGAGGACACATGAGACATGGAAAAACAAAACATGAGACAAAAGACAAAAGTCATGGAAATAAAATGCAGAAGAAAACAATACACAAAACCAAAATCTGAACATAACAAAAACATCACTCTAGAGTCATGACAGAAATGAAAAGGGAATATTCTGAATGAGTTTGAGGTCATTGTACCTCTATTGATATGAAACACTTGAAGGAAGACATACGATCAGTGAATGTACAAGTATCATTTTCCACAATCATTCTTAACATGAGATCTTTTATTTACATTGATTCGATTTCTTGGCTTGTTTTCATCAAGACTTTCGTATTTTTACTTGATTTCACTCACAGAGGGAATAACAAATGGCCAATGAAGGTGCTGTGGTTGTTGCTATTATCATAAATCCAGGTGTTTGCCCGGAGTCTCATGTACACCTGGTCTCCCACTTCAAGCTGCAGAGTCATCCCATTGGTTGCTGTCTCAGGACGGTTTCCAGCTGCATGGTTGTACACTGTAACCATCTGCACTCTTGGTCTAGATGAGAGATTAAGGCCGGAGAAGCTGAAGTAGTAGACTCCTCTGACTGGAGCAACGAAAATACCTGTGGGTGATCAACAGAGAGAATTACATCATTGAGTACAGTAGCTGCTGTGCTTTGTATTTCATCTGGAGTAACCCAAATATTTATAAACACATCAATATGGTATGTTTACCTGTTCCAGGGTTGTATGAGCCTGTGTTTACGTAGACATTCTTGTAGATCAGTGTGATGTCAGCGTTAAATGGTCCAATACTTCCATCAAGGCCGGTCGATGCTCCAAATGCCACCCGGTTACCTTGAGAGGTCATATGAAAACTAGAGGTGCACAGACACGCAATAAACAGCTTTAGCTTTGTTCAACAATGTTCTTACCTCTGACCTCTCCTCTCAGATCTTCTAATTGTTTCTCAGTGTTTCTCAGTCTGGCCTCCAGTTCTCTTAAGGTGACAACAAGTTGGCAACAATTCTGGCTCCCTGTAATGTTGCCACAATGGACAGAAAGTTGCTCGACTTCTCTGCCATTGTCCTCCTCTGCTCGTTGATCTAGCTGCTGGATCTCAGCCATCTTACAGTTTCTTCTGTTTGTCTCCATTAGCTCTGCACACTTTGCTTTATATACCACACGAAGGAGAAAACATCTTTGAATTTAGTGGAGAATGAAGTGCTGTTTTCTTCTGATAAACCAGAACAAAGAAGGTATTATGATAAGTCACAAGATGACCAAAGGTTTATAGGAATATTGTTTTATCACCCTTAGTTAACAAAACCACTGATTGTATAATCTTCCTTTAAGTAAAAGATCAGACTGGTTAGATATTTCTTTATTTATATATATACATGTTTATATATACGAGCAGAGGAGAAAAGTATTGTCTTTGCAGCTAAAGCACAGTTTAATGTATTTCTCTGTGCAGTAGACCTCCATGCTAATATGCTTAAAATGAAAACACTAGCATATTGATGTTTAGTAGGTATAATGTTTTCCATGATTACCATCTTAGTTAAACCATCGGCTCTGGAAAGTCACCAAAACCACAGGTGTCACCCTGATGATGATGCAAAAGGAAAAGTGTCCACATTTCCATCAGGTAGACTTTGAGATGATTCAGTGGATCAGTGAAAATGTTTACCTTCTGGTGACGCTTGAAGAAAATTAGGATTCAACCCTCTGAGTGCCATAAATTCATGACAATCCATCCAGAAGTTGACGAAACATTTCACTGAAAACCCCAAATGTTTCTCTGATTGGTGCAAAAGGAAGAGTCAGAGGATCAAGGCTGACTAACACTGCAAGGCAGCCGCCTTATGTAGTAAAAACTACAGGTCCCAGATGTTCTAGGAACTTATTTAGCCTTTTTTTTTTAAATCTTTATTTAATATACGTATGTATTCACAAATGTTGGGCTTCTGTGCAGGAAAATATCCAACGTTAGGTTGAAGTTTGGATTTGTTAACAAAAACACACACATGTATACAAAGCTGAGTTTAACATAACTTGGAGACCTGTAATACAAAAATAATAAAATGTGATAATATGCTCATCTTTTTTGACATATACTCAATAAAAAACAACATATTATACATTATAAGACAATATATTTAATGTCTTACCACACCGACTTCATGTTGTTTTGTAAATAAGTTTATTTACATATATAATAAGTTTCAGCGACATGTTATAAACAAACACGGTGGGACAGGGGCAACAAAAGAAAGGCAGAATAAGATTCAAGGAAGACTCCAGGTAAAAAGACAATATATAAATATATGTATTGTTTTTTAGTAGATAAGATAACTTCAACGTCAGAAAAATCTAATCTGGTTTCACATTTAACCTACAATTATGTCATAAATTGAACTTATACCCAATTAAGATTTAAGGTGAATGACATGATTTGTAGTTATATTCTAATAATAGCAGGGATTTTGTCAGTCTTGAGTTGTACTGCATGCATTTATAGAGGCAAAACATATAATCAATGAATACACTTTTTTAAAATTTTCCCTATCATAATAAGGATTCTTCTTAACTTGCGTATTTTTTAATATTTACATTGAGTCAGATTTCCTGAGCTGCCATCATCAACGCTAATCAGGTAGATCACAACTTTATGAGCCAGTTATGGAGCTGTTTATCCATCACCTGCAGCAATGATTACCACCATGACCCCATTACCTGTTCTTCCTGATTTAAACCCTGCTCTCTTTTACTTATGTTTTACTTGATTTTAACTTACAGAGGAAATAACAAATATCCAACAAAGGTGCCGTGTTTATTGACATTATCATAAATCCAGGTGTTTCGCTGGAGTCTCACGTACACCTGGTCTCCAACATCAAGCTGCAGAGTTATGCCGTTGGTTGCTGTCTCCCAGCGGTTTCCAGCCGGATGGTTGGCAATATGAATCATTGGCTCTCCGTTCTTCATCAGAAACATCCACATTGATCTTGTTGATATATTATACCAGAGAAGCTGAAGTAGTAGACTCCTCTGACTGGAGCGGTGAAAATACCTGTGGATGATCAACAGAGAGAATTACATCATGCAACACGCCGACTCAGTCTCAGTCTTCATTAACTTTATCATAAACATGTTCAACTTGCGCAACTCAAGTCTGTGTTCTGTGTCTGGATCCAAAGCTGTCACTGGTTAAAAGAAGGGCAAGTTTACCTGTTCCAGGGTTGTATGAGCCTGTGTTTGAATAGACATTCTTGTAGACCAGTGTGATCTCAGTGTTAAAGGGTCCAATGTTTCCATTAATGCCAAGAGATGCTCCAAATGCCACCCGGTTACCTTGAGAGGTCACATGAGAGCTTGAGGTTATTATAATGTTTATTTGGTTAACTAGACCTGAAGCAACCTGAACAACATAAAACAATACAAACACAAAGACAAAAGAAAAGCCTGCAGCGTAGTTACAGGATGTTCTCACCTCGGACCTCTCCTCTCAGATCTTCTAATTGTTTCTCAGTGTTTCTCAGTCTGGCCTCCAGTTCTCTTAAGATGACAACAAGTTGGCCATTATTCTGGGTCCCTGTAACGTCACCACAACAGACAGAAGCTTGCTCGACGTTTGTGCCATTGTCCTCCTCTGCTCGTTGATCCAGCTGCTGGACCTCAGCCATACAAAGATAGAAGAGGGACGGAATCAACACAACCAGTGAGGTCTTCATCTTTCAGCTGCTTCTGTTTGTCTCGATCAGCTCTCCACACATTGCTTTATATACCACACGAAGGAGGAAATGTCCTTGAATTTAGTGGACAATGAAGGGATGTTTTCTTCTGATGAACCAGATTAAGTTATGATAAGGTTCATAATAATTCACAGCCAGACCAAAGGTTTCTGTGAAGTTGTTCTATGGCCTCAGTCAACAAAAACACTGAGTTTTATAATCTTCCTTCACATAAAAGATAAGACTGGTTAGAAATTTCTTTGTTTATGTATTTACATATACATGTATACGGGCAGAGGAGAGAAGTATTGTCTTTGTAGCTAAATCACAGTCTAATGTATTCCTCTGTGCAGTAGCCCTCCATGCTAATATGCTTAACATGAAAACGCTAGCATAATGATGTTCAGTAGGTATAATGTTTTTCCATGGTTACCATGTTAGTTAAACTGTCGGCTCTGGAAAGTCATCAAAACCAGAGGTGTCACCCTGATGATGATGCAAAAGGTAAAGTGTCAAAATTTCCATCGGGTAAATTTTGAGATAATTCAGTGGATAAGTGAAAATGTTTACCTTCTGGTGACGCTTGAAGAAAATTAGGATTCAACCCTCTGAGTGCCGTAAATTCATGACAATCCATCCAGAAGTTGGCGAAACATTTCACTAAAAACCCCCCAAATGTTTCTCTGATTGGTGCAAAAGGAAGAGTCAGAGGATCAAGGCTGACTAACACTGCAAGGCAGCCGCCTTATGTAGTAAAAACTACAGGTCCCAGATGTTTTAGGAACTTATTAAACCTTTTTAAAAAATCTTTCTTTAATATACATATATATCCACAAATATTGGGCTTCTGTGCAGGAAAACATCCAACGTTAGCTTGGACTTTGGATTTGTTCATAAAAAATACATGTATACAAAGCTGAAAAACTTGAAGCACTGTAATACATACATAATAAAATGTGATAATTAGCTCATCTTTTTTTTTTTTTTTTACATATGCTAAAAAGAAAACAATACATTATACATTATGAGACAATATATTTAATTTTATACCACACCGACTTCATTTTGTTTTGTAAATAAGTTTATTTACATATATAATGCGTTTCAGCAACATGTTTTAAACAAACAAGGTGGGACAGGGGCAACAAAAGAAAGAAAGAAAAAATAAGATTCAAGGAAGTTTCCAGGTAAAAAGACTTATTAGTAACAGGTGATTGTATCATGATTGGGTATGAAAGTGTTATCACTCGGAAGGCTGTCGTTCACGTGCAAGGAGCTTCACCACTTTGTGAATCACATGATTGTTGAAGGCCTGGAGAAAAACGTGCCCCTCTTATCTTACTATCACTTAGAATGACATTATAAAGAGTAGGATCTTGTAATTTGCGTTCTCTGAATGAATGATTAATTAACTTTGATAGCATTGCTTTATTGTGGCCCTGAGATAACATGAAACAGAAAAATAAGTTGTAAAGTATTATAACAATATAATTGAGACGACATTACAGCATGATGGTTGTTAAGCTTGAAGACTGAGTGAGGGCATTTGCACATGACTGACCAAAGTGTCAAACAACAGACATCAATTCTGTGTCAGAATGGACAGAAACAAAGAGGGCGGATATGTTTTTTAATGTTAGGCAACCTTTGATTAGAATACATATGTATTTTGCTAAAATGTGGAAGTTCAGAACTGACAGTAATAAAATAAAATCATTTAATTCATTTAAAACAAACTCTATGTGTGTGCAGTTACTGTAGATCAGAATGTAAATTTAAAAAACAGTTCACGTTCTTGAAAATTTACACTTACTCCCAAAAGTATAAGTAAGATTCCATCAACAAATCATTTTCAGTTTCAACTTAATAGATAAGATAACTTCAAAGTCAGAAAAATCAAATTTGGTTTTACATTTAAACTACAATTATGTCACAAAGTGATTTTATACCAAATTAAGATTTAATTTAAATGACAGTTTGAAGTTATATTCTAATGATGGCAGGGATTTTTTCATCCTTGAGTCGCACTACATGCATTTATAAAGGCAAACATATAATCAATGAATACACTATTTTTCAATTTTCCCGATCATGATCGGGATTCCTCTTAACTTGCATATTTTTTTTAAATTTACATTGATTCAGATTTCCCGAGCTGCCATCATCAACACTAATCAGCCAGCTAACAACTTTATGAGCCAGTTGTGGAGCTGTTTATCCATCACCTGCAGCAATGATTACCACCATGACCCCATTACCTGTTCCTCCTGATTCAAACCCTGCTCTCTTTTACTTATGTTTTACTTGATTTTAACTTACAGAGGGAATAACAAATAGCCAATGAAGGTGCTGTGATTATTGCCATTATCAAAAATCCAGGTGTTTACCATGAGTCTCATGTACACCTGGTCTCCAACATCAAGCTGCAGAGTCATGCCGTTGGTTCCTGTCTCGTAACGGTTTCCAGCCGGATGGTTGGCAACAAGAATCATACTCTCTCCATTCTTCATCAGAAACAGACCCATTAGTCTAGATGATACATTATGACCAGAGAAGCTGAAGTAGTAAACTCCTCTGACTGGAGCGGTGAAAATACCTGTGGGTGATCAGCAGAGAGAATTACATCATGCAACACTTCATTTGAGCCGACTCAGTCTTCATTGACTTTATCATAAACATGTTCAACTTGCTCAACTCAAATCTGTGTTCTGCGTCTGGATCCAAAGCTGTCACTGGTTAAAAGAAAGGCAAGTTTACCTGTTCCAGGGTTGTATGAGCCACTGTTTGAGAAGACATTCTTGTAGACCAGTGTGATGTCAGTGTTAAAGGGTCCAATATTTCCATTAATGCCAAGAGATGCTCCAAATGGTCACATGAGAGCTGGAGGTTATTATAATGTTTATTTTGTTTAACTAGACCTGAAGCAACCTGAACAACATAAAACAATACAAACACAAAGACAGAAGAAAAATCTGCAGTGTAGTTACAGTATGTTCTCACCTCCGACCTCTCCTCTCAGATCCTCTAATTGTTTCTCAGTGTTTCTCAGTCTGGCCTCCAGTTCTCTTAAGATGACAGCAAGTTTGCAATTTTTCTGGCTCCCTGTCACGTCGCCAAAACAGACAGAGGCTTGGTAGACGTTTGTGCCATTGTCCTCCTCTGCTCGTTGATCCAGCTGCTGGACCTCAGCCACACAAAGATAGAAGAGGGACAGAATCAACACAACCAGTGAGGTCTTCATCTTTCAGCTGCTTCTGTTTGTCTCCATCAGCTCTCCACACTTTGCCTTATATACCACACGAAGGAGGAAATGTCCTTGAATTTGGTGGAGAATGAAGGGATGTTTTCTTCTGATGAACCAGATTAAGTTATGATAAGGTTCATTATAATTCACAACCAGACCAAAGGTTTCTGTGAAGATTGTTCTATGGCCTCAGTCAACAAAAACACTGATTTTATAATCTTCCTTCAACTAAAAGATAAGACTGGTTAGATATTTCTTTATTTATATATATACATGTTTGTGTACACAAGCAGAGGAGAGAAGTATTGTCTTTGTAGCTAAAGTACGGTTTAATGTATTCCTCTTTGCAGTAGACCTCCATACTTAACATGAAAACACTAGCATATTGATGTTTAGTAGGTATAATATTTACCATGATTACCATCTTAGTTCAACTGTCGGCTCTGGAAAGTCATCAAAACCACAGGTGTCACCCTGATGATGATGCAAAAGGTAAAGTGTCCACATTTCCATCAGGTAGACTTTGAGATAATTCAGTGGATAAGTGAAAATGTTTACCTTCTGGTGATGCTTAAGGTAAACATTTTACCTTAAGCATCACCATAAGCACCCGAGTGAAGCCCCTCAGTTCACTCGGGTGAAGAGAGGGGCTGAGCTGTCAACTAATCACCACCTGGTGGTGAGTCACATCCGCTGGTAGGGGAGGAAGCTTGACAGACTTGGCAGACCCAAACGCATTGTGAGTATCTGCTGGGAACGCCTGGCGGAACCCTCTGTCGGGGAGGTCTTCAACTCCTACCTCCGGGAGAGCTTTGACCAGATCCCAAGAGAGGCTGGAGACATTAAGTCCGAATGGACCATGTTCTCCACTTCCTTTGTTGACACGGCTGTTCGAAGCTGTGGCCAGAAGGTCTCTGGTGCCTGTCGTGACGGCAATCCCTGAACCCGTTGGTGGACACCAGAATTAACTGATGCCGTCAAGCTGAAGAAGGAGTCCTATCAAGCCTGGTTGGCTTGGGGGACTCCTGGGGCAGCTGACGGGTGGTCGCGGAAGCAAAAACTCAGGTCTGGGAAAAGTTTGGGGAAGCCATGTAGGAGGACTACCGGTCAGCCTTGAAGAAATTTTGGCAAACCATCCAGTGCCTCAGGAAGGGGAAGCAGTCCTCCACCAACACTGTTTACAGTGGAGGTGGGGAGCTGTTGACCTTGACTGGGGACATTGTCCGGCGGTGGAAGGAATACTTCGAGGATCTCCTCAATCCCACTGACATGCCTTTCATAGAGGAAGCAGAGGCTGGGGACTCAGAGGTTGACCCATTCATCACTCAAGCCGAAGTCACTGAGGTAGTTGGGAAGCTCGTCAGTGGCAAAGCACCGGCGGTGGATGAGATTCGCCCTGAGTACCTCAAGTCTTTGGATGTTGTGGGGCTGTCTTGGCTGACACGTCTCTGCATCGTGTGGCAGTCGGGCACAGTGCCTCTGGACTGGCAGACCGGGGTGGTGGACCCTCTTTTCAAAAAGGGGGACGGTAGGGTGTGTTCCAACTATCGGGGGATCACACTCCTCAGCCTCCCCGGGAAAGTCTATTCCAGGGTACTGGAGAGAGGCCGTGGAACACTGGACCAGCTCTATACCCTTCGCAGGGTGCTCCAGGGTTCATGGGAGTTTGCCCAACCAGTCCACATGTGCTTTGTGGACTTGGAGAAGGTGTTCAACTGTGTCCCTCGTGGCATTCTGTGGGAGATGCTCCAGGAGTATGGGGTCTGAGGCCCTCTGTTAAGGGCTGTATGGTCCTTGTACGACCGGAGCAGGAGCTTGGTTTGCATTGCCGGCAGTAAGTCAGACTTGTTCCCAGTGCATGTTGGACTCCGGCAGGGCTGCCCTTTGTCACTGGTTCTGTTCATTATTTTTATGGACAGAATTTCGGGGCGCAGCCACGGGCCGGAGGGGGTCCGGTTCAGGAGCCACTGGATCTCATCTCTGCCTTTTGCAGATGATGTTGTCTTATTGGCTCCTTCGAGCCAGAACCTCCAGCATGTCCTGGGGTGGTTTGCAGCCGAGTGTGAAGGGGCTGGGATGAGAATCAGCACCTCCAAGTCTGAGGCCGTGGTTCTCGACCGGAAAAAAGTGGCTTGCTCCCTCCGGGGGGGAGAGCTCCTGCCTCAAGTGGAGGAGTTTAAGTATCTTGGGGTCTTGTTCAGGAGTGAGGGAAGGATGGAGCGCGAGATGTATCTGTATCAGATGGCTCCTGGATGCCTTTCTCGGGAGGTGTTCCTGGCATGCCCCGCCGGGAGGAGACCCGAGGAAGACCCAGGCTATGCTGGAGTGACTATGTTACTCGGCTGGCCTGGGAACACTTTGGGATCCTCCCAGAAGAGGCGGAGGAAGTGTCTGGGTAGAGGGAAGTCTGGGTGTCCCTGCTCAGACAGCTGCCTCCGCGACCCGGCACCGGATAAGCGGAAGAAGATGGATGGTCATTCAATATACGTATATTATTCACAAACTATTTTTTTTTAATGTTGGGCTTCTGTGCAGGGAAATATTTGGACTTTGGATTTTTGGACTTTGGATTTGTTAATAATAATAAATAATAATAATAAATTAATAGAAAGCTGAGTCCAACAAAACTTGAAGCACTGTAATACAAAAATAATACAATTTGATAATTAGCTCATCTTTTTTTGACATATACTCAAAAGAAAGCAATACATTCAACATTATAAGACAATATATTTAATGTTTTACCACATGACTTCATTTTGTTTTGTAAATACGTTTATTCTGAACTTGAAGCCAGCAACAAACAAGGTGGGACAGGGGCAGAAAAAGAAAGATAGAAAAAGATTCAAGGAAGACTCCAGGTGAAAAGACTTTTTGGTAATAGGTGATTGTATCATGATTGGGTATGAAAGTGTTATCACTCGGAAGGCTGTCGTTCACGTGCAAGGAGCTTCACCACTTTGTGAATCACATGATTGTTGAAGGCCTGGAGAAAACGTGCCCCTCTTATCTTACTATCACTTAGAATGACATTATAAAGAGTAGGATCTTGTAATTTGCGTTCTCTGAATGAATGATTAATCAACTTAGATAGCGTAGCTTTATTGTGGCCCTGAGATAACGTGGAACAGAA
This sequence comes from Diplodus puntazzo, assembly GCA_963678695.2. Classification (NCBI taxonomy): domain Eukaryota; kingdom Metazoa; phylum Chordata; class Actinopteri; order Spariformes; family Sparidae; genus Diplodus; species Diplodus puntazzo. The sequence continues at coordinate 8,001,156 of OZ023166.1, read as the reverse complement.
AAACAAGTTGCAAAATGTTATAACAATATAACTGAGACATTACAGGATGATGGTTGTTAAGCTTTAAGACTGAGTGAGGGCATTTGCACAGGACTGACCAAAGTGTCAAACAACGGACATCAATTCTGTGTCAGAATGGACAGAAACAAAGAGGGCGGATATGTTTTTTAATATTAGGCAACCTTTAATTAGAATAACTACATAGTTTGCTAAAATGTGGAAGTTCAGAACTGCCAAAATCATTTAACCCAGTTGAAACAGACTCTATGTGTGTGCAGATACTGTAGAGCCGAATGTAAATTTAAAAAACAGTTTACGTTTTGAAAATTTACACTTACTGCCAAAAATTTAAGTAAGATTCCATCAACAAATAATTTTCAGTTTCAACTTAGAATTTAAGAAAACTTCAAAGTCAGAAAAATCTAATCTGGTTTAACATTTAGACTACAATCATGTCATAAAGTGAATTTATACCAAATTAAGATTTAAGGTGAATGACAGTTTGTAGTTATATTCTAATAATAGCAGGGATTTTGTCAGTCTTGAGTCGCACTACATGCATTTATAAACACAAACACATTATCAATGCATACACTTTTTTTCAATTTTCCCGATCACGATAGGGATTCCTCTTAACCTGCATATTTTTTTATATTTACATTGAGTCAGATTTCCCGAGCTGCCATCATCAACACTTATCAGGTAGATCACAATCCATCATCATCATATCCACCACCTGCAGCAATGATTACCACCATGACCCCATTACCTGTTCCTCTCTCGTTCCTCCTGATTTAAACCCTGCTCTCTTTTACTTATGTTTTACTCGATTTTAACTTACAGAGGAAATAACAAATAGCCAATGAAGGTGCTGTGATTGTTGGCATTATCAAAAATTGAGCTGTTTTTCCCAAGTCTCATATACACCTGGTCTCCAACATCAAGCTGCAGAGTCATGCCGTTGGTTGCTGTCTCGTAGCGGTTTCCAGCCGGATGGTTGGCAGCATAAATCGTCTTCTCTCCGTTCTTCATCAGCCACAGACACAGTGCTTTAGTTGATTCATTATGGCCAGAGAAGCTGAAGTAGTAGATTCCTCTGACTGGAGCGACAAAAATACCTGTGGGTGCTCAACAGAGAGAATTACATCATTGAGTACAGTAGCTGCTGTGCTTTGTATTTCATCCGGAGTAACCCAAATATCTATAAACACATCAATATGGTATGTTTACCTGTTCCAGGGTTGTATGAGCCTGTGTTTACGTAGACATTCTTGTAGATCAGTGTGATGTCAGCGTTAAATGGTCCAATACTTCCATCAAGGCCGGTCGATGCTCCAAATGCCAACCGGTTACCTTGAGAGGTCATATGAAAACTAGAGGTGCACAGACACGCAATAAACAGCTTTAGCTTTGTTCAACAATGTTCTTACCTCAGACCTCTCCTCTCAGATCTTCTAATTGTTTCTCAGTGTTTCTCAGTCTGGCCTCCAGTTCTCTTAAGGTGACAACAAGTTGGCAACAATTCTGACTCCCTGTAATGTTGCCACAACGGACAGAAAGTTGCTCGACTTCTGTGCCATTGTCCTCCTCTGCTCGTTGATCTAGCTGCTGGATCTCAGCCATCTTACAGTTTCTTCTGTCTGTCCTGATCAGCTGCTTTATATAGCCTACCACACGAAGGAGGAAACATCCTTGAATTTAGTGGAGAATGAAGCGCTGTTTTCTTCTGATGAACCGGAGCAAAGTAGGTATTATGAAAAGTCACAAGATGACCAAAGGTTTATAGGAATATTGTTTTATCACCCTTAGTCAACAAAACCACTGATTGTATAATCTTCCTTTAAATGGAGTTATTATAACTAAGGTTCAGGAACTGGACCATGCCTATCCATTCACTGACCTGCTGCCCAGGTCCAGCCTCCTCATCAACCCAACCACCTGTGCCCAATCAACGCAACCACCTCCACGCTCGATCTCACCACCATTCAGCCTACAAAAGGTAAGCCAAACCATCTCTCTCCCGTTCGTCGCACGTTCTGCTAACCCTCCCCCCCAGACCCGCTCTCTCTCCACCACCCCTTCCCACAGGACTACTGGCAGCCCAGCCTTCGTCACCAACATTTCCACGGCAAGGAGACACCAGAGCGGGGACCTGGGCCATCCTGCACACGAGCAGGGGGGGAAGATGAAGCCACGCCCGCAAGGACGCGTGCTCATCGAGACGTACCCCCACCCTGAGTCTCGACCGTCTCCCCCCCCTTGGTTACCCAGTGGCTCGGCAAACCCGTAGCCCCCCCCTTTCCATCCACCGACCCCGAACCCCCTTTTCTCATCCAACCCCCCCCCCCCTTTCGTTCTGTCCTCTCCAAATCTTCACAATACATAAATAAACTATTTCCACAGTTCAACCTGGCGTGGTCTTGTTAGTGAAGTAAAAGATAAGACTGGTTAGATATTTCTTTATTTATATATACTGTATATACATGTTTATATATACAAGCAGAGGGGAAAAGTATTGTCTTTGTGGCTAAAGCACGGTTTAATGTATTTCTCTGTGCAGTAGACCTCCATGCTAATATGCTTAAAAAGAAAACACTAGCATGTTGATGTTTAGTAGGTATAATGTTTTTCCATGATTACCATCTTAGTTAAACCATCGGCTCTGGAAAGTCACCAAAACCACAGGTGTCACCCTGATGATGATGCAAAAGGAAAAGTGTCCACATTTCCATCAGGTAGACTTTGTGTCACGACCCGCAGGCCATGATCGGAGCCTCCTGCCCACTGTGTGTATGTTTGTGACGTTTTGTCTTCTGTTGTGTGTCTGGTGTGTTTAGTTGGTGTACGTCTCTGTGTTTTGCTCTTCCTCTCTCTCCCTCTGGAAGCTGCTGGTGGGCGTGGCCACTGGAGCTCCAGTCAGCACACCTGCAGCTCATCACCTGCAATCAGCTCGCCTATTTAGACCCGGACCAGCCTTCCAGACCCCGCCGGATCGTTGTATCAGTAACTGTGAGAGACGCCAGCCGCACCTGAACTAGTTCTTGTGTTTTTCGAAATCCTCTGCTAACTTTTTCTCTGCCTCATCACAGACCACCAGAATCGAGCCTGAACCAGTCACCTGCCAGCACCACCAACTACTAACCCGGAACCAGAGCCTGAGTCGGAGTCACACCACCACTCCCGGCGCCACGAAAGATACCAGCCTATCATCACTATTGTTGTGTATTAATAAACTTCACTTGCTACCAACTAACTCAAGTCTGCGTTTGAGTCCCTGGCCCCGGAAGCCCTGACACTTTGAGATGATTCAGTGGAATAGTGAAAATGTTTACCTTCTGGTGACGCTTGAAGAAAATTAGGATTCAACCCTCTGAGTGCCATAAATTCATGACAATCCATCCAGAAATTGGTGAGACATTTCACTGAAAACCCCAAATGTTTCTCTGATTGGTGCGAAAGGAAGAGTCAGAGGATCAAGGCTGACTAACACTGCAAGGCAGCCGCCTTATGTAGTAAAAACTACAGCTCCCAGATGTTTTAGGAACTTATTTAGCCTTTTTTTTTAAATCTTTATTTAATGTACGTATATATTCACAAATGTTGGGCTTCTGTGCAGGAAAATATCCAACGTTAGGTTGAAGTTTGGATTTGTTAACAAAAACACATGTATACAAAGCTGAGTCCAACAAAACTTGAAGACCTGTAATACAAAAATAATAAAATGTGATAATATGCTCATCTTTTTTTGACATATACTCAATAGAAAACAACATATTATACATTATAAGACGATATATTTAATGTCTTACCACACCGACTTCATGTTATTTTTGTAAATAAGTTTATTTACATATATAATAAGTTTTAGCAACATGTTTTAAACAAACACGGTGGGACAGAGGCAACAAAAAAAAGGCAGAGTAAGATTCAAGGAAGACTCCAGGTAAAAAGACAATATATAAATATACATATTGTTTTGTAGTAGATAAGATAACTTCAAAGTCAGAAAAATTGTGTGAATTCATACCAAATTAAGATTTAAGGTAAATGGCAGTTTGTAGTTATATTCTAATAATAGCAGGGATTTTGTCAGTCTTGAGTTGTACTGCATGCATTTATAAAGGCAAACATATAATCAATGAATACACTTTTTTTTTTATTTTCCCTATCATAATAGGGATTCTTCTTAACATGCGTATTTTTTTAATATTTACATTGAGTCAGATTTCCTGAGCTGCCGTCATCAACGCTAATCAGGTAGATCACAACTTTATGAGCCAGTTGTGGAGCAGTTTATCCATCACCTGCAGCAATGATTACCACCATGACCCCATTACCTGTTCTTCCTGATTTAAACCCTGCTCTCTTTTACTTATGTTTTACTTGATTTTAACTTACAGAGGAAATAACAAATATCCAATGAAGGTGCCGTGTTTATTGCCATTATCAAAAATCCAGGTGTTTCGCTGGAGTCTCACGTACACCTGGTCTCCAACATCAAGCTGCAGAGTTATGCCGTTAGTTGCTGTCTCATGGCGGTTTCCAGCCGGATGGTTGGCAATATGAATCATATGCTCTCCGTTCTTCATCAGATACAGCCACATTGATCTAGTTGATATATTATGGCCGGAGAAGCTGAAGTAGTAGACTCCTCTGACTGGAGCAGTGAAAATACCTGTGGGTGATCAACAGAGAGAATTACATCATGCAACACGCCGACTCAGTCTCAGTCTTCATTAACTTTATCATAAACATGTTCAACTTGCTCAACTCAAATCTGTGTTCTGTGTCTGGATCCAAAGCTGTCACTGGTTAAAAGAAGAGCAAGTTTACCTGTTCCAGGGTTGTATGAGCCTGTGTTTGAATAGACATTCTTGTAGACCAGTGTGATCTCAGTGTTAAAGGGTCCAATATTTCCATTAATGCCAAGAGATGCTCCAAATGCCACCCGGCTACCTTGAGAGGTCACATGAGAGCTGGAGGTTATTATAATGTTTATTTGGTTAACTAGACCTGAAGCAACCTGAACAACATAAAACAATACAAACACAAAGACAGACGAAAAACCTGTAGTGTAGTTACAGGATGTTCTTACCTCTGACCTCTCCTCTCAGATCTTCTAATTGTTTCTCAGTGTTTCTCAGTCTGGCCTCCAGTTCTCTTAAGGTGACAACAAGTTGGCAATAGTTTTTCTGACTCCCTGTAACATCACCAGCACAAACACAAGCTGGGTCGACGTTGAGCATCTGTGTGCTGTTGCCGTCCTCGGTGATCAGCCACACAAATGTAGAAGAGGGATAAAGTCAGCACAGCCACTGAGGTCTTCATCTTACAGTTTCTTCTGTGTGTCTTGATCAGCTCTCCACACGTTGCTTTATATACCACACCAAGAAGAAAATGTCCTTGAATTTGCCGGAACATGAAAGGCTTTTTATTTCTAACTATTCAGAACAAAGAAGTTATTATCAGGAATATGAAAATGAGGTCGCTGAACAAAGGCTCCTCTGGTCATCAAATCACAGATTTTTACAACATACTGTGTCTTTACTTAAGATAAGGCTGGCTAGCTGGCAATCCATCAATCCTGCTGACTTGTGGCCTGTTTCACTGGATGACTGTATCACAAATTAGATCAACCTGATTGGTGCCAGAGGAAAAATCTGAGAATAAAGGCTGACCACTAAAAACTACAGCACCCGGCTGTTTTGCAAATTGTTGAGCCTTTTTAAAAATCTCCATATTCATCATCCATGTTAATTATTTCAATACTTTATTGCAAAAACAATTTACATACATTTGTATTTGGTTACAGATGATGTTCTTCATACTTATTAACGTGGGTTCCGAAGGTAATACACCTAAAATAAAGCATTTCGGTTCCCCTGCCTGTTTCATTCGGACATTTTTTTATGATAGAGGTTAAAATGAGTTGCCAGAACGAATCATAACTTTTCATACAGTATCCTGCAAAATCCTGTTTTGCCATTCCTTCTCTTTTAACGGCCCAACTAGCTCTAAGTTCCACCTGATACATTTGATATGTGATGTCAGGAATAATCATTCCTGATTGGTATTTGTAAATGTATTTGTATTCCTTTGGATGATCCTACTTTGACAAATTACTCATTTTGTTTGATGTTAATTGAGGGTCCCATGAAATTTCTCTGAGATAAAGAAAATCATTGTTAACTTTGTGTTTTCTCGCTAATTTGTTTCAATCATGTTTGTATATGTTTTACTTTCTTTACGAATATAAATAAGTTTATTTTGAGGTCACCTGTTTTGCCCTTTAACTTGTGCAATATCTCTCTTATCTACAATGTCGTCATCAAAGGCAGAGCCGGCTCTTTTTTACATCCTGACCCCCTTTTGTTTTTATAGGTCTTCATTGGGGTCAAATGCAGTGTTTGTTTGGACGTTGCCCAGGAGTTGTTGATAGCAAGATAAATATAAAAAAAGAGTGTCAGCCATATCCTCTAATTTCACTTATAATAATAATATAAAGAATACATTTTATAATTGAATAATGTTCTCAGAATATTCATCCTTAAACAGGTTTATGTTAGTGCTTTGTGTTAGGGCTAATATAAGGTAATACAGAAAAACAAGTTCTAAAATAAAAAAGACAGCACGGGAACACATTTGCTACAAAGATAAAGTGACAGTTGATAATCATTGATAATGCATTTTCACCTGATTGGCTAAAATAACAAACTATGTGTGTGTAAGAATAGAGAGGGACAGAGGAGAGTAGGAACGCTTTCATGTGAAGCAACTTATGGCCAAAATAAACAAACATATTTATGCTAAAGATATGGAAGTTTGGAAATGCAGGTATTACAATAAAAGTTGGAAATAACCATTTGAACAGTGTGTGTGCAAAAGATCCACGACAACATTTTATAGTCCATCAACAAATAATTATCAGTGAACTGTGAAGTACAACCCTACTCTGACTAGAATCAAGAGAGATTTAGAATTGTATCATGATTTGAGTTCATATTAAATGAAAATAAAAAGTTAATGGCAGATTGCTCCTTTAAAAAAAAAAGTAATGGTGGCAATTTTTTATGCTTGAATCAGTGAAGCTTTATTGATTTAAATCGCAAACATAATATGATTGAATATATATTTTTCAAGTATAAGTGGAATATCCCATTTTATATCATTTAATCAGAGCTTACATTTTTATATATGTCCAGATGGTAGATTTGTTCTCTTTCTCTTTCATGGACATACGATCAGTGAATGTACATGTTTCATTTTCCACAATCATTGTTCCCCACGACCCCAAAAAAGGGATAAAGCGGTTACAGACAATGACATGACAATCGTTGTTAACATTAAATCTTTGATTTGATTTTTTAACTTGTTTTCATCAAGACTTTCTTATTTTACTTGATTCCACTTACAGAGGGAACAGCAAAAAGCCAATGAAGGTGCTGTGGCTGTTCTGATTATCATAAATCCAGGTGTTCGCCCAGAGTCTCATGTACACCTGGTCTCCCACTTCAAGCTGCAGAGTCATGCCGTTGGTTGCTGTCTCATGGCGTCTTCCAGCTGCATGGTTGAACACTATAACCATCTGCTTTCCGTTCTTCATCAGACGCAGACCCATTGATCTAGTTGCGTCATTATAGCCGGAGAAGCTGAAGTAGTAGACTCCTTTGACTGGAGCGGTGAAAATACCTGTAGAGGATCAACAGAGAGAATTACATCATAAAACATTTCGAGTACAGTAGCTGCTGTGCTCTGCATTACATCCTGATTAACCCAAATATCTATGACAGCATTATAAGTTCACCTGTTCCAGGGTTGTATGAGCCAGTGTTTAAGAAGACATTCTTGTAGATCAGTGTGATCTCAGTGTTAAAAGGTCCAACATTTCCAACTTTGCCAAGATTTGCTCCGAATGCCGCCCGGTTACCTTGACAAAACAATACGTAAATAAATAAATTTAAAAATACAAAAACAAGAAAACGACAGATTATTACCTTCATTTTGAGCCTGAAGCAACCTGTAAAAAATACAATAAAATCTTTGTGCGCGACACTGTGTTTTTACCTCTGACTTCTTTTTTCAGATCATCTAGTTTTTCCTCTGTCTTTTGCAGTTTGGCCTCCAGTTCTCCTAAGATGCTCTTGCAGTGGTCCGCCGGCACGGCTTCAGCCACGCTAAGGTAGAAGAGGGACAAAGTCAACACAGCCACTGAGATCTTCATCTTTCAGCTTCATCTGCTTGTCTCAACTCTCCCCACTCTGCTTTTTATATCGCATGAAGAAGGAAATGATGTTGTTTTTTCCCCTGGAAGATTAAAAAAACTTGTTAATCCTGATTTTTTTTCCCACCTCAGTTTCGAAAACAATAAAAATCTAAACAATAGGCCACTTACAAGGTTACAAGGTGTGAGTATCGTGAACAAAGAGTCAACCGTGATGATGTTTAACTCAAGATTTTTGCATGCAGTTGACCACAGTAGCTTCGACTGAGGGGCCTGAGCTGCTGCCTGCAGGAGTCAGATTGTGTGCGAGTATGGATGAGTCACTCTGGTCTTGTGAAGGGAACAGTGAAGAAAAGACCTCACATATCCAGGGACTGAAATAGACTAAATGCTCTGCGTCTTCCTCTCACCAGAATACACTTCAACATCAAGCTGCAGAGTCATGCCTTTGGTTACCATCTCCCAGCGGTTTCCAGCCGGATGGTTGGTAGCATAAATCATACGCTCTCTGCTCCTCATCAGTCACAGACCCATTGGATTAGTAGCTACATTATGGCCGGAGAAGCTGAAGTAGTAGACTCCTCTGACTGGAGCAGTGTAGATACCTGTGGATAATCAACAGAGAGAATTACATCATTGAGTATAGCAGCTGTTGTGCTTTGCATTTCATCCTGAGTAACCCAAATATCTATAAACACATCAATATGGTAAGTTTACCTGTTCCAGGGTTGTATGAGCCTGTGTTTACGTAGACATTCTTGTAGATCAGTGTGATGTCAGTTAAAAGGTCCAATACTTCCATCAAGGCCGGTGGATGCTCCAATTGCCAATCGGTTACCTTGAGAGGTCACGTGAAAACTAGAGGTGCACAAACACGCAATAAACACCTTTAGCTTTGTTAAACAATGTTCTTACCTCAGACCTCTCCTCTCAGATCCTCTAATTGCTTCTCGGCGTTTCTCAGTCTGGCCTCCAGTTCTCTTGAGGGGACAACAAGTTGGCAATAGTTGTTCTGACTCCCTGTAACATCACCAGCACAGACACAAGCTGGGTCCATGTTGGGAATCTGTGTGCAATTGCCGTCCTCTGCTCTGCCACACAAATAGAGGAGGGATAAAGTCAACACAGCCACTGATGTCTTCTTCTTACAGTTTCTTCTGTGTCTTGATCAGCTCTCCACACTTTGCTTTATATACCACACCAAGAAGGAAATGTCCTTGAATTTGCTAGAACATAAAAGGCTTTTTTTTCTCTAAACGTTCAGAACAAATAAGTTATTATCAGGAATATGATAATTGGGTCACTGAACAAAGGCTTCTTTGTGTTGTTTTATCACCTCTGGTCATCAAATCACAGATTTTTGCAACATATTGTTTCTTTACTGAAAAGATAAGGCTGGCTAAACATTTCTTTATGTTCCTTATTGTCAGCAATTCCCATGAGGAGGCCAATACTAGCAATCTGTCACGAATCCCCGGCCACGATGACTGTTTGGGTGTTGTTTTGTGTTGTCTTGTGGTGTTTGTGTCACTATTCTGGCAGTGCTCGGGGGGGGCGTGTCTATCTCTAGCTGCTCACACACCTGGCTGAGGTCATCACCACACCTGCTCCTCATCAATCTTCTGCAGGACTTAAGGAGCAGCCACACATCCAGTCAATGAGTATTGAGTATGCTACCGCTTTCCAGCCAGTTATTTGTCCTTGCTACCGTTGGTTGCCCGTCTGCTTCTGCCTGCCTGAGCCGTTCTCTTGCCGTCTGTTTTTGTCTGCAACTAACCGTGTCTCTCTGCCTCAGGATTCATTCCTGGAATTCAGCCCTGGAACCCAGTCCACTCAGCCCACGCCACGTGTAAGCCAGCCACTCTCTGGACCACCCCCACCTCTGGAATCCCACTCTCGCCTGCCAGCTTCCCCGTTCTTCACTACTCACTCGTTGTCTAATAAACCGTTTGAACTCAACCTCTTGTCCGATCTGCTTTTGGGTTCCCCTCAGAATCCTGACACAATCAATCAATCCTGCTGACTTGTGGCCTGTTTCACTGGATGACTGCATCACAAATCAGTTTGAGTTGAATGCTAACATCAGCATGCTAATATGCTCAAAATGAACATCATGATGTTCAGCAGGTCAAATGTTAGCATGTTTACCATTTAAGTTAAGTCAGTGGATCAGGAGAGTCATCCTGTGAGGAGCGTGAACAATCGTACCTAATTTCATTGCAATCTGTTCAGTACTTGTTGAGACATAACGCACAAACATCAGCGTCATGGTGACGCAATACTGACACCAAAGCAATTGGGATTCACCCTCTGGGAACCATGAATATTTATATAAGACTTCATGACAATCCATCCAATAGTTGGTGAGATCAACCTGATTGGTGCTCGAGGAAAAATCTCAGAATAAAGGCTGACCACTAAAAATTACAGCACCCAGCTGTTTTGCAAATTGTTAAGCCTTTTTAAAAATCATTTATCATTCATCCACGTTAATTACTTCAATACTTTATTGCAAAAATGATTTACATACATTTATATTTGGTTACAGATGATCGTCTTCATACTTATTAACGTGAGTTCAGATGGTAATACACCTAAAATAAAGCATTTCGGTTCCAGCTGCTTGTTTCATTTGGACATTTTTTTTATGAACGAGGTTAAAATGAGTTGCCAGAACGAATCATAACTTTTCATACAGTATCCTGCAAAATCCTGTGTCGCCATTCCTTCTCTTTTAACGGCCCAACTAGCTCTAAGATCCACCTGATGCATTTGATATGTGGTGTCAGGAATAATCATTCCTAATTGGTATTTGTAAATGTATTTGTATTCCATTTGATGATCCTACTTTGACAAATTACCCATTTTGTTTGATGTTAATTGAGGGTCCCATGCCATTTCTCTAAGATAAAGAAAATTATTGTTAACTTTGCGTTTTCTTGCTCATTTGTTTCAATCATGTGTGTATATGTTATACTTTCTTTATGATTATAAATGAGTTTATTTTGAGGCCACCTGTTTTGCCCTTTAACTTGTGCAATATCTCTCTTATCTACAATGTCGTCATCAAAGGCAGAGCCGGCTCTTTTTTACATCCTGACCCCCTTTTGTTTTTATAGGTCTTCATTGGGGTCAAATGCAGTGTTTGATTGGACGTTGCCCAGGATTTGTTGATAGCAAGATAAATATAAAAAAAGAGTGTCAGCCATATCCTTCAATTCTACTTATAATAACAGTATAAAAAAATACATTTGATTGTTGAATAATGTTCTCAGAATATTCATCCTTAAACAGGTTTATGTTAGTGCTTTGTGTTAGGGCTAATATAAGGTAATACAGAAAAACAAGTTCTAAAATAAAAAAGACAGCACGGGAACACATTTGCTACAAAGATAAAGTGACAGTTGATAATCATTGATAATGCATTTTCACCTGATTGGCTAAAATAACAAACTATGTGTGTGTAAGAATAGAGAGGGAAGAGAAATAAACAAACATATTTATGCTAAAGATATGGAAGTTTGGAAATGCAGGTATTACAATAAAAGTTGGAAATAACCATTTGAACAGTGTGCGTGCAAAAGATCCACAACAACATTTTATAGTCCATCAACAAATAATTATGAGTGTAATGTGAAGTACAGCCCTACTCTGACTGGAATCAAGAGAGATTTAGAATTGTGTCATGATTTTAGTTCATATTAAATAAAAATGAAAAGTAAATGGCAGATTGCTCCTTAAAAAAAAAAAAAGTAACCGCGGCAATCTTTCATGCTTTAATCAGTGAAGCTTTATTGATTTAAATCGCTTTATAAAGGCAAACATAATATGACTGAATATACATTTTCCAAGTATATATGGAATATCCCATTTTATATCATTTAATCTGAGCTCACATTTTTATACACCTCCAAACATTAGATTTGTTCTCTTTCTCTTTCAGGGACATACGATCAGTGAATGTACATGTTTCATTTTCCATAATCATTGTTAACATGAAAACTTTGATTTGATTTCTTGAGCTGTTTTGATCAAGACTTTCTTATTTTTACTTGATTCCACTTACAGAGGGAACAGCAAAAAGCCAATGAAGGTGCTGGGGCTGTCCTTATTATCAAAAACCCAGGTGTGCACCCTGAGTCTCACGTACACCTGGTCTCCCACTTCAAGCTGCAGAGTCATGCCATTGGTTGCTGTCTCATGACGTCTTCCAGCTGGATGGTTGTACACTATAACCATCTGCTTTCCGTTCTTCATCAGACGCAGACCCATTGGTCTAGTTGAGTCATTATGGCCGGTGACGCTGAAGTAGTAGACTCCTTTGACTGGAGCGGTGAAAATACCTGTAGAGGATCAACAGAGAGAATTACATCATAAAACATTTCGAGTACAGTAGCTGCTGTGCTCTGTATTACATCCTGATCAACCCAAATATCTATGACAGCATTATAAGTTCACCTGTTGCAGGGCTGTATGATCCAGTGTTTAAGAAGACCTTCTTGTAGATCAGTGTGATCTCAGTGTTAAAAGGTCCAACATTTCTAACATTGCCAATAGCTGCTCCAAATGCCACACGGTTACCTTGAGAAATAATAGGTACATATATAAATGAATAAATATAATACAAGAACAAGAAAACAAAAGATTATTGCCTTCATTTTGAGCCTGAAGCAACCTGTAAATAATACAATAAAATCGTTGTGCTTGACACTGTGTTTTTACCTCGGACTTCTTTTTTCAGATCATCTAGTTTTTCCTCTGTCTTTTGCAGTTTGGCCTCCAGTTCTCCTAAGACGCTCTTAAAGTGGTAATCCAGCACGGCTTCAGCCACGCTAAGGTAGAAGAGGGACAAAGTCAACACAGCCACTGAGATCTTCATCTTTCAGCTTCATCTGCTCGTCTCAACTCTCCCCACTCTGCTTTTTATATCACATGAAGAAGGAAATTAGGCTGTTTTTCCCCCCCAGAAGATAGAAGACTTGTTAATCCTGTTTTTGCTTTTTCCTCCATTTTTTTTACGCTTGTCCGCCTCAGTTTCGAAAACAATGAAACGCGAAACAATGGGCCACTTACAGGGTTTCAAGGTGTGAGTTTCGTGAACTAGGAGTCAACAGTGACGATGCTTGGCTCAAGACTTTTGCGTGCAGTTGACCACGGTATATGAGTTATATGAGCCTGTGTTTGAGTAGACATTCTTGTAGATAAGTGTGATATCAGTTTTAAAGGGTCCAGTATTTCCATCAAGGACGGTAGATGCTCCAAATGCCACCCGGTCATCGCATCCTCTAATTGTTTCTCAGTGTTTCTCAGTCTGGCCTCTGGTTCTCTTATGGTGACAACAAGTTGGCAACAATTCCGACTCTCTGCTACGTCACCAGCACAGATACAAGCTGGGTCAAATCTGTGTGCTGTTGCCGTCCTCTGCTTGTTGATCAGCCACACAAATGTAGAAGAGGGATAAAGTCAGCACAGCCACTGAGGTCTTCTTACAGTTTCTTCTGTTTGTCGTGATCAGCCCTCCACACTTTTCTTTATATACCACCCCAAGAAGGAAATGTCCTTGAATTTGCCAGAACATAAAAGGCTTTTTATTTCTAACCATTCAGAATAAAGAAGTTATTATCAGGAATATGATAATTGGGTCACTGAACAAAGACTTCTTTGTTTTGTTTTATCACCTTTGGTCAGCAAATCAAAGATTATTTACAACATTTCACCCTCTGGGGACCATGAATATCTGAATAAGACTTCATGACAATCCACCCAATAGTTGGTGAGATCAACCTGATTGGTGTCCAAGTAAAAATCTGAGAATAAAGGCTGACCACTAAAAACTACAGCACCCGGCTGTTTTGCAAATTGTTTAGCCTTTTTAAAAATCTCCATATTCATCATCCATGTTGATTATTTCAATACTTTATTGCAAAAATAATTTATATACATCTGTATTTGGTTACAGATGATGTTCTTTATACTTATTAACGTGAGTTCAGATGGTAATACACATAAAATAAAGCATTTAGGTTCCAGTGCCTGTTTCATTCGGACATTTTTTTATGATAGAGGTTAAAATGAGTTGCCAGAACGAATCATAACTTTTCATACAGTATCCTGCAAAATCCTGTTTTGCCATTCCTTCTCTTTTAATGGCCCAACTAGCTCTAAGTTCCACCTGATACATTTGATATGTGGCGTCAGGAATAATCATTCCTAATTGGTATTTGTAAATGTATTTGTATTCCATTTGATGATCCTACTTTGACAAATTACCCATTTTGTTTGATGTTAATTGAGGGTCCCATGCCATTTCTCTAAGATAAAGAAAATCATTGTTAACTTTGTGTTTTCTTGCTAATTTGTTTCAATCATGTGTGTATATGTTATATTTTCTTTATGATTATAAATGAGTTTATTTTGAGGTCACCTGTTTTGCCCTTTAACTTGTGCAATATCTTTCTTATCTACAAATGTCGTCATCAAAGGCAGAGCCGGCTCTTTTTTACATCCTGACCCCCTTTTGTTTTTACAGGTCTTCATTGGGGTCAAATGCAGTGTTTGTTTGGACGTTGCCCAGGATTTGTTGATAGCAAGATAAATATAAAAGAAGAGTGTCAGCCATATCCTTAAATTCTACTTATAATGACAGTATAAAAAAAATACATTTGAATGTTGAATAATGTTCTCTGAATATGTGGACATTAGGAAATGCGGGTATTACAATAAAAGTTGGAAATAACCATTTGAACAGTGTGTGTGCAAAAAATCCACAACAACATTTTATAATCCATTAACAAATAATCATGAGTGTACAGTGAAGTACAGCCCTACTCTGACTGGAATCAAGAGAGATTTAGAATTGTATCATGATTTTAGTTCATATCAAATGAAAATGAAAAGTAAACGGTCGATTGCTCCTTTAAAAAAAAAGTAATGGCGGCAATTTTTCATGCTTGAATCAGTGTGGTTTTATTGATTTAAATCACTTTATAAAGGCAAACATAATATGATTGAATATACATTTTCCAAGTATAAGTGGAATATCCCATTTTATATCATTTAATCAGAGCTCACATTTTTATACACCTCCAAACGTTAGATTTGTTCTCTTTCTCTTTCATGGACATACGATCAGTGAATGCACATGTTTCTTTTTCCATAATCATTGTTAACATGAAAACTTTGATTTGATTTCTCGATTCTTTTTTTTTCATCAAGACCTCACTTCACTTACAGAGTGAACAGCAAATGGCCAATGAAGGTGCTGTGGCTGTTCTGATTATCAAAAAGCCAGGTGTTTGCCCAGAGTCTCATGTACACCTGGTCTCCCACTTCAAGCTGCAGAGTCATGCCATTGGTTGCTGTCTCAGGACGGTTTCCAGCTGGATGGTTGTACACTGTAACCATCTGCTCTCCGTTCTTTATCAGACTCAGACCCATTGATCTAGATGAGTGATTATGGCCGGAGAAGCTGAAGTAGTAGACTCCTTTGACTGGAGCGGTGAAAATACCTGTAGAGGATCAACAAAGAGAATTACATCATAAAACATTTCGAGTACAGTAGCTGCTGTGCTCTGCATCACGTCCTGATAAACCCAAATATCTATGACAGCATTATAAGTTCACCTGTTCCAGGGTTGTATGAGCCAGTGTTCGCGTAGACATTTTTGTAGATCAGTGTGATCTCAGTGTTAAAAGGTCCAACATTTCCAACATTGCCAAGATTTGCTCCAAATGCCACCCGGTTACCTTGAGAAAACAATGTGTAAATAAATAAACAAAAAAAATACAAGAACAAGAAAGCGAGAAGTTATTACCTTCATTTTGAGCCTGAAGCAACCTGAAAATAATACAATACAATAATAATACAAAGACAGAATAAAAACATTTAGCTTAGTGACACTGTGCTCTAACCTAGGACTTCTATTTTCAGATCATCTAGTTGTTCCTCTGTCTTTTGCAGTTTGGCTTCCAGTTCTCCTAAGGTGCTCTTGCAGTGGTCCTCAGGCACGGCTTCAGTCATGCTAAGGTAGAAGAGGGACAGTCAACACAGTCAATGAGGTCTTTATCTTTCAGCTTCATCTGCCTTTATCAACTCTCCCCGCACTCTGCTTTTTATATCGCATGAAGAAGGAAATTATGCTGTTTTCCCCCCCCCAGAAGATAGAAAACTTGTTAATCCTGTTTTTGTTTTTTCCTCCATTTATCGATTTCGCTTGTCCACCTCAGTTTAGCTAAATAACAGGCCACTTACAAAGTCACAAGGTTACATGGCCTGAGTATCGTTAACTACAAGTCAACAGTGATGATGCTGAACTCATGATGACATTTTTATACACCTCCAAACGTTAGATTTTTTCTCTTTCTCTTTCATGGACGTACGATCAGTGAATGTACATGTTTCATTTTCCACAGTCATTGTCATCATGAAATCTTAGATTTGATTTCTTGAGCTGTTTTCATCAAGACTTTCTTGTTTTTTTACTTGATTCCACTTACAGAGGGAATAACAAATGGCCAATGAAGGTGCTGTGGCTGTTGATATTATCAAAAATCCAGGTGTTTGCCCTGAGTCTCATGTACACCTGGTCTCCCACTTCAAGCTGCAGAGTCATGCCATTGGTTGCTGTCTCATGGCGTCTTCCAGCTGGATGGTTGTACACTGTAACCATCTGCACTCCGTTCTTCATCAGACGCAGACCCATTGGTCTAGATGAGTGATTATGGCCGGAGAAGCTGAAGTAGTAGACTCCTTTGACTGGAGCGGTGAAAATACCTGTAGAGGATCAACAGAGAGAATTACATCATAAAACATTTTGAGTACAGTAGCTGCTGTGCTCTGCATTACATCCTGATAAACCCAAATATCTATGACACCATTATAAGTTCACCTGTTCCAGGGCTGTATGATCCAGTGTTCGAGAAGACCTTCTTGTAGACCAGTGTGATCTCAGTGTTAAATGGTCCAACATTTCCAACATTGCCAATATTTGCTCCGAATGCCACCCGGTTACCTTGAGAAAAAAATACGTAAATTAATAAACAAATAAAATGCAGAAACAAGAACGCAAGAGATTATTACCTTCATTTTGAGCCTGAAGCAACCTGAAATAATACAAAACAATTATAATACAAAGACAGAATAAAAACATTTAGCTTAGTGACCCTGTGTTCTTACCTCGGACTTCTTTTTTCAGATCATCTAGTTGTTCCTTGGTCTCTTGCAGTTTGGCTTCCAGTTCTCTTAAGGCGCTCCTGCAGTGGTCCTCCAGCACGGCTTCAGTCATGCTAAGGTAGAAGAGGGACAAAGTCAACACAGTCAATGAGATCTTTATCTTTCAGCTTCATCTGCTTGTATCAACTCTCCCCACTCTGCCTTTTATATCACAAGAAGAAGGAAATTATTCTGTTTTTTTTTCCCTGGAAGATGGAAAACGTGTTAATCCTGTTTTTGTTTCTTCCTCCATTTCTTACGCTTGTCCGCCTCAGTTTCAAAAACAATAAAAAGCTGAACAATGGACCACTTACAAGGTTACATGGCGTGAGTATCGTCAACTAGGAGTCAACAGTGTCGATGTTTAACTCAAGATTTTTGCATGCAGTTGACCACAGTAGCTTCAACTGAGGGGCCTGAGCTGCTGCCTGCAGGAGTCAGATTGTGTGCGAGTATGGATGAGTCACTCTGGTCTAGTGAAGGGAACAGTGAAGAAAAGACCTCACATATCCAGGGACTGAAATAGACTAAATGCTCTGCGTATGCCTCTCACAGTGCACACTGAGTGGGAGGACGCAGCAGACACACAGAGGTGCTCACAGCTCCCCCACATTCATCCAACATCTTATCTCCGTTTTCAGCCGATAGACACTTAAGCCTGCGAATGAGGCATGCGTGTTCCTGTTGCTCGGTGTGTGTGTGTGCACGCATTTCCATCTTCATGATTTGATTCTGCCAGGCTGCGCGTTCTCCTTTTTCTGGGTGAACGAAGCACAAAATGTACAAAAGACTGTGTACAGGCTCGACTGTGTGAGAACGTAAAACCAAATTTCTTCCTTGGATCCAGCTGCTGTATCCTCTCTGTTCACAAGAGGGCAGGCAGGTACAGCTGACTGGGAGAGAAGCAGTACTCATGTCTAACTCCATGTATATACCGTGTTTACATGCTCTTTATACCAATACATTTTTGCATTTAGGGATCATAACATCACCTCAAACACTCCCTCGCCCTGGATTCATGCATACATCCGAACAGATAATAAAATATATGATTTGATATTTCTTGTCAAAACTATAAAACCTTGTCACAGACGGCTGTTTGCAAAGCTATTTGAAATGTGTTATAATAAAAATACACTTTCAGTGAGAAAAGAGCTCAGAGAAATGAAAAAAAAACAACATTTTAACAACAAGACATAAGGTTACATGAAATCACCGGCAAAGAAAGTAGCAGCAACATGTGACATACCCTGCTAAAAAACGTGCAGATCTGTGAATCCCTTTTGTATAAACAGTGTAATTTTGTGCCTTCATCTGGGACATTATTAGTAAAAAATAAGATTGAGTCCAAGAGTATGTGACTTTTGTGTAACAGCAGCCACATGTGTTAGTTACAAAACACCAATTGGTGCACTGTGTCTCTGTTTGACTTAAGTGATGAAATCATGGAACATGTGACATGCTTAAATGAAGCTTAACAATTATGAAGGAATTTTCTTTCCTTCGCCGAAATATAACATTTCCCAGTCTCACAACTGGTCTGAGAATAATGTAGGTTGACTAAAGTTATCTATCCATCTATCTATCTATCTATCTATCTATCTATCTATCTATATTTATCTTTATCTTTACATAAGAAGAAAGAGCTTAATTTTCATATATATATCATACCTCAGTCTCCATCAGGCCCAGTCCTGCATCGAACTCCATTGTCCTGTAGCCACCCATAACTGCTTAACCTGAATTTAAGCTCTCCAGATCTGTAACATAAAACCGCTAGGACAACAAAACAATGCAGATGGAATAGTAACCTTCATTATGTTGTGGAAGAATTGGGTGATAGAAAAAAAGAGAAACAATGTGCTGAAAAGAAAAATGCCGTATTAACCACCACACTGATTTTGGTAGAATTGGATCATATCTTCTGGAGACAATGTTTCTGGTTTGCCCTCTGATGCCCTCCGGCTGATCTGCCTGAACCCTCTGTGACTAGATGGCTTTACTTGTTACAACTAACGGCAGCTAACTGTTACGCACTCCAAATGAACTTAGCCGGTGTCTGTACTGAACGCAAACTCCCAAGTTCTACTGCTGCCAGATGGACGACAGGGAATCCCGTCCAGAGTTGGTTTACAGAGTTAAGCTGCTGTTAGACAGTGAATGCTTGCTCATTTTGTCATGCAGCTAAAGTTAGCAACTGCTACCAGTCACCAGGAGTCAAACCAAACAAGAAAACCACCCTGATACTATAATTCCTGTTGTCAATTCTCCAAAAGTTGTTGTAGTCTGTTCTTGGCAAAGACCCATCTTTCTTTCAAGTTTCGTGGAAACCCGATCTGTAGTTTCTGTCTAATCCTGCTGACATGCCAACCAACCAGTAAATGGACACAGGTGAACAAATAACATCCTTGGCAGCAAACAGAATTTATCACAAGGCATATTCACAATGCCATTACAATGTACTGGATTTCCTCATTTTGTTCTTATTAAAACTGCTGTCAGTTTCCGCTGTTCACACCTGGCTGTACATCTCTTTTCCTGTCATTTAATAATTTCCTTGAGGTAATATCAGCAGAGCAGATCTTGTGGATCAGATTTCTTTCATCATGTTTATGTTCTGTACATGCAACACTCCGGTATGAGGAAGATATTTCTGACAAGAGGACGGAGATATCTCTGATATTTGCTCGGCTCGCCTCACAGACAGGCTTCTCTCACTGGAGCCGCCAGGAGCTCAAACGAAAGCTGCCTTTGTCTTTCAATGTGTCAGTCACCTAAGAATAAAGCTGACATCACAGGTATGGCGCACAGTGATGTTTCTGCCCCCTGCACCACCCGTCTCGGCTTTGTCAATGCACATGTGAACTTTGTTTGATATATCTATGGAAACTGTGTTGGGGTATTACGCTCTCGGCCAAAGGCATGACAAGAACTCTCCAGCACACAAATACGGATATCCTCTGTGGTCCCGCATGACCGGCATTGCATTGCACTTACATGGCCACAGTCTCTCCGCAGGATGACTAAATATATTGAGAAGGATTTGCCATCAAAAGAAAGTGTCCCGTCAGCCTGCGGGAGACGAGGTCGATCCAAACATGTATCTGAAGGCAGCCTGCAGTGATATCCCCGTGTCCAGGCAGAGAGGGGGTCCGAGGCTGGAGCGCTGCCCCAGTTCCAACCAGCAGAGGCAGGGGGCAGGAACCAAGTGGTACCCCTCGAGCCCCACCGGCTGTCTTCCAGGAAGCTTTGAGGCCAGCAGACCTCAAGAACAGCAGAGTTTGGAGGAGCTTCTTCATGTTCACAGTCATCTGTTTCAGGCAGCCGTGCGACCTTGTGCCAGCATGGTCTACAGGTAGGATATCATGTTCTGAAGACAAGTGCATGCACTTAAAAATGACATGAGTACACACTGCAGTGAAGGAGAGTTTGAGATACTTACAACTCGCGACTCCGCATTTTGGCTTACGGTGTTGATTCTGCTGATTGAACTTATTTCTTTCTGCTCAACTTGAATCAAGTCCCATCAGGGTAAACAGGGTTAAGTGTTTGTCAATTAACTCCGATGTGAATAATTTATAACCCACTGGAAGTGAGGATTAAAGTTTAACTATGCTCAGCAGGGCTCTGGTCCTGTTAAATACCCAACGCTTTCATCATCTCTTGATAAGGAAGAGTCCTTCTTAGCACAGCGAGAGCCAGCACCAATTCCCCTCTGCAATTAGACTCGACGTTACGAGGCACACGGGGCCACCGTCAGACACACTGCTGTGTCTTCAGTGGGCTTCGGCAGGTTTCACTTCTGAGGAAAAGGACAGAGGATCTGAATAAGCAATGAAGCGCGGCGCTAACGTTTGATTGTACCAGCAAAGCAGAAAGAGAGCGAGCTGACCGAGGTAACTATCAGACGTGTCATTAAATCGAGTGGAACTTTCCTGTGTGTCGTTTTCGGAAACGTAACAAGTCAAATGCATTGTTTTGGTGTTTTTACAACATGATACCATTTACTCATTATGCCTAAAAACATTATTGTATAACAGAAAATGAGAGATAAGAGTGCAATAAGCAGTGAGCTCCACATGAATCACTGTAAATCAATTTTTGTACAAGTTATGGAGTTCAAGTTAGAATAGTTTGCAACTCAAGTCCACCTCTAAAGACTTTATGGTAAATAAAAGAGTCTCCATGTTCGCTGTGAATTCGCATAATAACATAAACACTATTTTTATTCACGTGTGGGATGTTAGCTGATGTATTTTATGCAGTAGAACATATATGAAGCTTGTGTTGAACCGCAGACTTTATTTCAGGCAGTGAACCGAAAACCCATTCCAATAACTCAGTGACTTCGATACAAGAGAACGAGAAGAGCAAACACGCAAACTGATTGATGGTTTTTAGGAGTCACAATATCAGTCTCAATATATGTCACCAACAATATCGTGGCCATCACCAGGGCGCTGAAAAAGGGTTTGAAAAGGTCAAAATTACAATAAGTCCAGTCATATTGTCAGCTGCAGTTATGTGAAAGAAGATTTAGTCTGGCCTGTGAGCAAGGTGATGTACGGGAACAGCTCGACAAGGTTTCATTTGTGGGTTTTGGTGGGCGACTGTTGGCTGTGTAGTCTTTCTAGCAACATACTTTTCACTTTTCAGTAAAAAAAAAAAAAAATCTAAATTGACATTCTCTTGTTGGTCCACTTGAAGGGGCCTGACTTTATGATTATACTATAACTTCACTAGTGGTCCCGAATAAATACAGTTGATTTGTACACTGCGTTGCATCTGCGTGGTGGATAACACTGTCAAACTGTGCTGCCCCGCGAGTGTTTCATTAAAGCGTTTTATTGGGAACTGAACCTTCTCCTCAGTCCATTTAGTACGAACTGCTCCCAGAGCTGGCACATAAAGGCTAACGCTCTGAAGTGAGCTTGTAAACCATTTATCCTGAGGCTGAAACTCTGCAGGTACATAAACATTTCACCCATACTGAATCCATGAACCAACGAGTGCTTCACCAGTAGAAAAAAGATTAGCTCTGCATCCATTTCCTTCTATCATTCAATATCTCCGATGTGAGGCCATATGCCTGCTGGGCAGACACGTAAGGTCAGTGGGCATCTATAGGAGTTGTGACAATAAAGATGTCAGTATGCATCAGCGTCGCCGTATGCAGGAGTTTCTATATGAGATGAGGTCACGGCAGAAGCTGTCCTGATACGATGCTGATGGTGACACTGGGAAATGTCACAACGGTAGCAGTGACGGATACGATGATGATAATGGGAATAGTGGGCTATATATGGCGGGATGATGAGGATGACATAAGAGGAGACGACACAATTAACAGTTTTGGCGCTGACGATGAAGGACAGTTCTGCCGCTGCTCATGACGGCGGTGACCTTGCATTTTCAGTCAAATCCTCGTCATATTGTCCCCTCCTGTCAGATTTAGTGTCAAGCTTCCTCTTCAGTATTTCATGCATGTTCTACCCCCGAGTGGAATTTGCAGCGCCCTGATAACTGTGACCATCGTGTCCACGCAGAGTCCGAAACTGCCCCTATTAAGGCAGATTAAACAAGCAACTCGTCCTCTGCGGTGCTGTACGAGCAGTGCATCACAATGACTTGCGGTCTAATCTGCGGCATAAGGGGGACAGACTTGAAATGAGAGAGCGGGTGCCGTGTTAAATGGTGATTTAGAAAGAGCGAGATTGGAGAGGGGAAGGCGATAATAGACGGAGTGGAGAACAAAAGGAGGTGGGGAATACAGAGGCAAATAAAGACGGACGTGATTAAGCAGCCGAGAGAGAGACTGGGACTGCTCCATCGGCAGTGACGTCACGGGCAGCTCGGAAAGGTTTCCCCCCCTTATTATCCCTCATCTTCTCAACGGGAGGTTGGTGCTGATAAGGAAAAACTATCCATTAAACACTTGAATAGCCTTTAGAACAAAGAGAGTAAGATGTGGAGCCGAAGAATATTTTAGTCAAGCGGCAGACTGTTTACAGGGCTGTAATTATGTGACATGGGATCTCATGTTGCCGAGAGCTTTTTTTAGACAGCGGTTGGTTATTATGGGTAAGATTTATGTTCTCTGTATAAATAGAGTGTTTTAGAGGCGCACAGGCAGCGCTGTCGAGCCATGCTGACAGACGCTCCACATTGTGGGAAATCCAGGGTAAGGTTCGAGGGACGCATAAGTCTCCCGAGTGCTGCATCATGGCCGCTCATCCGTTTTCAACATGTGCACTGTATGGAGGTGTGCGTCTCTCTCAATAAAAGTTTCAGAACTCTATTATCTCGCTGGAGCAATTAAAGCAGAGCGGTTTGCCTCAAGGTAACGGCGCGATCGCCCGTTGGGGATTCCAGCCGAGAATGTAAGATCTAGTTGACGCTTTTGACTGACACACTTTTAAATGGGATCGACAGGGAGGAAGTTGTAGCCTTGGAGGCGGCGGTGACATTAGAGGGATGTTTCGCAACTTTGTCCAACAGCGCAGCTACCTCTCCGGAGCGCCGTGGCACAACGTGATCGAGCCAGAACAGGATTTGCTGGAAGGCAGAGAGGCTGCAGAAGAGAATGGCAGCAAAACAGAGAGATTAAGGTTATGTGATTTAAAGGACTACATCAAATCAGTTTACCCATCAGTGTTCACCCGCAATGGTTCGGGGTTTGTGATAAACCCTGACCCTGTGGCTCTGGAGGGAGGTTTCCAAAGTCTGCTCAAATAACTCCAATGCTGTCATCAGGGTTATTTCAGCTTGGGCTTTGAGAGCTCAAGTCCTTAACAGAAAACCATAGCTACTCAGGGCAGGAGTTTAAAAAGACAGGCACTTACCACCCAAGGAAGGTTCAACAAAACCCCATGACTCGATCAAATTGCATTCTGGGAAATGTAGGATCCAGCATCTTTGGCGTTTGGGACTAAAAGTCAGGATGTCTCTGTTGCTCCAGGTTTAACATTTTTCTTTAAACTTGTCATTCCTCTAACTTAAAGTGGCAAACAACACGTTCTTTGCTTTGACGTATCATTATGATTAAATGTCGACCGCACGCTGTATTGGCTATCAAATAATGAAACCATCTGCGTTTCATTGGTTCCCTATAAACCTTGTTTATTAAACCTCCCGGAAAAAGGAAGATTAACCGGGGAAACCAAGCAGGTTGGCATCCTGGCACCATTTCTGTCTGCTTTGACATCTCTATAATACACAAATTGATTGAAGAAACTCACATTTTGTCTTGTGTTGTCGTTATTTGCAAGTAAACGGTAAGGAGCGGGGAAGTTGTCTGGTACCACTTTTAAGTCAAATCAAGGGAATACACCTTTAGAGGAGTATTTGTCTTCCTCCAGTAACTGTTGTCGCTTGAAAAGACGAAATAACAAATGTTTTGGAACAACACCTGCGTGAAAGTCAGTAAGTAGTCGTCTAACCTCTGATGGTCATGTGTCAAAAAAAGTTTTAGCTGCGTTACACTTCACTGACATCTATGCTTTGTATGACAAGCATTTGTAAAGAGAGCAAAAGGGTTCAAACACTTCATCACACTACCGTAGTTTCACAACAGTTGTTAAAGTTTGACTGAACAACCTCAAATCCCCGACTGCTCCTACTGACCCACAATTCAACCTCCGCATCAGAAATACATAGCGGGCCTGTTGAAACGAGCTTTTCAAGTGTCTGCAGTTATCGAATGCAATCGCAGGGATATAAATAAACTCTGCGACGGCCTCGGGGTTCGCGGATGTTCAAAGAACTGTGAAATCCTGCATTGTCACATTACTGCTCGGTGGGGGAGGAAAGACAAGACGCTGCGCAGCCTGAACGCTAGTTTATGCTTTGTCTCGCTGTGCCGCTTACAGTAGCATCTGCTCTGAGATGTTGCCGTAGGTCTCCGCTGGTTTCTTTTTCTGAAGGCTTTAACGAAGTGATGTCATTTTCTTGCAGCGCAAAACTATGACTTTGCGATCCACGCAGGGGTCAAAGATTGGATGTCAGCACTTGTTGGTCGGTTGTAAAGGTCACTAAAGAGGACGCGCACTGTGGCGGCAGATGGGCGAGCAAATGAAATGCCTCGCAAGTGAAGCGTGACGTTCACACGAGCCGCGTTTCACGGCCAGCCTGAGGTGGTGTAGATGAACGCACATCAACTCAGCTCCATTGACTTCCATTCAGAATAAACCTCTATCTCTCTTCCTCTTTTCCTCTCTCTCTCTCCCTGCCTCTCTCTCTCCCTCTCTCTTGAGTGTGTGGCGCCATAGTGAAAAACACTGCAGTTCTTTCAGCCAGTCAGTCAGAGCCAGTAGCCTATACACACCGCCTCTCTCTCCCTCATTCACCGCCTTGCTCGCTCTCTCTGCGCTCAACACGCGCCTGCTCTTCGCCTCCTCACTGCATCTGTCCTCCTCTCCCTGAAGTGAGGTACCATGCATCCTCCTTTCTCCTCCTCCTCCTCTTCTCCGCTTGTCCGTCACCATTCCAGGGTCCCTTTATCAAACAGAGCATTCTTGCTGCAAAGCCGGGGACCATAGACGCTGTGTTACTGTGCGCCAGGACTTTGGAGACGGGACAAGGCTGTTTTTTCGCCGGGTCTGAGGACAGCTGCCGGAGACGCCGCCGCTTCTGTTGGGATGCAGATCTTTGCAGGACCTCTGCTCGCCGCCTAACACCGCTTGATTCCCCTCAAAGTTGCAGGGGGGCACACATCGGTGAAGAATCTTGTCCTGCTTCATCGTTGTTTCTCAGAGAACTCGCTGTGTGTAAGAACACTTGTTTCAGTAAAGATATCAATGTGTGTGAGTGTACAGTATTTCGTATGCGAGCGCTTGCTCCTCTGTGAAAGCATGTCCCTATTCTTTTTTCAAGACGCGTGAGGGGAGCGAGAGTGTGTCCGTGGTTTACGTGTGCGTCTGCGTGTGTGTTGGAAGGCACGGCGTGGTGGCGCAGTGTTACTCTCCTCACTCCAGGTGTTTGACTAAAAGGCTTAGCCGCGGTTTGAGGGCGAGAAAGACTCCCCAGGCGCCCACAACTCCTGGCTGCCTGCCTGACAAAAACCTCCCAGACACCCTGAGGAGAAATGAATTAAAAGAGGCATCAGAGATAGACTTTGTAAACAGGAATGGACTAACTAGAAATAAGCGAGAGACCAGTGTCTGAGTTGGAAATACGGAAAAAGTGCATAATACTTGATACAGACCGAGGTGAGGAAGATAAAACAGGACAGACACAGAAAGAGAAACACGAGATAGAAATGAGGAAAACTAGGGCATATTGCCACGTCGAAGCCGCTTAGAGATATGCGCAGAAGACGTGATTAAACTGGAGAAAACTGCACTGAGAAAAGAAAATGCAAAGACGAGACGGATTTCTCTCTCCAGTCGGTCTTCCTTCTGGACATTTTCCTCTTCTCCTCACACCTTTAACCCTCTCCCCTCTTAACTCCCTGCTCCCAAGTACTCTTCTCAATTGGGCGACTCATTCAGAACTTCTTCTCCTTCATCCTTCTCCTTCCATCTCCACCCTCTCTCATATTTCCAGGTGGAGTCGGGCCGACACAGGATCACCGCCTCACCGGGATCGCACCACTGCTATGTCCGATTTTTGACGTAAAATCAGCTTGAGATTTTTTTTTCTTCCGAAAAGAAAGTTCAGAACGATCTCATGCTCCCGTCGTCCCTGCCTGTGATTTCCGTATGAGATTCGGCAGCACCAGGCAGAACTGGCCTGGACCACTGACTTGCAACTTCAAGGACAAAATATAAGTTCTCGGACAGAAACGAAAAAGTATTTTAAGGACGCAAAAAAAAAAACACAAGTTTGTCTCGGAGCAGCTGTAGTGGCCTTTCCCATCAGCCATGCAGGTGTCCTTTGCGTGCACGGACCACGGGCTGAAGGCCCCGCGCAACGGCGAGCACAGCAAGCAGAACGCCACCAGCCCCAACACAGCGAGCCAGGCCCGCGCCCGCTTCCGCACCGTGGCCCTGATAGCTCGCAGCCTGGGCTCCTTCACCCACCGCTACCACCACAACCTCAAGGAGTCCACCGCCAAGCTCACCGGCATGAAGTACCGGTACGTAGACTGATGGTGGAGACTGTGTGAGGAGGCGGAGTGAGGAAGGAGGGAGGTCTGTTTAGTTTAGTCTGATTAGTTTTCTCTCCTCTGAAAAAAAAAAAACTGCCATGAGTCTGAAAGAAACGAATAAATGAATATGAATGACAACTTAATTTAGAGGACGAGAGAAGAGAGGCTGCATAAATTAAAAGAGTCCTGATGGAGACAATGAAGATACATGAGCAGTGACAGGTGATGAGTGGGATGGTGCGTGTGTGTCTGTGTGTCAAGATTTTTTTCCAAGATGCAGATTTATTGGCAAGTCTTTATCATCTTTTCCACAATGTGTGTGTTTTGTGCAGCAAAAAGGCATCTTAGACAGTTTTGGGTTGTTTGAAGCGCTCAGAGTTCAAGATATCAACACGGAAAATGTAATTGCTTGTGTGTAATTTGAAAGGAGAGAAAAGATATTTTTGTGCGGTGATGACGGATGAAAAATACAAAAGAGATGGAAGTTCTTCAGGCGCAGAGAGGAATGTCATTAATAGCCTTTTTTAAGCTTATTGGTTTGGAGCGACGATCGTCTCTCTACCTCACGGTGTCGTCGTTACGAATAAAAATGGTGATGACGGATTTTCGACAATACTAAGGCGGCAGGATTAATAGAAATATTATTGAAATGGCGCTATAGCCAAGCACAGTGTCCATCACAGGAGCTATTTCTCAAGCCAAAACATTATCTGTATAAGCTTCCAGGGCATGTGTGACCAAATCCTACTATAAATAAAGTATTGTAGTGCGACAGAGATGATCCTCAGAATATTCTTAGATTTGTACTTGGTTCATTTCCCAAACTGCGCTCACGTTTGATCATTCAACATACAGAGTCCTCGTCCATGATCGGATTTGTTCATTAGCTTTCGTGAATGATGCCCAATAAGATTCCTCTGGACCCAAAAACGCCCTTCCATGACCAACATATAACATAATAAAGTGAATATCAGCTACGTTACCATCTTCATTGTATCCAAGCTGCTGGGCAATGTCAAGCTATACATTGTCCTTGATTTGGTTGTGGAGTTAGGCGTTGTGGTGTTTGTCATACAGTACTGGAGACCAAATGGGTTTTCTCCCATTTTTATCTGGACATCAGCTGAAACAAAGTATTTCATCAGTCAAGCGTATATTTCCACAGGCATTGACTTTGACGTCCATCCAAATGTCAAAATCATTTTTTATACATTTACGTGCACATTTTTCTGACAA
This sequence comes from Diplodus puntazzo, assembly GCA_963678695.2. NCBI lineage: Eukaryota > Metazoa > Chordata > Actinopteri > Spariformes > Sparidae > Diplodus > Diplodus puntazzo. The sequence goes on along the minus strand of OZ023166.1, from coordinate 7,972,401 downwards.
AAATCAGTACTTACCGTATACTTACAGTAACTAACACACCTGTGATCTATAACTCAGAATCAGAATGCATTTATTGTCATTGTAAGCACAGCCTGCAACGAACTTCAGAATGCAACAACAAAATCACAGGATGTAGAATGAAAAACACTACAAAAACAATAAATAACGTGAACATTTCTATTAAAAAACTTAAGTATAAGAAGTGAGGAATCAGTATTGCACATGAAGGTTGTTTGAGGTGCGAGCAGATAGCACCATTCTTCATCATGTTTGAGATGAAGAGTCTCAGTGTAATTTTGTGTTGAGTGTGGATGTGGCCTCGGGAAAGCAACCGTCTCCGGATCTTGAGGTGCTGCACCTGCCTTGTGATTTCCCCTTATATAATGCCAGTACAAATGAGGATTTACTCAGGAATAGGATCAAAAGAGAGAACACGGGAGAGGAGACTGAACACCAGACAATACGTATTACGCGGTGGACTAAATAGTGGGCTGACGAACAAAACCAAGCACACAGCCTGGGAGTGTGTCACGGCTGCTCCTTGTTCATAAAGCTCGTGCAAAGTTCAGCAGAGGCTTCGACACATATGTGTCCCAAACTGCAACACCCCGACACGAGCAGCAGGAAAATCCCTTCAGTCAGGTCTAAAGCTTGTTTAGACGTAAGATTATTTCCACGTCAGAGTAAGGTTTTGAGGTTTTCTGTCAGGCTGCTAACATTTTCACAAATGTTTTATTCTTTAAATGATAAATAATAAATGTATCTCTTCTCCTTAAATACATTACTATGATGGTGAATTCATCAATTTAAATGTTTGACGGTTCCAAAATGATTGTTTTGTTTGCCACTGTGTAAGAATTCTGACGGTTGGTCCCAGCGTCTACCAAGGGTCTTAGTAGTTGGCAGTTTGTGAAAAAAAAATTTTAAAAAATGGGATAGCTCCACAGTATGTACCCAGCATACTGTACTGACTTAACGTTAGCTAGCTAACACTTGCTAACGTAAATCTTGGATCTAACAAGTAACGTCTGAGTACATAGTTGGAGTGAGTTTGACTTCCCGAGTATAAAAATACCTGGATCTTCTGCACTGTGGGGCCCACAGAGCGCACACACTAGGGACTAGGGAATAGAGTTCAAATCCTGTGGCTCCTCTGGACTTTCCAATTTATATTGGACCGACATACTCAAATTATGATAGTGAAACAAGTCATGCAGTGTTTGTGACTCAGAACAAAAAAGTTATCAATAATTTTGCAGCTGCTACTTTCACAATATAAGCTATGAAAGTTGGCTTCAAAGCCTGGCGCTCCTCCTGGGGGCCTTGACATTAACGCTAGCTGGCATAAGCAACATTTACATTAGCTAGCTAGGGTTAGCAGGGTTAGGTAGTGCAACAACTTGAAGAGGCAGATGATCGATACAACACCTGAATGCAATGATACGGGGAGGCGGAGTGCCACATTTATTAGCTGGATGTTATCAACAACACCTTTGAGCTCGAAACTGACAGCAAGTCCATTTTGTAAATGAGACCACTGTCATTTTAATTATATTCCTCGGACATAAGGGAATGTGTGTTTGTTACAAAAACCTCATCATTTTAAGGTATTTTTCACGGGGGAAAAAAATAACAAAGTGACAATATTGTAAAAACAATATGACTTCCAGGAAAATAACGACTAGCAATGTATGAAAAATATTTCAAATAATAACTATTTTTTATATCATTCAGCTAGATAACACACTGAAAACAAACATTATTTCATCACAAAATGAGATGACCAACAAACAAATACAAAGAAAACACCTTTTCTGAGAGCTATTACATACTGATACCACGAAGTTAGATATTAAAAATGAATCATTTATCACCATAGTTATCACGTCACATGTGCGAATACGATAGAAACACAAACTGAGATGCCGAGAATGAATCCGATGAAGATGGTGCTGAACATCTGTTCCAGCTGTTTACACCAGCATAGTCAGCTATAAAGAGGGGAGCATAAGGGATGCTGCAGCACTGGATGTATCCCATAAGGTACAGCGTGGGAGAAATAGACTATTCAAAACATAACATCACCTATAAAACAGATTAAAGTCAATAAATAACTGACATTATAGTCAGGTTCCTCTCCATAGAGATGAGTAAATCACAGCGCCTCACTGTACCGAGTCTGGGTTTGACCTTTATAGTCTCTCCTGAGCGCATTCAATACCACCAGCATCAGGTTGAGACACAGACCGCGCTGCGTACAGTTCTCAATAACTGGCCATGACCATACAGTACGTTCTGGAAAGTGTGACAGTGAAGCCGAGCAGAGCCGAGCAGTGGAGCTCTTCCTGTGTGTCTGTGTGGGAGTCGTAACGAGGCTGGGCCAAGTAAACAATGCTCTCTTATCTCAGTGAGTGGGCTCTTAACCCAGACCGCGGGAACAAAATAGTAGCGTTCACCTCACACCGTTAACATGCTGGAGAGGCTGACATCATCGCTCATCATGTCGGGTTCAAGAGAGGCCCGGGGAGAAAGAGAGAGAGAGGGGGATGATGGGAAGAGATGGAGTTAGGAAGAGGAAATAAAGCAAGAGGGAGACAACAAAAAGAGGCGGATTTAGAGATCGAGAGAAATGGGAAAAATTGGGGCACGCGGGTCAGTTCACAGAGAGGAGGCAATTAGCAGAATCGCTGCAGATTGGATGCGGAGCGGCAAAATGTGATAAGTGTCTGCTTGTCACACAATCTCATCTCGTTTCCATAACAACATTGAAATGGCCAACTTCAATCTGTTCGCCGGCACCAAACACGCCTGGTGACTTCAATGTGCTAACTGGTTCATTCATCTTTAATAGAAACAAGAAAACAACAACGAGAGTTTTCTCTCTTTTTAAGGTTGCAAGCTGAGCTGACGGAGGAGCCTCCAGCGTGCGGCTTGTGAGATGCGTCTGTTTACTTTGGGTGGCGACGCGAGGATTTGCTCGTCCTAGTAGCTCCCTCTTAAAAAGCAGGTGGAGGATATTAGCCGTAAAGCTTCCTCCAACCCGTCAGCAAATCCCCTGTTTTTCACCACGGCGGAGCAAATATTGGATGGAAAAAAAAATCTCATCCGTCACATCCCCTCTCTGCTTCCTGTTTCTTTCACTTCAGGTACTCTGTGCCTCGTTCCACCCTTTCTCCAAACCTCTGACTCTTAACATTACAGCACTTGTTTCTGCCTTGGGCGCCATCTGACAGGGAATCTCTCTTACTGTTGAGGGCGAAGCCAAAGTCAGCAATTAAATCTTTAAAGTTTTCAAGCCTGCGATAACAAATGAAGGCACTCTTTCACAAAGACGAGAGAGCGTGTGTGAGAGTGTGTGTGTGTGTGTGTGTGGGCGTACGCGCTGGCACATCACATTGCACACATGAGTGCATGTATGTGCGATAGACGTGCGAGGCTCCGCGCTGAACCTCCGAAGGCGTAGCAAGTCGAAGCAGAAGATGTGAGCGAGCGAGCATAAACTAATAATACCACCCTCCGCAGCATTTCCGTTGTCATGGCGATCCAAATATAGTATACTTCTACGTGTGGTGTCCCCTCGTTGCAACCGAACAAAGGCTGCTTGACCTCGCAAAAATATGCACAAACCACACACACAGGCCAAAATATGTGATGTAACCGAACACGGCGTTTGTTGCTGGCTTCACAAATGGTGCAGATTATTTCTGGCTGCTGGTCGGGAGCCCCTGGTCGCCTGGACTGGAGTTCATAATGGTCATTAGGCAGCAGACGGCCTTTTGACAGTCCAGGAGGTTTCGGAGGGAAGATTGCGATTGGTTGGTTGGTTGGTTGGTTGGTTGGTTGGGAGCTGTGCTGCAGATGGATGCAAAAAAAAAAAATCCCTTCTGCTGGTTCCTTCACATGCAGGCTTATCAGCGTCCAGCAGAGAGGGAGGCACGCTCCACTGTGCATACATCTGTGTGTCGACAGTGTGAGGAATGTGCGATGCAGTCGAGTTTAAGTGCGAGCCGTATGGAAGTTTTTCCATCTGTGGAGCAGGCCCCCAGAGCGAGTGTCATTCCTGCACTGGTGGGTGACTGCGTGCGCTTCTAGCTCGATTCTTTTAATTAAAAATCCTCTTTTGAGTCTCCCAATTTAATAAACTAATGGGCTATCAGACCTTGAAGCAAAAAAAAAAAAAAAGCTGGTGTAAGAGAGATTCGGTAAACACTACAGTTCCCCTGATTCAACAAAATCATAGTTAGCGGCGGATGGATTTCTTCTGCTCGTATCTCAGGAGGATGAGAATTGAAATTTGGTTGTTTAATCAGCTTAGTCAAAGATATTTTACTACAGTAGTTTTGCAGGAAATACAACTGCAGATTCTGTTAGCACGAGGTCAGCAAGAAATCTACATTTTCACTCACATGATATCATTCAGTGGCTCCTGGACGAGGTGTACGGAGTCACGATTACACGGAAGTCTGCAGTTTGTTTGTTTTTTGCACCAGCGTGGCCTGATGGCGATAAGACGACAGGCATTCTGCCGCTGTGGCTCTTTGTCGGGATGCACTGTAAATCACAATTTGCTTCTGCTCTTTCGCTGCTCTCTGTGTGTTTGTGTTGCGTGGTGAACTTTTGTGTGCAGGTGTCTGTGTGTGCATACATGCGTGTGTGTGTTTGCATGACTGGAGCCCATCATGCTGCTCTCGCTCAGAGACACAATGTTTGGCAGCGCGTAGCCCAGCGCTTTGGTTTGCTGTTTTGGCTTTTTTGTTTTGTTTTGTTTCGTTTTTTCCCCATCATGCATCAAAAAGTCTTCATCGCCCCTCAGTAAGATAGATGTATTTTATGTTCCAGCATTATTTACCGCTGTGGTGCGCTCTGCTGTGATGTGTGGTTCTAATAATACGAGCCGAGGGTGTTGCACAACAGGAGCCCTGCAGCGTGGAGCCTAAAGACCAAACAAAGCCCCCTCAGGGTAAGAACTGCCCAATCTCTCAGTTTAAAGAGCCTCGACGTTCGCATGGATTTAGCATTTTAATTAAATTAAATTAATTGTGTCTTTAGGATGTCTGATTCTGTTGACCGTTCACCTTGCTGTGGCTCTGGTGTCCATTCCGGCCATAAACATTTTTAATTTTTTAGGGCATTTAGCGGACACTTTTGTCCAAAGTGACAGTAATTCATACATACATTCATACCCTGCTGGCGGTGGCTGCCATGCAAGGTGCCGAGAAGCACATCAGGAGCAGTTTGGGATTCAGTATCTTGCCCAAGGACACTTTCACATGCAGGGGAACCGAACCAGCTACCCTCCAATAACAAGACTCTACCCCTGAGCCACAGCCACCCTTAAACCTCCATCTCCCAACGCTATGAAGCTCCTCTGATAACAGGGTAAACATAAACACTCCTCAGAGTCGGCAAACAGAGCTGACTTCCAGCTACAGTACGCAGCAGGTACAGAATGCTTTCAGGAAACTCCGTACATCACAGAATCACGGTGATCAGAGGCGCAGCACAAACATTTTCTCCGTAAAATTTGAAAAATGTTGTGACAGTTGTCGCTGTGTGTGATGTGGTGCAGTAAAGCGTTACAAGTTTCGACTCGCTACCTGATAGGGGGGCGGATTGTCTGTGACAGAGACACCGTTCACCCTATTACAAGTCACTGATGCATTAAAATGATCTTGACGCTTTTATTTTAGGGTGAAAGAGCGACACAGTGTTGTGAGATATTTGACTAGAATGTTTTTGCAGTGCATGTTTGTCGACCGGGCTGAAACATCAAATTTATGTGTCTCCTAACTTCTCTTCTTCTTCTCTAGTTGCTATTATTATGATAACAGAAATGTGGTGAGGTCAGCAAAAAGCCTACTTTGATCAGAAGCGGAGATACTGAATTGAAATTCAGCGTTAATATTCCATTATCGTGATCAAACCAGAGCATCGCAAACCTCCGTGTAGTAGATACATGAACGCAACGGAAAAGCAACTCAGTAATCCACTCTCCTCCAGAAACACCTCAAAGATCCTCGACAAAGGCAGGGAAAAATTCCTGCTCTGTTATTTCGACGAGTACAAGCGAACAGATAAAAACCTAAAAAGAAGACCGTGACACACATTCCATCAGTAATGTATGAAGCTTCTCCAGTTATCATGATGTGATTTTTACATTTTTTTTAGTTTCCCACATTGCCAAAGCTCTCTCTCGTTCTGAATCAACCACTTCAGATCTGCCCACGTGTTTTTCAGTACCAGATCAACCCACAGGCCACCAGCTTCAATCATGCTTCCCAGCCTGAAACGCAGTTTATTCTGTGTGAGATCCATCGGCCCGTCACTCGCTCCTTTATCCCTTTAGATTACAGTATGGGCACAGTACACTTTTGAGTGTAGCTTTCCACACAGTTTCTGTGATGGGTCCGTGTACACAGCATAAAAAACAAACCAAAAAAAACTCGAAAGAATGTGGCCCTGCGGTAAAACAGAGCAGAACGCCCGGTACTGACTCCGGCTCTTCATTGCTCTCACACTCACTCCGAACAAACAAGCGCCGGGCCCTGTAGGGAGCGGGCTGTCATTTCCTATTTCCCATTATGTGTCATATAGAATGCTTTATCTGTGGAGGGCATTTGATCTGCTTCGACTTGAGGCTTGGACTTTGCAATTCTGCAAGCCTCAGTGTGTTGCCAGTGTCTGCACGCTGTCTCCTTCCCTTCTCTGTATCTTTTCTCCTTCCCCCGTCATTGGTGAAGATTCCACCACGAGGCCTGCAGACTTCATCAGGCTTTTTTTTTTTTTTCTCCTTAGCAACTCCGCTGGAGCTTGTCTTTCATTCTTAATCTATTCTTTTTTCTTTTTTTTTCTCCCTTGAAAAGTACTCGGTTTAACTTCCCTACTCCCCCACACAGGCCCCGGCTTTGGTATATTTAGAATAAGACCCGCCTCTTTCTCCCCCTGCGCTGAATTATTTTGATAACAACATTATGGTTGACATCAGGAGAGCGGGTGGGAGCCGAGCAGGTGGGTGTTGTCTAATCCCTCCGCCCAGGAAGGTTGGCTTGTGTGGGTTTGCTTAGTCTACATTAATCCCCAGCGATGGAGTGAGGAGTTTCATCCGTCTGCTCGCAAACCTTGACAAAAGTGTTAGCTGACAAATGCTCGTTTGAACCATCCAGTATCAGGAAATACATCAGAATAGTGTGAAGACTACAAGTGTGTTCCACAAAAAAAAAGGGCGATTCCTCTGAAGATTTAAGCATAATAAATCAACCAGATGTTCATTTGTTATTTCTCTTTGGAGCGGGGGTTCCACTAAGAATAGAAAGGGATACATGCAGCAACAGCTCGCAAGGATGTTCATAAGTGGTGACAGGTTTATTGTGAGGGGGCGTCTTCAAATGACTCATTTGTCATTTTACTTCAAGGCTTCTTTTGGGCACCATCCAAGCATGAGGGGCCGAGCCACACTCGCTGGCTTTCAAAGTTGTTTATGTGCGAGTCTGTATAGACGCGTTGTCCTTTTTCCTCAGCGTGCTTTATTTCACCATGTACAAAACACTCGACCGAGAGTAAAATGTCGACATTTGACGTGTCTGTGAACCTCAGAGACGTTACATTTGTACAAGTCATACGAAGCTTGTGAGTATTTGCACGTATCGCGTTCAAAGTAACGTGTATGAGCTCACGGTCATGTCACGAGATGGATGGGATGGTGCTGGTGTCAAGCAAGAGACAATACTGCGTTTCAACATTTGTAAACGCCAAACCGTCAGATAGTTTTAAGGTGACAAAAAGATGATCCGTCTAAAACTCACCAAAGCAGTCACAACATGAAATTGAAAACAGAACATCAATAGCTGTGAAGGGTTAGGAAACATAAAGTCTCAACACATCTGTGGTTTGCAGAAACGTGCCAGCGTTTGTTCTGGTGACTGGGTTCTTATATAAAGAACTTGTGCCTCTGCATCCCAGCAGCCCCTATTTTCCTCCACACAAGTGCCAATTTTCTCTTAAATACACAGTTATTCATTTTCTTCCCTTTGTTGCAAATGACATCCTGTAAATCCCCTTAATCATTAGCTTCTCTTTCAGCGTGCCTCCGCTGGCACCCACTTCTGAGACCTGGACAGATCTTTTAATGCACTTTAGCAGGCTGTGTGGTTAATAATCAGGTTCGTGGCCGAGCTTCCGGAAACCCTAGAAAACACTGGGGACGGTCGAGGCAGCTTTCTCCGCCTGCCGAAACTCTGGCTTTGTTTTTCTCCCGTCATTAAGACAGACTCTATGAATTTAAAGCACAAACACTGCGGATTTAGTTTATGGAGGGGCTCCAAAAACAAAGTTAGCAGTTTTCCGAAGACAGCCGGCTTTATTTGGAAATGGAACGTGCCTGTGAGCTCGTTTATTGTGGAGGTAGTGTGCATGAATGAGCCACTTTGAAACTTGAAAGAGGCATCAACCAGCCAAATGTATGCGCAATTTATGACAATTAAAGGGACAGTTCACCCTCAAAATCAAAAATATATATTTTTCCTCTTCCCTGTAGAGCTGTTTACCCATATAGACTGTTGTGGTCCGGACGTCACGGCCTGGTTACTCAAGATAATCTGCAGACCTTGTTGTGAGCAGTTTCGTGTAGGAAGCACTTACTTTCTGACGAACAACAACCAGCGACTGTACAACCGCGCTGAACAAAGCATGCATTCATGGACAAGAAGCTCGTGCTCATGACAGGGCGGGATGTAAACATTAATGCCGTCCTCCTTAGCTGAGCTGTAATGTTAGCCATGTTGTCACAGTGTCTTCAATACAATATAATGAAAAAGGTACGTAATCAATACCATGTTTCGATGCCACAGTGAAAACTGACACAACAACTCTACAAGATGACCCGGTCATGATTTCTGAGAAGGGTCACTGCTGTTTGAGAGAAGGCAGACATCTTTACAGCCGGTATCTCTAAAACTCGACAACTCACACCAAACCAGATGGATCATTAGCATTTTAGATTTTTGGGCGAACTGTCCCTGTAAGCTGATGCTTTGCCCTGGATGCTTTGCACAGAAATGCAGCAGCAAGTGAGCATCGTCCTATCGTGAACGCCCGCCGTCCTCAGTAACCCCCAGACCGAACACACACAGATCCCGTCAGTACGGCACTTCTAACCTAAAGTACAGCCCCCTCCCCCACACTTTCATGGATCAGAGCTCCCACTCTATAATACATCAGAGAGACGGAGGATACAATATCCAAACTCCTCCACCATATCAGAAACAAGACTGCATCCCACGACTTGTGACTGCGAAGGGATCTGTCTCTGAGTTTTCCTCCTGTCATGTTATTATCACTGCCGTTAATTACGCAATACATCAAAGAATCAAATCATCCGAATGCTCTCCTTCTTCTCCGTGTTTTCCTCGTTTGTCTCGGCTCAACTCCTGACTCGATGACTGATGCTTCCTCGTGTTGGGCAACTAATTGAATCTGCTGAGGGCACGGGCTGAGATTTGTCCGCCTGCGTCTTGACGGGGCATTAGTTGTCAGAGATGCACGAGAAAACAACTGCTGGCCATTTTTTTACAGCCTTGTTTGTTGTAACGAGTAAATGCCTGCAAAAAAACGAGCAGAAGGCTCAATCCCCAAGACCTTAATTTGGGGTTGTCTCTGTGTCGAGAATTTGGGCAAATTCTCGCCGCAAGATGAAGTGTGTTGCTTGCGATAGTGGCTGCGAGTGTGTGTGCATGCGGCCTCGACAGCGGCGGCAAACGAATATGTCTCAATTTCACAGCGAATCATTTCCTCCGTCAGATGGCCGTGGCGTCCTCCGCAGGGGCTGTCAATGCCCCCCCTCACAGTTTTCTCGTGCCTAAAGATGCATACATCACACTGCAGGAAGACACCTGTGGTTGCCGCGGGCGGGGAACGATCTGCTCTGCGAGTTTATCGTCTCAGCTGGACCCGACGCTGCACAGATTGTAAAACTAGATGTGAAGCCGAGGGTGGCAAGAACTCCGATGTCTTAAGTTTATCTTCCGTGGTGTTAATGGGAGCTGAAAGTGCCGTATTACACTGCCGCTGATCGGCTGGATGTAAATTAACTGTAATCGAAGAGATGCATCTCAGGAGGTGCTCCATTGCTCAGTTAATAGGTAGAGGGAATGCATTAAGGAAGCAGGAGGAGGATGGAGCGTTTGTGCGAGGAGCTATATTGAGAAATGCTGATATGATACAACCTGTGTGCTTGAGAGAAAGAGAGCGTGGCATCTAGTGGGGAAGAAAATAACAGTAAAAAGCCTGAGGACTGAAGTGCTCCCTGCTGAAAGAGGGATGTCAAAGGCTATCGGTGTAAGAAAAGGGATTTGAGTGAGGCATGACGGGGGGGACGGAGGTCAAAAAGATGTGCAGCAAACTTCCTGCTGCTGCAGAACAAACACGTAATTGGATTTTTTTTTTTCCAGTTATGAGCAGAATATCTTTCCAGGCTCCTTAGAGGACCTTCCCCTCCTCTTCTGGAGAACGTGGGATCCATATTGGTGGAATAAATCAAACGTCCTCCCACCTGTAATCTCTCAATTCTGATTCACGGTTGCAGGTGTGATGGTGATTCTCCTCTTGATCAAACGCGAAAAGCCACCAGCCATTGTTATTGTTAATCCCCGCGCACTGCAATTACAATCGATTTTTTTTTTATTTTTTTTGCCCATATTGCGAGCTCCACAATTGAAAAATCATTCCGTTTGCAGCCTCTCGAGTTATGATGTGAAAACAACATAGATTTTGCCTTTTGTTTGGCCTGGAAGAGCCCAGAGCGGAATACGGGAGCGAGGTAATTGCAATAACGTTTGACTGATGACATCTTGAGCCTGAACGACTCTGGTTTTGTTAATCATAATCTGTTTTTCCACGCAGGAACCTGGGGAAATCTGGGTTGCGTGTCTCCTGTCTGGGGCTCGGTGAGTACTTTTAATTAGCGTCAGAGGCAAATGTCTAACGATTTCGTAAGCATCCATGCAGGCTTAACTCATCTGTGTGTATGTGTGTGTGCGCCCGGCAGAAGATGGCAATCTCATTATATCATTTCATCTCATGCATCTTTCAAACGTATGGAGAGTCACGAGAGACAACACAAAGCTGTTTGCAGAGTGTCAATATCTTCCATGTTAATAATTAATCAATAGCACGGGTTTCTGCAAACAAGTTGCTCAATTATCGCACATATCCAATGCACGCCAGAGCGTTTAACACTCCCATTCATCTTGATACTGCTGATCCGTTTAGCAAATCTCTTTTGCGTACTGTGTGTGCAAAGTCACTGGAAGAGGGGGGCGTGTCTCTGCAGACAAAATGACGTGACAAAGCAAATAAATGATGCGGTGCCGCCCCCATCAGATCCCGCAGCATATCTACTGATGGAAGATCTGCGAACCAGTTAGTTAATCATCTATGTAGCGATTTTTCTTTTAGGGGGTCAGCCGGCGCTCATTCAGCAGCAGCAGGGAGGAACAGTGAAGAGGGAAGCATCCCTCAACTTGAAAGGATTAGTTTCGAGCCTCGTTATTGGCAAGCCTGAGCTGCGCGGTTGTGCCCTTGAGCAAAATCATCGATTCCTCCTTGTACTGGTTTTCAAGTTCGAGGAGAGAAAAGAGAATTTCATTGCGGGGGATCAAAACAAGCTATGTTACCATTCGTGTCTACGTGGGTTTCTGGGTTTTATCATCTCAACTGCGTAATCAAATTTTTAAGGATTAGTCCATCATTTTGTGGAATAGGCTCATTTGCTTTCTTGAGACTTAGATGAGAAGATTGATAGCACTAATTGAGGAGCTACCGCCTGCAGTCAATTCACTTATCTTAGCAAAAAGGCAGGAAAAGGGGAAGACAGCCTGACTGTCTTAGCATCTCTATCTCCAGGTCATTTTGTCCGGGCTTAGAGATATAATGTGTAGCATTTCAGCATTAAAAATATTAAAAAATTACTAAACTTTTGTTAACGCTTCCCACAATGTTCAAACCCAGAGAGAAATCAACTATTTAATTCAGGGTAACAGCTTGTTTCGTTTGCTTGTTTGTTGCTTTTACTTCTGGGGAAACATCAGCTGATGCTTCAGACAGCGAGGAAGGAAGCCGACGAACGCGACTTGACAAAACTTCAACACATTGCCTCGTCCATGAACGTTTCTGCCTGAGTCACAACAACTCCCATGATTCCTCGCTACTTGACGACATCATCAGACTGCTTATGTTGTCGCCATTGTTGTGATACATTTAATATTCAATAAACTAAACTTAACATCATTACACTAACACATTTTCAAACTCTAGCGTAATGTCGAAGTACCAACACAAAGACTGATTCCTACCAACTGCTAATATTTTTGACATCACGAGTCACTAATTATCTGGAACGTAAACAACATTTCTGAGGTGCACATTACCATTTTTAACGATTAAGACACACACTTTGAATGTAAATAAGCATCAAAAAAGAGTTTATTTATCAAAAACAACAAGACCCAAATCTCCCAAAATGCTAAAACCGCCCTTGGTCTGACGTTAACAGCATACGCCTACCAACACCTCCAAAGCTCCTCACTAATTAACACGTTGCATTTCATGTGTTTAATCAGCTAAAAAAAAAAAAAAAAAAAAAATTGTAAAAGACGGCAAGCCGTGGTTTTACGGGGACTTATGTGCTATTTGTTGGCCGGGTGCAGCTACTTCCTGGAAGCAAACTCCAGGCAAATTTTTACACCCCTGTATTTGTATGGATTACACAAACACAGCATAGCGTGTTAATTAGTGACTTTCAAGCCTGGAGACATAGCTAGCTGTTTCCCCCCATTTCCACTCTTTATGCTAAACTAACCAGCTGCTTGCTCTAATCGCATTATAAGCGTAGAGACATGAGAGTGGTATCAATCTTCTCTAACTCTCGGCAAGAAGGCAAAGTGTATTTCCCAACACAGTCAGTCTATTCCTTTGTGAATTGTGCGGTGGGTAATTTCAAAGAAAGTATATGCTATTTGACCATTGGAAGTTTGGAAAAACTCACCAAAAACAGCAATCTGCTCCCGCTTCCGCTTCAGATTTAACACTAGATTTTGTATTATTTCTTATTAGCGTGAGATGACAACAAGCACCATGTGACAGGATCAGGAAACAGACGATTGGCAGGAAAATACGAAAGTTCTCTCTTCAGCCTATGTTGTTTGGAGGAGGAACAGATGCTATTTCTTTCTATTTAAAGTTTGATAATTCAGTACATCATCGCAGTATGTGCCTGTGTATGCACAGTCCTTTGTGCACCGACTTGTGCGTGGCAACGGTAAGAGGACCTTACACCGCCCAAGACTAAATCCGACGCCTGATACAAGGGTGTTTATTGATAGCTTCAATACCGCTATTACTTATCAAGTCTCTTTGAGCTTTTGACAGATGACAGGTGTTCACCCTGTTTGAGGCCGGAAGGAGAACGTGAGGAAAGCGAAGGTTAATTCAAGAGATACAGCTGCTTTCTCGAGCTTTATAAAGAAGCTTTAAAAATGTTGAGAGGAAAATAATGAAGTAAAGAATAAAACATTAACTTGACACGAAGTATCTGTCATCAGAGAGCTACAGAGAGGACACGCTCATCTGTTTACTCAAGCAGCTCAGTGATTATAACACCCGGCCTCCATAAAGTGGAGCAAGGGAACCGAGAATTTCACTCAAAACTGGTACATTTAATAGTTGTTTTTCTATGTGGGTTTCTGTGTTTGACTTCCCCCACTGTGCGGTCAAGATAATAATTTCATTTATTTTCTTACTGGACCATTGCCAGCTTAGAAATATCAGAGTTTCCAGTGTGAAATCCCAAAACCAAAGTTCAAAAAGCTAAAAATAAAGAGAAATATAGTTGAGGACAAACCAGAACAGAGAACACATGAGGTCTGGGGAAAAGGCGAGCACAGGAGACGCATGGACGAAATCAGATTAACCTACAAAGAGTGATGAAACAACACAGGCTTAAATACAAACTAAACTAACGAGGGGATTTTTCAGTTTAGGGAGAGGCTGGTTGCACACATCGTGATTATGAAAGGCTATTACGTAAAGACGCGAAAGAAAGGAAGGCAATGCCTGCACACTTACTCCATGCCACTGAAGTTAATAAAGACAAGTTCAAGAAAAGACTAAATGGTAAATTAAAACATCATGCAACACCAGTAGGCTGACGAGCTCTATGATGGCAGTTGTGGTTAATCATCCACTGTCCAGAGTAATGAACATTCAAAACATCCAAAAAGTTCCAAAAATTTGATTTTCAGTCAAGTAAAAATTCATGAGGAAGACAAGGCCAAATATCAAAACATCAACATATATGTTGAAATTCATCATCCCATGAATCAAGATAAAAAAATTACCCACAAGAGAGAATCAGTTACCATAACATGTCTCATTGTATTGTTGAGTTTTGAAGCAACTTGCTGTTTTGGGCAGCCATCTGCATAAATTACTGTATCATCAGCATATCTCTGAATATTCACATTGGGACCAACTAAATTAAAGTGTTCCCAGTATAGATCCTTGTGGAACACCGGTGTCAGAGGGGTTACTGAGAGCAGTCAAACGAAGATAATGAATCATCACATTGTGATTGCGAAAAGAGTTTTTTACTAACCATCCTGTGACGTAATGTATGTGAACACATAGTCGGTGTCAATTCATTTGTGTGTTAAACTGCGTGTATGGTTCTGAATGGCAACTCTATGACTTAACATCTCCTGGGAAACATTTTGACCCTTGATACATGAATGTTTATTGATAGCTTCAAAACTTGCTAATAAATCCTCTTTTAGGACCTTTCGTTGACAAATGGCTGTTCATGACATATGGCTGTAAGAGGTACCAGGGCTGTCGGCTTAAACTAATTAAGTAACACAAGCACAACATTATAAATTAACATAATGTCACCAAACACATTCACATAAACAAGCAAAAAACACCTAAGTCTGGAACACCAGCGTTGGTGTCAAACAGACACTGGGACAGACAGCAATGCTTGTCAATACTAAACCAACTGTCACTTGTATTGTTGAGCTTCGATGCATACAAAAGTCATGCAGACATCACATAACAATTCTGCACACAGGTTTAAAAACAAGGAAGTCCCTGCGGTGAGCCTCAACCCTGACATTTGGCTGTGATGGCTTCAGGACAGGGACGTTTGTCATGTGACCATGCCAAAATGTCAAGCTATTAATTAATGCATTACCGAAATGGCAAAACGTCTTGTACTTTTTTTTGTTGGTACCAAAACTCTGACTTCGACGTTTCCCTCAACAGGCACATGGGTCACATTTGGAGGTCAGATCTCTGATGAGGTAAGAAACTGTGTCAGATTGATAATTCAGCCGTCGCAGGTCACGAGCCGACGTTGGCGTACGTTATTTAGTGAGCAGTTGTGACAGTTTACAGCACCCATTCGTAGCCCCCCATGGGAACAGTTTAGTGCAACTACATATAAAATGGTGTGAGTACAACACAGTAATGAGGACAGCATCAATTTCCTGATATCGCAACCGGCTTGTAAGTCCCTGTTGGCTCTACCGAGGCCAAGTGGTCAGATCTTATTGCACCCTGTCACAAGTTATTAAGCGAAAGGTCTCTTCCTGTGCCTTGATCTGGCCTTGAAGGAGGGGGGGAGACACTGAATCGGGGACAGTTTATCACTGCCTGATGACCGCTGGGACTAAGTGTTACACAGACACATTCAAAGTCGCCAGAACAAAACAGGAGGCGAGTATAAAAAGAGAAAGTCATCATGACAATATTGGCATTCCCTTGTAAGGCTCTGAGCAAACTGCAGGCACAGGAACTAGGTCAAAACAGTCTGGGAAATATATTGAGCAGTAAACAACCTTAGTCAACAAGCAGCCTACAGTTTTCCTGGTGATGTGCGTCTCAGTGGCAAACAGACTTACTCTCCATGAGCTTCTTCGGGGAATTTCCCGGCCCCTTCTTTTTGAAGTGCAATTCGGTTAATATTTATAGTTGTGTAATACACAGCGCTGAAGTCGATGAGGGGGGATTTTTCTTGTCTGTGTCAGGTGGCAGAGCAGCTCATGACGATCGCCTACGAGAGCGGGGTCAACCTGTTCGACACGGCGGAAGTCTACTCCGGGGGGAAGTGAGTGATGCCTCTGATTTGTTATCTATCACACATCCACACAGCTTTTTTTCCGCTCTTGTCAGGTGTTTTACCCAAAGGACACAAGATTTTAGCCCAGACCAGACCAGGATTTATTCACCTGAAGAGCCTAAAAATGAAAGGAAGCCGTGACTCCAAAGTGATTTACATAATCTTATTCATCACTGGAGGCTCCACATAATGTTCACAGCCTAATCTAAGTTTATGGGCCTGGACATTGTCTCAGCGAGTAATGTGGGATTTCGATCTAGCTGTGTGGGGGTGAATATTAATTTCAAGGTTGCTGGTGAAATTATGGCATACAGTACGAGAGGCATTTATCCTTTATCTCACACCCCTTCTGATTTTTAATCAGCTATTCATGCCGTAGATTTGTGGCAGATAACAGTCACGCTTACAGGCTCTCAGAGACGTGGCAGCCTGAGATATAATCGCATCGCCTTTTGTGTATTTTTCCCTTTACAGAGCCGAGATAATCCTGGGAAACATCATCAAGAAAAAGTGCTGGAGGTAAAGTACTGTTCCTTAAGATTCAAAATGTGTTCCCTGAATAGGTTTTAGATGTGCGTATGTGTGATCCACATGGCCAAAGAAAATATGGAGCTATATGTTCGCGTCTTATTCCCAAGATGCCCCTGCTCTTCTGAAAAGGCTTCAGGGATTTGCTTCGCTTGCGGAGCAGCACTGAGGTCAGGCTCTGATGTCGGGAGATACACTCTGGCCCAGAGTTCTTGTTCCAGTTTATCCCCAAGGTGTTGGATGATGTTGAGGTCAGGGCTCTCTGCAAGCCTGTCAAGTTCCTCCACCCAGAAAAACCACTTATTTGTGAGCGTGGGCACCGTGATGCTAAAACAGGAAAGGGCCTTGAGGAAACTGTTACCACAATGGTAGAGGCACGCTGTTGTCTAACACAGTTGTCGCAGGTTATCACAGGATGTGGCCTTCAGGTCTGGACAAGAGGTGTGATGTTTTACAGCCTAAAGAGCTGAAAGTGTACAGTGTAGCAGGAGAGTCAGAAGGCAACACCAAGTGTAATCAGCTCAAAAAACAACTGCACGGTGGCCAAAATGTCAGCATGCTAACATTTGCACAATGTCAAGTACATTAGGGCTCCCTCACAGATATTTTGAGCCCTGTATGGCCACTTTATGTCAAGCCGCATTTCTGTAATTACGTGCATTTCGTAGCATTGAACATGGAGTTACCATGGGTTACCAGTGCAATCACTAAAAAAAACAATAATGATTCAGATGATGGTGCTCTTGTCTTGAAATAATTCTTTACTTATTATTTTATTAAACAACAAAAAAGAAACAAGCTTTTCAAACCTGATGGAAATTTTCCCTCTTAAAACTTCTGATTTCTGTTTGTGGATATGTGTACTATGTGTGTTTTGTTTCTGTTATTTTAAGTTTTAAAGCTTAAAATACAATGTCTCAAACCCACCAGGTAAAGCCAAATGTCCCCAAGTGCTCTCCCATTCCTATTTATACCGTTTGCCTCGTGCAGCCTCTCACTCAGACACTTAAAGGAGATGTCAGCTAAGTCTGTGAGGGCCCAGGGCTGACGGCCTGGGGGGGACACAGGGATTGGGCCTAAAAATATGTCCATGTTTGTCCACTTTCAAGCATTTTGCACGGTGTTGGAGTTGGTAAATCAGTGCTAATTCACTGAAATCTTCCTGTTATCATGTGAAAGCATCAAACTTTGTCACGTCTATGTTTCACGGTTAAAACAGCAAGCAGGCACTGCTGAGTGTGAGCTTGTATCTGCACCAGAAAACATAAGAACCGTGCATCTATCTTGAAATGCGCTCCCACACTGCAGTGTTTCGCCGTTCTCTCAGCATCTCATGCCAGCTCTCTGCCTGGCTTTACCTCTACTCCGGCTCCTCTGGAGATCCTTTTAAATTATTGATTATTCAAGCATGGGGGATTTTATAGTGAGGACGCTGTCTTCTTATAGTTCAGAGAAAAAAGGGGTCCCTCTGTTATCATTCATACTAGATAAGTTACATGCAGCACAAGTCCATCCGCAAACTTTAAACTGCGGGATACGGGGCCACTCGAGGTAAGTGTGATAGATGTAGACGCACAATCGTGCACACGTGCATGCAGCGACATGCATCTTTTTAACTACGACTCTAAAGCCTATTTGATGTGTCTGTCTGTTACGTCCCTCAGGAGATCCAGCCTGGTGATCACCACAAAGCTGTACTGGGGTGGAAAGTAAGTGTGTGTGTGTGTGTGTGTGTGTGTCCAGCATCTTCTCCTGAGATGTTAAGGCTATCTCACCCACGACAGGCCACAAATTAAAAACACGCGCCTCCAGCCACAGAGCGTGACATTGGATCAAACATTTTGGGAAATCTACGGGCACACAGACATGTAGGCGACACTCAACAAAAGACAACATGGCCATGTTCTCACCCCCTCGTGCCTCCCTTCATGCTCTGCCTCAGCTTTCTTGCCATACCGCCAGGAGTCGTATCTGGTTCTTCCGTCGCGCTGAACTATTCTGCTCTTAATCTGCATTAGTCACGTCAATCTCTGTTTCTAAACGTCTTCAGTTTTGTACTGAGGGAAGTGGAAGTACATCCAACATATGATGTAGATCACTGGAGTAGGACCCTGGCGCAATTGTGTAAATTTAATTTAAGCTCATCCCCTCAGACTATCTTCAAGGTACCAAATCTGCGGTCTCCCCGGCATTTGGATTTAGAGAACAACTGCTTAACCCCCTGCTGATCAAGCTTTGAAAGTGCCTGAGGAGCCTGTCAAGCATCTCATCATCTAAATATACGCGAGATATTTATACACATTAATATCCTCTGCGCTTCCTTTACCTTTATGCACAAAAGGTAAGAAGACAAGACGCTATAGAAAAGGGACAGGATGTTCCCGTGTTTGTGAAATATTGTTATGACCTTAAGCAGGCTAGAGCGCCACGGGAACGGCAGAGATGGAAAGAGAAAGTGTGTAATGAAGCGCGGACCAGACAAATAGCGGGCAACTGAGCAAACATAGAAACGCAGGAGCAGAGAGAATAGAAAGGAATGAAGTGGAAAAAAAGAATACAGACATGGGGCAAAACTCAAAAGTGACTGAGTAAAACACGAGTGAGGCTACTTACTAAACACTGAAGCGCAGCAGGCGGGCGTTTTAGTTTGACGGCCCACAACTTCACACCTTTGGTGACGTGTGGCACGAGGGCAGATATTTCCCTCAGGTGGTGGTGGAGACCAAAAACAGAGCTAAATGGTGTGTGTCTATTGGACTAACCCCGATTCATTTGTCAGAGAGAATGCTAACGTTGCTCTGTATCGTTTGGACAGGCAATCATTTGCCATAAAAACTTGATGTCCGGTGGATTGAGTAATTGTACATCGTCACACTCCAGCCCTGAACCTGAAGGCTTCGTATTCAACCGAGTGATTGTCCAGTTCTTGCCTCGATAGATTTTCACTAACCGGGAGGTCTTTGTCAAATAGTAAACAGGACAGACGATGACAATAAGCCTTGTGTTCGTCCACTGCACAGAGGCACTGCACAGTTTGTTCCATAGCTGCAGGCACACTGCGGAGCCTCGAGTGGGTGTACTGCTCTTCAGTGATTTGTGGGTAATTTGTTATGCAGGCTCTTGTTTGGCATGTTTAATGATCTGCTTCAATTCCTGAGAGATGCGTGTTTGTGTACGATTGTGTTGCGCTTTGCATGTGTTGTTGGCGCCCCTGACATTCAGCTCTGTCCCTCCTGTTGCAGAGCGGAGACGGAGAGAGGCCTCAACAGAAAACACATCATTGAAGGTAACAGGTCGATTTCCTCTCCTCTGCTTTGTCTTTCACGTCACCCCATCGCGCCGAGCCCCGCTGCACTCCTGTAATCTCCCACTTTTATCTCTTTTCCTCCACCCCTCGGTCTTCCCTCGTCTGTGTGTTCTCTCCGTTCTTTGATTTTGCTCAACATGTTCGCCGAGCTGAATGTGAAAATAGTATTTGCCAGTGGTACATCAAACCTTGGCAGATGTTTTGTATATCCTGTTGTAAAACCTTTACAGGTGCCTTTTTTTTTTAGAGACATCAGTGCACTACAAACTTTCAAGTTTCCTCAAAAGCGTCTTCTTAAAACCTGATTTTAGAACATTTGTGGCATCACTCAATTCACAAGCCATTGGCCCGAGCCCCCCCCCCCCCCAATTCCCAAACAACTCGCCATCCAGTCCATAGCGCAATGCACCTCTGGCAGTGACTCAGCTCTCTCCCACATTATTAACATTCACCGCAGCCTCTGCAACTTTCTCCCCCAAACAAGAGAAGGGGAATGCACTTAGAAAAGGGCTGATAAGGACAAAGAATGAGAAAGGAGGAGAAGGCGGAAAGGGAGGTGTCACTGCCAATTAGCTAAATGCAGTTAGCATCTCCAGAATGTAGGTAGCATCTGTGAGATGAAGAGAAGGTGAAGCGTCCCCGTCTCCACTGGTGTGGCACCTGTCGCCAAAGGCTCATTAACTGGCCGAGTCGACCATCTGCTGACACCATCATCCTTCCTACAGGTGTTGTTGCCCACCACAGGCTGGCCAATGAGTCATTTTGTGGGTTAAGGGACATTTGCTGGGTGTGATGGGGTGTCAAAACTGAAAGCTATTGGTAAGTTACTGTAGTAGGATTTTTTGGTTCCACTCGTAAAATCTCCAAAAATCCCTTAAGTATCTGCCACTAAAGTACTTAAGTATCTGCCTGCCTTCTCGCACTCTGTTCGTGAAGTCATCGTGCATAACTGTAGTCTTCCACAGCGCTAAGTACTGTTAATGCTATGAGCAAGCTAGTCACACAATAATGGAAATTTTCCAGTGCTAACATACCAGCTTGACTGCTGTGAATCATGGACATATAATGAGACCTGGCAGCATTGGAGGCAACGCCTGGTTCATTCTTATGAAAGCTGCTCGGTGGCACTTGCTTTTGTGTTGTGCCAACTAGACACTCCCAAAAAACCGAGCAAGCTAACTTACGGTTTAGCACCTAACTAACTTGAATGGATAGGGATACAGTGGTATAATCGTGGGGCTTGTCTTGAAAACCTATTCACCATATTCATGCTCGTTTAGATAGATAGATAGATAGATAGATAGATAGATAGATAGATGGATAGATGGATAGATTCATTGTCCACAGTGTTTAGTGTGACGTAATTTCAAGTTGACCACTTCAAAAACTAGCTTCAAAGCCTAGCGCACTTTCTTGCACTGATTATTAACAATAGCCATGTTTGTTGTTTCCGTTCATTATGATACTTTTAGGTGTACATGTGAGACAAGTTGGATATGGTTAGCGATGACAACGATGTGCTGCACTATCAGTACATAGCCACTGTCGCTCAGCAGCTAGCTAACTCAGTAGCACAAAGAACACAGCCGCTGTGACATGTAACAGCTTAGTTAAGTGGCTAACGTTAGCACAAAGCACTCAGCTACAACAGTGGAGGAGTAACTGTTGTGCTGGGTGGCCTTTTCGGACTGAGGTATGTTCAACACAGCCATTTTACTCATGTTTATATGATTGTGGCTCGTTCATACTTGTATTTATAAGTCTACAAAGCTAAGAGAACTTGTGAAACATAGCAAACTAGCAACTGATACATCTCCCAGCCGGCTAGCGAGAGCTATTAGGTAGTCTGTGTCGGAGGTGGATTTCATTGTTCGATGTCGAGATTCAGTTCCCATCGGTCAGTTCGGCAGGAAGAATCGTTCATATCGTTCGTTCATTCGCTTGTTCAGTCGTGTTTCTGGTACAACGTCGTTTAGCGGTGAATCATGTAATGCACAGTTCTCAGCTCCTTGTTCTCAAACGATCGTGTTAACAGCCAACATAACACTGTAGTTCAAGGCAAATACATAGCTGCAACTTCATGATTATGTGTACTTTTAGACAACACAACAGTGAATAATGTGGATACTCACCTTGACATTAAATTGAATGTATTGAAGGTAAGCCAAGGGTAACTGACTGACTGAACGAGAACGATGAGCTACGTTTCTCATTGGCTAAAATTCGACAACAGTATCCTAGACTCAGCATACGATTGGCTGGCTCTCAGTCCTCTTCACCGCTCTGATAACTAAACAGTTAACAACACAGCGACTAGTCTGTGAGAACGAAAGAACAAACGAGAGGGAAGTGAAACATGGAATCAGGTCAGTTCGTTCGTGTTAAAGAGTCGTTCATTCGAACTGATTCGTTCATGGCAGGTTGTTTTGGAGGAGTAACTGGAGGGAAGTTGGAATTTTTTTTGGTGGGATACTTTCAAAATGTATCTTGCTTTTGCTGGTTTCTACAATCTTACCAACCCCAGCGTCAATGCTCAATAGCAGAGTTCAACGCTGATTAATTGTAGGGTGACAGTGCAAGTAAATGTAGATGTGTCTGGATAGCAAACAGCATGCATTTACCTCACAGGAAAAAGAAATTCCTTGACAATAATATCATTGCTAAGAGACTTTCGTAGAACACATAATTAAATGCATTATTCATCACAGACAGCTTTGTTGTTCAACATCTTTTCTCAGATCCAAAAATAGACACACACACACACACACACACACCCTGTAAACTCAGGGTAATCCACGAGACATAGCAAACTGCTCGCGATGACGGTGCAGGCTCCGATTAAGATCCATGTAATGGGTGTTTCTGGGGTTGCTGGAGTGCAGATGACAGAGAGAGGAATAAGTGGTTGGACCGATGGCGGGGAAAGCATAACTCTCAGATGGGATTAGCGGGCGATGATGAAGCCTCTGGCACTAATCTGCCATGCATGCACAAGTGCGCAAGAGTGTCTTCTGCCTTGTCTCTCTGTTACTCTGCTGTCCTCCTCTGTGACAGACTCCTGTGTTCGCTTTTCATCTTTCATCTGGTCTTCTCTCTCTCTCTGTGCGAATGGGGACTGATCTGCTCACAATACTTTGTTGCCGTCTCTTATCCTCCCCTCAATTGTTCGGCGTTTCACTTTCAACCAATAGCGAAAAAGCTGAGCAAGAGAGAAAGAAATGAGCGTGACCTTATTCCTGAGTTCTTTTTTATCATCCTCTCAGCTTTGAGGTGTGTGGCTCCTTGTCACACACCTGTCAGAAGTGTATCCATTTATGTAAGAAGGATAAAAGATTAGACCGGTGAGGAAGTTCTTCCACTTAGATCTTCTTACCAGGACGTGGTGGTGTGAACTCAGCTTGACACTGATTAATCTTGAAATTGTTCTTAAAGTCTCTGTTTGACCTGTTAAAATTCTCAGCGTGAGTCAAATATGATTATTTCTGCCCAGGAAAAACGTGTGGACCATGTTGAAGGGTGAAACTACTGTTCAACACCTTTGATAGTGGCCTGAAGTTCAAAAAAATATTGATCAGAACAGCTCTATTACTTATAAGATATGGTTAGCATGGCATAGCATAGCATTTTTGTTATTATTCATTGTTTTTAATGGCAAAAAGGGAAAAATTGCAATCTAGATTTCATACTTTTGGTCATTTCTTGTATTATGCTGTGTTTTAAAGATTACCCAAAAGTCATACTTGTGTAAAAGTTGATATTCTGTTAAAATATTACTTTTATAAAGGTGGAAGTAATTTAGTATCAAAGGTCATTTTCTCACAATAAATGTAGTTAAGTATTAATACTACAAGTAAACTCTACATGTATTTACATGTACTACTATTGGTCATCCGATTACCCACCTGAACATTTATTGGATCTGATATTCAGAAGTATTTCTTATTAATGTGTTTTGTTTTTTTTTATTTTTTTTATCCAATTTCTGATAAAAGCAGTTGCTTTTAAAATGGGATTCTTTGGCTCTGATGGATGCAATTTGCAAAGTAACAAGTAACTAAAGTTATCAAATTATGTAGCAAAGTGAAAGCAAAATATATTCCTCCAGATTCCACCACTGCATTTAAATGGGTCAGCCATATTTACTATGTCATAAGTCAGTCCAAATGTTAGAAACAAGAGTAACAGTAATTGCATTTTGCTGAATATTAGCCACTGTAGCTATAAGCAACAGTTATGGAATTGTGCTAAATGCTAAACTACAACCAGGGGTCTTCGCGACTGAGATAACTACTTCTGCTGAGCATTTAGCTAGGATGCTTAGCTATTTCACAGCTGTACATTAAAAGTGCAAGCAGTCAGCACAATGTCTCAATATTATCTGTCAATTAGAATTTGCTAATGTAACGTGAGCTAACTTACAGACACGAGGCTGCAGCTGTAAGTTTTCTTGCTTATGAATTAAATTTTCATTTGTGTGACACAGAATATGCATTTTCTCAAAGGTGAGCTTGTTACAACATTCAGTGATATTTAGCAAAAGCAACATTTGCATACATAGAACCTTTAATTTAAACAGAAAGAGAAAAAGCTCCGTAGGCGACTGATTTGTCCAATATTTCTTTCAGTCAAACATAAATGACTTTTTAACATGACCATATTAAGAAACATAGGTGTTATTTATTACATAATGATGGTTGAATTCAAGTCAGGTGTTCAGTTCCTACTGTGCACGCTCACAGTCGTGCCTTACTGGGACATTTTGATGGAATAGAGCCTTAATTAACGTCATTACTTACACCTGCCATGACAAGTCAAAATGTCTGCTGTGAAATAGGTCCTTCTTATTCTTCTTGAACCACGTTTCCAGCCTAGTAATTTGCCCGATGTAAGCCATTAAGGATTCAGTAATTTAATGTTTCTGCTTCATAAACTAGCACTAATCACTTTAATTACATTGTCAGAAAGACCACATTACTATAAAGTTGATTATTAGACATTATATCAGTACATAAAAATCATAAAAGGCTGCATGTTCTTTGAAAACTATGCAGCATTTTGTAGTCTGGAAATAGTTCCCTGACTATGATCCCTGCAACGGAAGTTGGGCTGAGTATGACGGCCCAGAGGCGAGCTGGATCCAAAGCTGTGGCAGTCCAGATAGAGCTGGCAGGCCTAGAGTCACATTTGGTCAACTGTCACTCTGCCATGTTTATGAACATTGGCCCTATTTTCCTTTTAACCTCATTCGATGGTTCAAATGTGTAATGTCTTGTTTTTGTGCACTGTTGTTTTGAGCTAGGCACCATCACAAATCTTTTTTCTTTTTTCATCTTAAATCAGTATTTCAAGAAATACACAAGAAGAGATCAAACCACAAAACATTAGGGAACAAATCAGAAACACAGAGGACACACATGAACTGGGGAACAGATTCAGGAGATGCAGACGAACAAAGAGCGAGGGAAAACATACACAGGAACTGATTAACTAACGATACGCAGGTGTACACAGTAAGAGGGCGGAGAAGGACAAAGACAGGAAGTAGTAAGCTAGTAGCAAGAGGATGAAATCTACAAAATAAAACAGGAAACAACAAAACCCAAAAATCGGGACCATGACTTTGCAGTTGTTATGTTTTCATCACTCTAATAACAACCGCAGCATCCAGACATACAGTCATGGTCGGCAACTGGCTATTTTCAGAGTTGGTAGAGACCAAAATAGAGCTAAAAGGAGAGTTAATATTGGACTCAGACAACTGCAAGTGAATACTTGCATTAATCTGTACCTGCTGAATTTGTAAATAGGGATCAGTTCTGTATGTTGTGTTCTCCAGCTGGTTTCTGCTGCCCCAAAGTGCCCCCTAAAAGTGTGTTATTGCAGGCTTAAGCACGCTGCCAGCAATCCCGTTTCAGTGTGAAGTCATTCCTGACAGTGTTAAATAAATAGCAATGAGAATTGGAGGGAATCACGTGCACAAGGTTATTATCACTCTTCCTCTGCAGATCCAGGCCAGCGTGTACATGTCCAAAGGTGTCGAGGGACGAGACTCTCTACTCGCTAACATGTCTGAATGATACTTTAATAAGTCTCCTTGGTCCACTGGTATTAGTGGAGGTATTTATGAGTAGGTGGATGATACTCAGAGCTTATGTGGGCTATGAATAGATCCCTTATTCCAAGAGTGTTAATCCATCCAATGGAAATAAAGAAATATTTACTGATTGACTTTGTTAGCGCTCTGGTTGGTAACACACGGATACATCTGTTCCAGCACTACAACAGACATGCTCAAAGTTAATCCACATCTTTCCTCAACTTCTTCTCAAAGGTTTAAAAGGCTCCCTCCAGAGGATGCAACTTGAGTACGTGGATGTGGTCTTTGCCAACCGGCCAGACAGCAACACACCCATGGAGGGTAAGTGACCGCTGACCAGACTCTGCGGGGCCTCGGGTCAGGACAATGCATGTTTGTTCTGTAACATGAGAGGGTGAGAAATACTGACAAGACCACTGTCACTGACTGGACTGGCGACCTTTGCCTTCGGCCAAAAGGGGGCTTGTCTTTGAGGTCGACTGTGTGTGTCCCCTCTGACACATGAAATACACATAAGAAATCTGACCACCTTCCCTCATCTTTTTTCCTCTATTTTTAGTCAACCACTCTCCCTATCTTTTTGTTTCTGTCTCTGTGGCATCACCCGTTTCCACAGGGTCTCCGAGCTGCACCCAGCCCTCCCTGTTCTTCAGAAACAGGATTATCTAGGCCCCCCCAGGGGGGGGGAAGCTGGTGTATTTTTGGGCTGGTCTCACTAGATACAAGCCTCGCTGTGCGCTCTATTCCTTCAGCGCTCTAGCGCTTCCTTTCCCACATATCTACCTTATGTCACCAGTTATTCCTTTTTACATAGTTCCAGTTCCTTCCTCAATTACTTCTCCCTTGTGGCGCAGATACTTGGGCCCCTCTTCTGTCCGACAGTATGGGTCATATTTGGCTGAAAGGATGGAGTCTCGCTGGGCTCACTAAAATATTTTCCAGTCTTTCCCCTTTGCCCCCCATGCTTCCTCCCCTGTGAGCCAGCAGACCGTGGGAGGCCAATCTGTCATACTTATCGTTCCCGGGGCGTTGCTGTCACTGGTAGTACTGGTGACTGGCAGGCAGACCCTGCGGCAAGCTCCGTCCAACCCTTCTAGTAACGTGTCTCCGCAGATAAAGCCGTGTTGCTATTGACAGCTGTTGCAGAGACGTCTAATCTGATTGATGGAATGATTGATCGGGAGTCTGACAGGAGGATAAAAACTGAATAGAGAGAGATGCCAAAAATGAAAAGCAGACGCAGACAAATATCAAGATGGATAGCGTTTTGCTTTCAGCAGCTTTGCAACCCAGTCACAGCCATTAATCTGTGTAAAACATTGGGCATGTTTTCTTCATCCTTCATTACAGTGGAGCAAGGCCACCGCCATAAATCACTGTGTTGAGGGTCAGTCACTTTTAAGTACTTGAGAGAGTAGGGCTGCATGTACAGACTCACGCAAAACTGTGTATCCTCATACATCAGCGCTCAGGCCTTTCTTGATAGCTTCTCTTGGTGATGAAGCAGCGGTGCCGACACGCAAAAAAATGAGACCTCTACATCTCTGTAGGCATTCGCGGTTCAGTTTACATGTCAAGAGCAAGATATTGATCCACACGCCTACATGTTCGCTGGAACTTCCAACAGGATTAACGGCATCATGCGGGGCACAACTAACCCACTCTGAATGTCTTATTAAAAGAAAAGTGTTGACTAACTTGTTTGTACGTGCGTCTGTGCGTAACTTGTGTTTGTGTTTTGTCCTCGTGACTTTAACCGCTTCCGACTTTGTGTGAGACAACACGTGTCCCCTTGGGGACAAAAGAAGTGATGTCATGGCTGCAGAGTCTGTCTTCGTTACCATCACTGCTTTCCTTCTCCCGTCCACTCATCCTTCTCCTTGTGTTTCTCTTTTACTCCCCCCCCCCCCCAACTTGTTCTTGACTTGTTTCATCTTTTGGCGTGTATCCAATCTAACAGCATGGAGAGGCACAAGTTGTGTACAAACATCCAACTTCCTTCTTGGCTCTGATTTGCCCTTTCATTCTGCTCTACTGCTCTTAACTGTTCCAGCTGACACTTGTACAATTCTACACCAAAAGCGCCCGATCTGGGGTTTTAGACACAGAGAAATCTGCTAAAAATAGGTGATTGACTCCTTTACGATTGCCGGTAGACAAGTTTGCCTTTTCTGGGGTTTTTTTTCCCCCTTCTGGTTTGGCAAAATCAACGTCACAAACACGTCAGAAGACAGGGGTCAGTAGAAAGCAGCATGGACGCCTGTGACGACATTAGGGGTGGTTATTTTTTTACATTCTCTGCTTCAGTAGCTCTTTCAAATTCAATGTCGACAGAACAACATTGGAGTGCTGCTTGAACGGAGGCGGATGGAAAAGTATGTACACAGCAAGCACCACCCACTAATGTTATCCCCACTGCAGATCACATAACGATAAATAACTATGGCCAGTGGCGCTGCTGGTCGTTCTCGCTTCCAGAGCAAGGAAATCCCAAAAGCAAAGTGAAAAGGTACCCTAGAGGACACTAGATTATGTTTCATTTACCATAAGGGCATCCAAGAGGGCACTTTCCCAATGTTTTTGCAAACATAGGGACATGGGTGGGGCAATCTTCCCCACTGCATCACCCCTGAGTCCACCAGTGTCCGGGAATGAATGCCAAGTGTACCCTTCGCCGTTTAAAACAAAAGCCAGAAAGCCAGAATTTCACCTCACATGTTGCCAAATAGAGTAGCAGCTAAACTACTCACATTATACCAAATGCGATGCGTAGGTGCCTCAAGGAGAAGCATCTGCGCCGCTGTGAACTCATTGTTTTAATAGGCACACTATAGCCTGCAGAATAAACCGCCCGAGTCCCGGCACAATGTTGCCGTCCAGCCTGTCTGCATCATTTTTTTCTCTTGACAGAGCAATATGGCAGCAAATTGAATCCATTCGATCAGCTGAATATGAAAATCTGTCCGACAGAGGGAAAGAAAGAGGAGACACGGGCCGAGGAAAAAGAACCGTCACGGCAGCAATAAATAGACTTTATAACAATCCCTCCAGCCAAGGGTTTGTCACTGGAGAGAAAATGAAATGGTGCTGCCACAGCATACTGAACACAAACACCGAGCCATCCACTCAGGACAAAGTGCCAGGATATCACCTCTCTCCTCGAATGTTCAGCAATAAAGAGCAGCATGCAGGGTGATCACACCCACTCAGTACCGAGATACTTAGATCCCCTCGGCTGCACATTCACAACCTTCTTTCCCACGACCCTAGAAATAAGAACAAGCTTCATTAGCCATTGAAGATCTCCTGTGGGGTGACATATTGATCACCGCCCATATCAAGTATGCACGGGGAGGATACACATTAGCTTAGAACAAATGTGAACACCACCTCCCTGTACTCTCACAAAGACACCTAAGCATGCACACAGACACCTGCCAAGACAGATATGGATATCAGTGTGTATGCTTTCTTTCACACTGCACGCTGCGCTCTGCAGAAGGCCACTGTCACACCTGCTGGCTGAAGTTGACCAAATGTTCCCGACTCAGTGCTGTGTTGCTGCTGCTCAAGGACAGGCTGATATTGGATGGCAGCCAGGCAGTTACCGAGCTCATGCATTTATCACACACACAGGAATTTTGCCACATTGCACACAAGTTAATTGACTTAACTAAAAGGATATGAAACATTAAACATGAAGTTAGTAAGTTCAAAACAGTATCCTGTATGACTACAGACACAACGTACATGACTAAACAACATAGTTGTGTTTCAGCATCTTCAGGCAAGCACACAACGTGACTAAGGTTTTTAATTCAATAGTTTGACATTTTGTGAGATTGGCTTTTTCATGTTCTTGCTGTGAGATAAATAGATGAATACCAATCTCATGCCTGTAAAATAAGGCTATGGTTAGCCTAGCTTAGCATACAGAGGAAACAGCTGAGCTCTGTCTAAAGGTGATAAAAATCCACTTATTCCCGACTGTAAAGCTCAAAAATTGAGACGTTACATGTTTCTGAAATCGAATCACGATTCCATGTGGTTTTACGTGGGGGCTATGTGCCGGTGTGACCCCAGGAGATATAACATATTATTCAGAATAAGGCAGAAGGCCTTTACATGCAGCAACATGACAGATCTAAGACACAAACATGCGAATATGTCACATCAAAACTATACACAGTCGGAGTGACATAAAATAACAAAATAAACATAAATATGTGCTCAGATATGCAAATCCACGACAGATATCA
Organism: Diplodus puntazzo; assembly: GCA_963678695.2. Taxonomy (NCBI): domain Eukaryota; kingdom Metazoa; phylum Chordata; class Actinopteri; order Spariformes; family Sparidae; genus Diplodus; species Diplodus puntazzo. Next base: position 7,942,042 of record OZ023166.1, on the reverse strand, counting down.
CATTAAAATGATATTTAGCGCAGACCAAGCAGGCCTGGCAGAAAAACGGGGTGCCAGCTTGCAAAGCTCCAAGAGGGTCACTTGGGTCTCTGGGGTCACCCTGCAGCACTGACCGGCTTGCTGACAGGTAGAGAGAGGTCACATTTAACCAGTTCATATCAGCTGTCTGATCGAGGCGGTGGCAGACTTGAAAATCCGAGGCAGAATTACAGTTTTTTTCAAAGTACTCTAGTGGATTTGAGGAGAGCACAGATGGATATGACAGCTTCAGCACCCCATCGGTAAATCCCACATACTGTATAACCGCCTGTCTGTGCAGGGAGCATTTAAAGTTTTTAATCACAAATCACTTTCACAGTTTTTTTTATGATATTGTGTCCTTCATCATAAAATACAGGTTGATGAATGTATTTCTCTGTAAAGGCCTTTAGACAGAGCAGGCTAGCTGTTTCCCTTCTTTCCAGTCTTTCTGCTAAGCTAAGCTAGCCTGGCTGTACAGTAGCAGCATGTTTACTGTAAAGTTACGAGAGTGGAATATTGTATACCAATCTTATAGGTTCAAGGGGCGTAATAATACAGTTCAACCCTTCATACATACACACATCACATGCTCAGCTGCCCACAGCTTCACCCACATCATCCTCCTTGAAAAACTGCAGTGGGCTATTATGTGAGTGGGGTGTTGATGGTGCACGCTCGATACCTCACCTGAGCACTACGCTCAGCGTGGCGTCGGTTGTTTGAGGTGATGAGTCACCGTGGCCTCCATGAAATGTAAGGACCGGCCAGTATGTAAGCATGGCTGTTGCTGTGAATCAAGTTATCATCCTCCCCTTCTGGCACTGAAGGGGATTATTCATATATTCGCAAATTCTTATGAATCGTGTGTTGCTCCGAGGTTCCGACTTGGTTCACAGTTTTTTCCATCCCTCCTTACATCCCTCCAAATCCCTCGCTGCCTCTCCGTTGGTAGCAGATGCACTGTTATTCCTCTACCCTCGCACCTGCTTCACCCACACGCACATTTGCTCTCAGTCTCTCACTGAGCTACATTGCGGCCCAGAGAGAGAGAGAGAGAGAGAGCTACTGATGAAAAGGAATCACTCGTTTTTAATCACACTCCGCCGTGGTCTCATCTCCTCACCCTCATTTCCCCACTTCATATTTGGTCTGCGGAATTTGCGTTGTGCTAACGTAGCCAATGTTCCAGTAATGCAACTGCAGAATAAGGCAAGCAATTACAGACCAAAGAAATCACATCAATTACTTTAACACCTTGTAGTTGTTTTCCGGAGTAATTAGAGCGTTTATGCACTGCATTTAGCAGAAACGCACTCACAGTAATTGCCCTTCTGATGTGAGATATCCTTGGTTTAAAAACTCCTTTGAGAAAGAACTTCACAGCAGTTTTTATGAGATAATATTAATTCAGTAAATTATATTTTGCATATCCGCTATTCCAACCACCACTACTTCCTTTCTTCATCCTCAGGCACAAAACACAAGCCACTAGAGGCCACTGTGGCTGACTTCAACGCCTACAGTCATAACTATTGCTGTGTTTTGTTCCTCTGCACAAGCAACATTCTGCCAAGGTTGGCTGATTCTTTTCATTTTTACCCTCCTGCAGCGTTTGGCCACATAAAGTCGTATATGACCCCAAAAGAGTATCTGCTTACACATGAGTTAAAACCAAACAAAAGGCACAAAGAGGCTGAGTACACTTCAAGCATCATCCACTGCTTTTAGGTGCCAGTATCACCAAAGGCTTTTTAAAATATCATTCAAGTCTTTTATGAGAATTATTATATTCTGTAATGAAAAAATACAACTTTTCTGTAATGTAGCACATCAAGCTGAATTCATGTGGTTTTTAAAAACTGTCTTCCTGCAGGTTATGTAAAAGTTGAAATTGTGGCGCCATCCACTGTTTGATTATTGACAATGTGCATATCTGCTCTTTAATATTTTATGTTTACAGAGATAGTGAGAGCAATGACACATGTGATCAACCAGGGCATGTCCATGTACTGGGGCACATCCCGGTGGTCCGCCATGGAGATCATGGTGAGTGATGGGCGACATTTTTGCGCATCTTTGTGCATGTGATTTAGACCAACTTGGCTCAAAAAAAGAAACATAAATTTACCAAGAATTCTCAAAGGAGACATATCATCCTCATTTTCAGGTTCATCATTTTATTTTGGGTGACTACTAGAGCAGGTTTCTGCATTTACTACTCAGGGAAAAAAAAATATTCTCCCTCCATCTGAAATGCTCTGTTTTAGCTCCTGTGTCTTTAAAGTCCGCCTCCGGAAAACCCAGTCTGCTCTGATTGGTCAGTTCACACATGCCGGACCCAGCACTGCTAACAACAGCAGAGCAGATGTGCTACATCAATTCTTGCTTGCCAAACAAGCTGCAAGGCATAAATTATGCAATTGTGTGACTCTGTGACATAGTGTGATGTCAGAATGACAGAATTAAGGGCGACACGAGTGGCGAGGCGTTTCAGGAGCAGTGTTTTCTGTGGGAGAGAGGAGCTTCTGCGGAATTTGAGCTCTTTAGTTTTCAAGACCTTTTACATGCACAAGAACATGCAGAACAAAAAAACAATGAAAAAGCATAATATGTCTACTTAAAAAAAAACAATATATTGATATTTGTTCCTTCCTGTAATCATATTGTGAGAACTTTTTCAGCTTACCGAATCACATTTCTAAACGAATTTGCTGTCTAATATGCCGCTACAAAGCAATTTCAAAGTCGAATATCTCCTAGGATGCTTTCAGGATTATAAAATGCAGTTGAATGCGACTGTTACAGTGCAGTGGACAGATATAATGACATAGATTAGAGTGGGAGATCTTCTGTTTAGTCATCTGTTTTGCCCTTTCTTCTTCGAACTGAAGATGGGGAAATGAAATCCAAAAGGAGCTGATATTGTATGTTAGAATATAATAGTCCATGTACATTTCTCCCCTTTGTTTTTATTCCCTCTTCACATCCAATTAGGAAGCGTACTCTGTGGCCAGGCAGTTTAATCTAATTCCACCCGTGTGTGAGCAAGCAGAGTATCACTTCTTCCAGAGGGACAAAGTGGAAACTCAATTGCCGGAGCTCTACCATAAGATAGGTAAGGCTGTCATCAGTTTTTTCTTCAAGTTGAGCTTGAGACTTTCTATCCTGTTTCTCAGTGGTTATTATTTTTCTTCTTCAGGTGTGGGTGTCGTCTCCTGGTCACCTCTGGCCTGTGGAATCATCACTGGGAAGTACGAGAACGGCGTCCCAGATTCCTCCAGGGCCTCAATGAAGGTACAGGGGAAATTTATGCTAACCACCATCTCTTACTGATTTCAAGCAATAATTGTGATGCCTAACGTTTTACTGCTCCTCCAGCCATACCAGTGGTTGAAGGATAAAATAATGAGTGAGGATGGGAGGAAACAGCAAGCCAAGCTGAAGGATCTGGCTCATATCGCGGAGAAGCTTGGATGTACCTTGCCGCAGCTAGCCATAGGTAAGGGACGACATGAACACCCTAAGACCTTTGTAGGTCTGAGGAGGTTTCTTTACATACTGTCTGATACATTGATGCCACAATATCAACTGTAGAAACTCTTCCTATCCCTGATCGTTAGCCTGGTGCTTGAGGAACGAGGGAGTGAGCTCAGTGCTCCTTGGATCCTCCAATCCAACCCAGCTAACAGAGAACCTGGGAGCCATACAGGTATGAAGACTATTACCTCATCCTGAATAATTCTGAATGTTTGCTTCAAACAGCATTAATCATGTGCTCTTTCTTTCCTTTGTGCGCACCACAGGTAATTCCAAAGATGACAGCAGGCATCGCATCAGAAGTGGATCATATACTGGGAAATCGTCCTCACAGTAAAAAGGACTACCACCATTAGGATGGACCCAGTTTTAGTGAACTATGCTCAACAAAAGCTTATCAAAGCTCACTTCTCACAGCCATGGCACCAACAAGTGCGTGCCCAACCTTGCTTGTGTGCGCGTATGACTGTGTATGTGTGACTGTGTAAAAGTGCTCCGCTTGGCTCTTTGTCCGTACGAAGATCAACCAGTACTCATTATTGTAAAGTGAGCTACTTGACGAAAAAACATGCATGCTACAGCTACAGCAGCCGGCCACTGGACGGAACAACAGTTTCAGCAGCGAGGTGATTTCTGGGGTGAAATTCTCTGACGCTTCAAAGAAAACTGTGCAGACACTGCTGAACCACACATTTATATAAGCAGAAAATTAGATCATGGAAAAAAAAAAGTAACTTACTGAAAGATCAATCTCAAGCCGATTGAAAAGAAGCATGGGCCAGTTAGTGAACTATCATGATTATCTGACTAAGAGTTTTCCTGTAATTGTCCACAAACTAACACATAAACTCATGGCAGTGTAGAAAATACATGAACGAAACAATGTGGTGAGCAATGTTACAGAAATCTACATTATTAGATGTTTGTGATGTAAAAAAAAAAAAACAACGAAACAATAATGATGATGTGTTTAATTTGGCCTCATCTCAGCAGACCGGATGATATGCAGCTGGAGTTGACCTGTCAATGTGACGAATCAGTACTGGATGGACTGAAAATCTGCTCACAATGTTGCCGCTAATACCAGGAGAGCTAAGTTAAACTAAAATAGGTCTCAAAACATCTGTGATGACTGTTATATATTTTCCTTAAGAAGCAGCTATGACAGAATGAGCTTCTCACCCCCCCCCCCCATGTTGTATTTTCTTTCTTTTTCACTTATGCAAAAGTACAGCTCGGTGTACTCTCCAGATATGCTCCTTCGACCCCTTTTCGTTTTTTGGACTATGCCAGACCTTCTGTCAGTAACGATCACGTCTGATTCATTTAATTTCAGTCTGTGTGTTGTGGCTAAAAAATATTTGTCGAGTCGAAGTTGGGGAGATGATCCTCCTGAGGGGGGAGCTTCTGGATTTAAAAACAAAGCCATGCAGCTAATGAAGAGACTCAGTTAATAAAATAAAACCATATGGACCCCTGCAGTCACTGCACCTGGAATACACTTACATAACACTTACCCAACCTCAACCATCTTTGTTACGTTCTGTCTGTTCAAACATGTATTTCGGTGTTGTTCAACAGATTTGTATATACAAATAAAGAGCTTATAATTCTCCATGTGATATGTTTTCAGAACCCATGGTAATTTTTCTATTAATGTTATAGAGGCCTTCTAATTTTCCCGCCCCTTATGAATTGAAATGAAGCTAGAGTAGATTTATTGTAATTGTAAACCGCAGTAATAAGAAAACAACCTGTAACTTGAAACACTCTGACGTAGTTACTGCTGTTTGCTGTTGGGGTTCGTCTGTGTCTTCCTGTTTTATAATAAAATAATGTGTGAATTAATGTACTTGTGAAAATTATATACACCTTCTGTCAAATGTCCCCCTTTTAAATGACTTTGTGTTGCTCTCTCGGAATGGTTTCCATGGTGACAGAGACGGGCGTTTCCGGTGAATCGGCCAATGAGCTATTCTTGTTTAGAAGCGTGATATTTGATTGGCTTGGAGGGACTTCCGCAAATCTCCTCGGCTGGCGCTCGAGCCCGCGGATTATGAAAACTGCTACCGGTGAAATAGCGAAAAAGTAACACTAAAATCGTAAATTTTCCTTAATTATCCTACTGGAATCGGGCCAGGGTTGCGCTGAGGCTACGAGAACGTCAATTCGGAATTAAGTTGGTCAAGAGTGCCGTGGGAACCCAGCTATTTCGGAACCAAACAAAGCACGGTAGCGTTTGTTTGTGTTGGTAGTTAGCTAGCAGGTGGCTAGTTAGCCTGATAGCAGAGGGGAGGTAACGTTACCTTGTCAACTAGCGTCAACTGAAACTGCTCTGCTCTTGATCTGAAAGTACAGTGCTCGTTAGCGGCTTTGAAACACAAGCCGCACAGTTTCTTTCCACGGTTTGAGGTGAGTGTTGTGTAGAAATTAATCTTAAAATCAGTCGCTCGTCCCTGAGCAAATCAAATGTTATCAACAAAACACGTCCTCTGCTAGCTAAAACTGCTGTATTCGGCTAACCTATTGCTGCTGAAATACATTCACTCTCTCTATCTGGGTCAATCGTTTTCCATCCCAGCTGGATAACTCACAGCAATGTCGCTGACGACTGAGGCTCATTTTGGGTTGAGCCAAAGCAGCAGAGGTAAAGGAGACACTATTTGTGTGGTGCCCGACCTCAACTCTGATGTCCTGGAAGATGACTTCGATCTGAATAAGTCCTACCCATGTACTCGGAGACCGATGTACAAAAAGAGCCTTTTGGCACTGCAACGTCGTTATTATCCTGGTTCCTTGAGAGGTGAGTAATTCTGAGCTGAAATGACTAATTAAATCAACTAAAAATTAACCCGCACAAGTCTTTGGTAATCATCTTTTAAACAATGTATGAAGCATAGGACAGCAATGTTAGTATTTGCAGTTTTTCTTTGTCTTTGATGAAAGTAGATGTACTATTTTTGAGTCTGGAACCTTAAAGTGACTTTTTGACAATGATTCCTCAGATGTGGTTATCAAAAACTAAACTATGGAACCAGTGGCAGTATATTTTACAGTTTAACGATAAACTTGATTGATTGAAAAGTCCACTTAAACTGTAAACCTCATTATCCCAATTACTTTCTCAGCACTATATCTTTAAAAGGAGTTTTCATATTTCATTATGTCGGGCAGCATATGCCCAAATATTGATATATTTGACAGGTTAATATCAGCCAACCAATGTATCAGTAAGGCGCAAGTCATTGTGAGGATGAGGATGTAAGAAAGTGGCCCTCTAAAATCCTCCCTTTCCCATTTTTTGCTTGCAGATGAACGTTTTGATGGTTTCACCTCCGTCGCAGCAAGAAACTGTCAGATCTCTAGCTTACATCCTTGCTACCAGGTTTCTGCTGCCTCCCTGCCACACCTCCCCACTGTGCCTGAGTTGGAGGAAAGCTTGTTCAGTCAACTTTTCTCCGGAGATTTCAGCCTACCAGGATCTCCATCTGCCCTCAACCCCAATAAAGCCATTCTGACTGTTGACCATAAAACCAGAGAGGTATTGTGTGCTCACTGAGAAGAACTGGATTTACAGTATTCCAGCAAGAGCATACCCTGTAAATGTGTTTTATCTGACTTTTTCAGATTTTGTCAGCAAATGAACAGGCCTGCAAACTGTTTGAGTGCTCCGCCAGTGACCTAATTGGAAAAAATCTATCCTGCATCTTGAAGAAAACCAGTCAGGTTCTGGAAGAAGCATTGGAGCAAGATTTTCCACTAGTTGATGGAAGTGTTGCAGCTGTGTCTGGGAAAGTGGTATGACATATGCTGACTTAAAACTGACTATGCTTGAATTCTTGTAGAGTGGATTAATGACATTGAAATATTATCATAATCACAATATGGTCCAAATTGCAGGAGGTGCATTCTTATTGTATTTAACTATTTATTTATTTTATAAATGAAGCATTGCCGTGCTACAATGAGGTTTGCATCTATCTATTTTTATGAAAATGAAGAGCAAAAATTATCAGTCCAACTAAAATCACTCATATTGCAATCTGTCAAAAATAATGTTTTAATTTTTGCATATCGTCCTGTCCTAAATTCTACAACTTTCCTCAAAACACTACATCTAGCTACTGTTTAGTCAGATGTCTTTAATTTCCTACAACACCATTGCAAGAATGTGTCTAATGTGTTTAAGATTATCCTTTCTCTGTTTGACATGCTCCTTTTTCCGTAGGTGGATGTTGTGACACCATCTGGAGAGGTGCCAGTGTCAGTATGTACCCACAGACAGTCACAAAATGAAGAGAACTGGCTTGTCATGATGGAAAATGTGGACCGGCTGTCAGCCTTTCTGTCCTTTTCACAAGATGTGAGTTCCGCATTATTTGTCTGTATCAGACTAATCATGCAATCACACTCTTGTCTATTCTCTATTATTGCACTATGTAATTGCATCTTCATATTTATCTATTTATTTATTTATTTAGATTTAAAAATATATATTTTTTGAGGTACTGTTATTGTTATGTGTGGTGTCCTTGAGTGCTTTGAAAGGCGCCTTTTAATAAAATGCATTATTATTATTATTTATCAGCCTTATTAGTGTGTAGTTAGTAGTCTTTTTTGCCATTTTTTAATGAGAATTTAGACTTGCATGTTTTTAAAAAAATGTTTTCACAACCTAACAGTATTACCATCTTTACTTATATGCTACTGAGTGAATATGTCACCATTTTCTAAAGTACCAAAGCAATTCTTTGTTCGGTCTTTGTCATTTCTAGGGCAGCATTCTAACCTGTGACTCAGCATTTGCACAAGTCCATGGATACTACCATCCCGACGAGTTAATAGGAGCGTCTGTTAAGGAACTAATCCCTTCTTTACAAATCCCCCTCCGCAGTAATGCATTGCCCAAAGTAAGCACACTTTACAACCAAAACTGTCTCACTCAGCTAAAGAAAGAATCTCTTCCCTAAGCTTTGCTTTCAAGTTTCTGTTTACCAATGTGCTTCTTAGACAGTTCACAAACAGAAGGAAAAGAAACTGTGTCCCACAACGTTTAAGCTCAGGTATTTCTGTAAGTCTGACATCTTTTACTTTGCATTTCCCTCCTTTCAGATGCTAAGGGTTCAGAGAGTGTGTGGTAAAAGTAGAAGTGGTGCCTCAGTCCCACTGTGTATCAAACTTCAGGGGGAAGTGGTATGTGGGAGGCCCCAACACCTATGGGACAACAATGGGACTGGTTGCACCTGCCCAACAGAGAGTCTTGAAAGATCAGATTCACAGGACACGCAGCCACACTCTCCTCTCACCCCCTCTGTTTGCGGTTCAGGGGGCTCAAACCCTGAACACTGTGACCAGCCTCATGGAAAACGGCAATCCTCTGGTAAGATGTTGTTTTTAAAGACGAGGTTGGAGCGTTAAGCTCAGTCGGAGAAGGATTTGAAAACAATGAATATTATTCTGGAGAAACTGGTGCATAACTTGTATTCCTTGTTGTGCTGCCCAAGCACATAAATATCATATGGTATACATCCTTTAGCCTTTTATAATAGAAAAATATACAGAAGCTAGATACAATGATGGAAAAGAATTGAATATTTGAAAAACTGGCAAACACTGATAAGAAGGAGCTGTAGTAAAGATGAACCCACTCGTCTGGAATACAAAAGAAAAACAATTGTCACGGTCCAATGAAAGCCATGCTTGTCCTTATTTGGTGATTTGGAATTTTCCAACTAATCTGAAGAAGATTATTACATGTTCTTTAAGAAAATTCCTTCCAAACACATTGGATCTGAAAACTGCACTGTCACAAAAATCCAGCTAAAACTGTACATTAAATAGGCTCCTGGATATACAATTTAGCCACACTGTCTCCAAAAATTGTCATTAGATACAACTAAATGATTGCAGTCTGGAGCCCTGACTATACCCTACATACTGTCATGTTGTTGACTCTCAATAACAAAATGTGCATCTTCATCTCTTACAGAAGTCAAAGGGGACGGCATCATCCTCCCCCAGAGTCCTTCACTGGAGTACTCTGGAACAGTGTGGGTGCTTGCTCCTCTGAGCGGTCTCCTCCTGCTTCACCCTGATGGCTCAATCTACAGCATTCGCAACCACCTGGCTCTCAGTCTGTTTGGCTACAACAAGGACGAGCTGCTGAGAAAGGTTAGGCAGCGTGACAACCTGAACATGGCTATTTGAATAGATGATGAATGCCAACTCTCAATTCTGTCACTCGTTTGTCATCAACAGAGTGTCACATTTTTGATGCCCGGTTTCTATGGATGGATGTCTGACTCGGAGAGACAGGCCAGCTCTTTCTCTGAATTTCATGCAGAGGCTACTAAAAGTACAGCATCATCCAAAATATCAAAATCTGGTGAGCATTTGTATTTGTACAGGGTAACGCATTTCAGGTGCATAGTCTGAATCCAAAGGCTATCAAGCTGTGAGGTGAGAGTTGAAGGGAGAAGTCTCTGAGTCATAATCCATATGTTTTTAGTTTTGGGGTATCTTCCCGAAATATCATTATATTCGCTGTTCGTCTAAAATAAATCGCTTAGAAATTGGAGAAAAAGACTTTCCTTACACCTCCTGATCATCAGCATGTTGGTTGGATACATGGTTCTTACTGTTTATAGCCCTCAAACTATCGGAACTGTACTTCCTAAAATTAGAACTTTATTATCCCCCAAATTAAAAAAACAAACATAAAATCCTTTTAATATTAGCTACAAATTGCACTTGAAAACCCTTTGACTGACTGTGGTATAAAACATATTTGATGTGTCTATACGACCAGTCATTTTTGTGTTATTCCCATATGCAGCTCAGTCTTATCGTGCCAGTGCTGCAGCTATTATTCTTTCACTCTGACTTTATGCCCCTTCTGTGTTTTTATTTTGTCTTGTCATACAATCGAGGCTGTGATTATTTTCATTATTGCTTATCCTGCCAATTATTGTCACAATTAATTAATCCTTTCATCTATAAAATGTCAAAAAAAAGTGGAAAATGCTCCTTTCAATTTCCCAGCGCCCAAAGTGACATCTTCAAATTGCTTCTTTTGTCAAATGAACACATTATAATCCAGAGACTCTGTAATTGCTGTCATAAATGACAAAGAAAAGCGGCAAATCATCAGATTTAAGAAGCTGGAACAAGCAAAAGTTGGACTTTTTTGCTTTAAAAATGACTAAAACAATTACTCAATCATCAAAAGAGTTATATAAATAAAATAGTTACTCACTTTTGATCAGCTAATCAGTCAAGTAATTTTCGCAGCTCTGTGTCCAGTACTATTTGATTTCTCTGCCTGATTTTAATTATTTCCTTCTTTTACATAATCATAGACCCTTCCTCACTCGTGGCTGGTGATATGGCCACAGTGCATCATGCTGTCCAGGGAAGAACCTCCACAGGGAGAGGAAGGATCTTCACAGGAACCTGCACCAGGCTAGAGAAACCCAGCAGTGCTTTGTCTACCCTTTGTCCCCCTGCTGTCTCCTCTACTCGTGTGGTTATGTAAGTTGTTATCCTCATGTCCTTGTTGTCACTGAATGCTTCGTATTTAATAAATCAATGACTTCATATTTCAAGGATAATAAACTTCTTGAAAGTGGTCGTTTTACACCTGCGGAGAAAATAATATCCCTGGAGACATTGGAATCGATCGTAAATCAAATCTGTGCTTTGTGTTTTTCGGAAATAATAGCCAGACAGAAGCTGCTGTTGCAACATCCACAGACATGACAGCAGCAAACTGCATGTATATTTAATGTGTCTGGCAGTAAATCTGAAAACACAACAGCTCTATGGTCAAACCTGATATACCCTCTGTGTATCTAAGCAGGAGAGGCACTAAAACTCTCTTTAAGTCACAGCTTCCCACCGTTTGTCTTTGTTTCCCAGTGAAAATTTTCTCTAAAATGTTTATCTCGCTCAAAATGATTTTCACAACATAAAGGGATCAAATGATCCTGGCTGTGATTCTGCAAGATGAAGGGTTGGATTTACAGTGTTTGGATCCCCCTCTATTTTGCCATCTATTGGACAAATTATGTCACAGCATTTTTGGTCGTAAGAGATGTATTGATTTACAGTACAAGTGACTTAAATATTCAAAGCATTGCTGTAGAGTTATATAAAAAAATATATTATTATCACCCATTTATTACAAACACTTGAGGGTCAGAAATCAATAAATGCACTTATTATAAGCAACAATACTGCCAGAGGTTTCATTATTTGTTCTGTGTGTGCACATATCTCACTATTTCACATCAAGAATAAGTAAGCTAGTTGAAGTCTCTATTATGCTTCTGTTTACAGTTTTTTTTATTGATGAGTTGTCTTCTGCACACAGTGTGTTGCTAATAAATATCTTATAATGTCCTAGATTTGCAATATCTATATAGTTTACAGTGTTTTTCACCTAGTACCTGATTTGATTTATTCATATCTATAATTTTATTTTTCTCTTCCTTAAAAAAATTTTTAAAAATTGCTATATATTTTATGAGCATTACATTCGTATTTTACCCCAATTGACATTACTATACTTAGACTAAACTCAAGCCGCTATTTCCTCAGGGCGGATGACACTACAGAGCTGATGGAAGAGGCAGCCCAGATTGCTCCCTGCAGCAGCCAGCTGGACAGTGCAGATACCACTCAGGCACTCCTCAAGACATTCGCCTGGGTGGAACCTCCAGAAGAAAACACCTATAGCCTGATTACCACTGGACCACCACAAGATTCTCAAGACCAGCAGCACGACTGTAAGGTTCATGAAAATTATCGATCTGCTGTCAAGATTATCCCAGGCACGATGTGTCTAAACTGTTGTAGTTTTTGTATATAATAATGTATTTGAAGTTCTTTTACACAGATTGCAGTTTGTGTTGGAGTGGGTACTGAAACGCTTCCTCAGAAGAAAATGACCAAAACATACTGCACCACATGCTACCTTTGCTTTCCTGTTGTGTGGAGGGATTTGATATTTACAGTTAGCAATATAATTAAAGGCTGAAAGTCTTTGAGAAACTGTATCGAGCATTTTTCAATGTTTCTTTAGACACTCAGTGTGGAAATGCTGCCAGCAGGGTGGGTGGAAATTCTCCAGATGTAGGCAAAGACCGCCGCTTATCTGCCTCTGTCCTCCAAGACTCTAGCTTTGAGGTCATCTCACTGGAAAGCAGGTGAGAGTAGAAGTTGCATTTCACCACATCTGAACACAAAATAAGTTTTTGTTTTACCCTTCTTTGCATGTAACCCCCCTATCTGTTATCTAATTAAGACAGCCCATCTGTTATGTCAGTAACAAAGGCAAACAGACAAGGGGAGACTGTGCACGCCACCTCATTGTAGTCATTAAAATCTTTTCCACTGTTTAATTTTTCATGACCTTCAAATTGTTGAGGATGACTGTTTGTGGGCTGAAGCTTCATTAAAATTGTATTTATACCTTGGTTTAGAAGAACATATCTCTCCTGACATGACAACCGTAAAATAATTCCATAGCATAAACTTCTCTTCACTTTATTTACATTTTGCATCATTTACAGGCAAATAGACACAAACATAGGACAGCGTGTTCGGTAATGTGGATGTGATGCACATTATGGCATGCCAGGTTTACCTACCTAAAATATTACCATCAGGATGTGTTTATTCTGAAAAGATTTGCCAGTTGTTGTTTATCATGACTTATCATGACTTCATTGAAACTCAATTTCCCAGGTCCTCCTCTGGCTTCTGTGAAAAGTTTGCTGGCAATGGTGGTTCTGATCCAGGCCATACTGAGGACTCTCGCTCAGCACACGTAATGGACTCTGCCAGCTGTTTCCTGGACCTTCACAGCAACGGTGATCTGGTGATCCACGCCCTGGCGGACCTGGATCTGAACAGTAGTATAGAGCTGCTCAGCGGCGGAGGGCACAATGACGATAACCAACACTCCATGATATCCTGCGATACAGCTGAGCTCCTTCGCACACCCTCTCCTTGTGTGGTAGAGTCTGACCATGAAGCAGAACCTTTTGAGCCTGGGAACACTGGTGGTGGTGTAAAGACCAGCAACCCCTCAAGTGTAGAGCAACTACAAAAAGACCAGGTCGAGCAGGATCAGTCAGCAACTATATCTTCGATTCATAAAGAAAATAGCCAAGGGTTCTGCATACAAGTGAACGATGAGATTCAGTCAACGGCAGACATTCCTGCCACATCCACTCCAAAGAAACAGAAGGTGAATGGACACTCCGATAGTACACAAATCCTGGAGGGGCGATACATACGAAACGCATACCGCAGAGATGGCACAAGAGCAGGTTGGTACTGCTACACATCTGTTTCTCTCTCAAAAAAAAAAAAACAGATTGTTGCGTAAAGCACAAAGACTCAAACCTTCACCTAATTTCTGTTTCCAGATTTGCAGTGTGATGTGCACAGGACTGACCTCCTTGATGGAAGTTCTTTGTACTGTGTGTGGATGAGTCGGCCCGGCCAGCAGGGGACTCTGTTGCAGACAGATCGATCACTGCACAACCAATCAGGAGCCAGTCTAGGAGAGGTCAGTCAAGACCTTAAATAATATGAGTGTTAATATTTCTTTAGCTTGAGCTGATTTCAACTCATCATTCTTTACTCATTTCAAACCTTTTTTAGAGGATTTTTGAGGCCAGCCATGGGGAAGCGCTACGCTCCACCATGGACCTGGAGCAGTCTCAAGCCTGTGACGGGCAGTTTGAAGAAGAATACCAGCCTCTTAAAGCTGTGGGGAAAGGAGCCTTTGGTTTTGTCTGGAAGGCAGTAAGGCGCAGTGATGGAGAAGAAGTACGTTTTTTAAATTTTAGTCAATGCAGAAACACATCCCACTCCCATTGTATACAATATGCAGCGATTTCTATGTACAACCCCAATTCCAAAGAAGTTGTGACACTTTGTAAAACATTAATTCAACAAAGTGTGATAATTCAGTTGTTAACACTTGTGTCCACAGCCGACCAACAACCAGTTTTTGATGATGTGTTATTAATATTTGATTATTTCTGTTTTTTAAATGTGCAGGTGGTGGTGAAGTTTATTAGCAAGGTCAGGATAGTGAATGACTGCTGGGTTGATGACCCCATGCTGGGACGAGTCAGCCAGGAGATCGCCATACTGACACGAGTACAGCACCACAACATAGTCAAGGTAACTGGGTTGAATAAAAACCTTTTATTTTTTTGTGCTAAATTATTTTGCTCATCATATCTGTGTATCTGCCACCAGGTGCTGGAAGTGTTCGAGAACGGGAGTTACTTCCAGATGGTGATGGAGAAACATGGAGATGGCGTAGACCTTTTTGAATTCATAGACATGCAACCAAGGCTGGATGAGCCCCTGGCCAGCTACATCTTTAGACAGGTAGATACCTAATCAAGAAAATACATATGTAAGGGATAATTAATTACAATCACTTTATAACAGTCCTGTAAGGTACGCTAATGTTATGTTTGCCAGGTTCAAAGCCAATAACATTGTGTACGGTTGACAAACAGTAAATATAATTTGATGTATGTTTCAACATTTTTATATTGGCATTGACAGCCAATCAGAAGGGTTTTCAGCCCAGATCTTGTTATGAGACAGGAGAATGTGAAGTCTTCATTCATTGAACTGGACGTTCTGTCTCTTCCCAGCTGGTCGCCGCTGTCTTCTATCTGAGGTCTAAGAACATCCTTCACAGGGACATAAAAGATGAGAACATCATCATCGACAAATGTTTCCACATTCGACTGATAGATTTCGGCTCTGCTGCCATGATGACACCCAGCAAGGTCTTTTACAATTTCTGTGGCACTCTGGAGTACTGCTCCCCGGAGGTGCTTCGAGGAAATCCGTATGTACACAACATCTGAGAATGACAGGGTTTCTTTGCTCCTTCTCATTTAACAACAAAGAGGAAATGTTATACTGGTGTCTCTTAATGCTTAAGGTCAAAGGGGGAATAATGGTCTAATTGAGTGTCTTTCATTAACTTTGTCTGCTTGTTGGGTTTTGTTGTAGCTATGAGGGTCCAGAGCTGGAGATGTGGTCTCTCGGTGTGTTGCTCTACACTCTGCTGTTCAGTGAGAACCCTTTCTGTGGCGTGGAGGAGATCCTGGAGGCCAAACTAAAGCCCCCATTCCCCCTCTCTGAAGGTATGCTGCTGACAGCAAGTAGCGTTCACTGACTATCACACAGAAAAATCTTTCCCAGATTTTTTAACTATCAGCAATGAAATGTTCTCTATTTACACCCTCAGAACTGCATGGTGTGTTATGTGGGCTGCTGCAGCCTGATCCCGCTCAGAGAATGACTCTGGACCAGCTGCTCTTGCAGTCCTGGATCAGCCAGCCCATTTCCCTGGCCGACTACAGCTGGACAGAAGTTGTCCCTGTGACTCAGAACTACTGTGAGTACCCTGACACTAGAGGCAGCCTAACAATGGCCAGACAGGCTTGCCATTTCAGAGATAGGATTAGGCTCCATCTGTAATTAAATGTCACTTTGCCCTGTACATTGTCTTTCAAAATATCTGGAAGTGAATCTCTTTTCACCAAAATTAAGATGGTAGATTTATGTACATGGCTTTAATAAGCTGCAAACCCACTTAAAGTAATTGAGAATAAGCTTCCAACTCAAATGTTTTTGAACTGGCCTTCAAAAATCCGAAAGGTCAAACTTTAAATAGGATGAAATGGCGCCAGGCCAGGCTTGTTTTATTCAGTTTCATTTTAGAGTTTCTAAAATACTGGTAATTTATTAGTGGATATTTTGTGATGCTACTTTTTTCTGTGTGTAGAAGTCACCATAGAGAATGTGTAGTCTGTAGTCCTTGCTGTGTGAATTAGAGATGGTGATATATTCGAGCTTATGCACTCAACACTCTCTACTCTTTCAACAGGCTCACCACAGTACCAGGAACCTAGTCCTAAACTCTACATTGGGCAAGGTTTGTTCCCGGATCAAGGTGATGAAACTCTTCCTGATGACGAGGAGGAAGAAGATGAGGATGACAGGTTGTCAATGGTGGCCCTGGAAACAGAGCTTCAGAAGTACCTCCATGAGGATTGAAGACTGAACTTAAAGGGAGTGCTGCCGAAACAGCTGTCCAACAGTTAGACTGCAACAGTGCAAAGAGGACATGAAGTGCAAAATAAGAAAAGGGTAGCTTGCGTTTGTCTAGACAGTAGTGTTTGATTATGGCCTTGGACTAAGTCTTTCAGAGACAAATGGACTTTGCCTTTTTAAGCATACACAGCGTGTGTGTAATGAATGTCATTGTCAAGCTTTTGCTGGTCAGAATGTGCTTGTTGATACAGTTGTGATTGCGGGGTGCAGCACAAGAAGGCAAAGGCATCAAGATGTACCAGCAGTTTGTTTTTCCTTTTTCTTTAATGTAATCTTTGTTTATTTATTTGTAGGATTTTGGGGAACAGTTGAAGCATTAAAATCATAGAAATGCATTGACAAGAAAACCCACAAGGTACCACAGCCTGGAGTTGTTTCCCTCAGAGACACTACACAGAGTAATTTGATTGAAGTTGAAGGAAATTGTAGCTTGTTTTTCATGCATTTGTCTTTTTCTGTTCATGATTTTAATCTCGGGTCTTTTAATTAAAAAATGTAAGTATATTTACAATATTTTATCTATTTATTTTTACACATGAATAAATATTTTAACGCAAATATTTTTCACTTTATATTGTACTTTTCAATGTGATGATTAAAGAATTGTGTAATCAGAAGTTTAGCTAATTGTTTGTCATGCAAACATTGTAAATTTATTTGAATTTCATATTCTGTACGCAGCCAGTAAACACAGAAAATCATTAAATGGCACTGCAATCAATTTTTTTGTTGATGTAACAAATTGCACCAGCTGCTTGGTCTGACTCATTTAAGTGGAACATCTCCTAGTTGGATTTCATTTGTCAACAATGTGTTGCCTATTATTAAAAATACTTAATGTAAACTTGACTTTAGTTAGTCTTAGATTGGATATTGGACAGTCTAAGTAGTACTATTTAATAAAAAGAGATTTTTCTCATTTGTTCGATTTAGTAATACACTTCGGCATTAGTTTGGTGTCACTGGGACACAGGACATGGAGGCGAATGTAAAGAAATGCTGAATTTTCATAAAAAATATTCATATAGAATTAAAGTCCCAGTAAAATCCAATAAAAAGAGCTGTATCTTATTTGCCCCATTTAGTAATACAATTCGGTATTGGTTTGGAGTCAGTGGGTCACATGACAGGGAAGCTATTGAAAAAAACATTGTCTTATAAAAGTATTTTTTGCAAAATAAATACATAACACATTAGCAATCAAAATAAGTGTGCTGCATGAAATCAGTTTGGTATTTATTCTAATCATAATATTCACTACTAGCATCAGCATGAGGAAACTGTAAATCAAACAAACAAAAGGGTAATTTATTGAAGGTCCATAGAACCTAAAACAAAGCGGAACCAAAACATAGCGGAACCTTTGTCCTCCTGTGCCCAAGCTGAAACACGGAAGTATGTGTACGACGGACAAGCATGGGTACCCGAGTTGGTGCGCGTCAGGTGAATGAGAATGCTACAAAACAGGACATTTCTTGAATTATTATCACATATAAACTTTGTAAAACGTTTGAGTTAATGACGCAAATATTTTAAATGTCGGAGAAATGAGTGACAACCAGACGGCTAACAAACTTCCGCTGTAACCTTCATGTTTGCTAACTTTTGCTAATGATATCCCAGTTTGTGTATTAGCATAATTTCTGCTAACATGTCATCATCTTTCTCTGCAGCCATAACAGTGACCAGTATCCTGCTCTGGCAAATAACTGTTCTGCGTGTTTATAACCACGTTTTTCTTTTCCACAGGTTCTCCGGTGGATGATAAGAAATGCCTCCTCTGTTGTCAGCCCGCCTCAGTTTTGGAGATGCCACCTCCAGCAGCCTCTGTGCACCGGATGCAGATTATTGTGCTCCTCCACCAGCCTCCACCATGGACTCAGTACTCCCTCCAAGAAGCCAGACACAGAGTTGTCCCTGCGCATTTTCCTTGATATGGGATTCACAGACACTCAGGCAGAGCAGCTCCATGACACTGTGTCCAAACTGAGAGGAGGAAGTGCTGCCAAACATGTTCTGTCAACTCTCACAGCTCTGTTCGTCCTGGGCCTCAATCCATCCAGTGTGCTCAAGCTGCTGGACAAATGTCCTGAACTGTACAGCGTCAAGGAGCCACAGCTTCAGCAGCGGATAGACAACCTGCGGAAACTGGGTTTGGGTGAAGGTGAGGTCATGATACTTGTGCAGCGCAGTTCATCATAAAAGTGTTGACCAATATTAATGTGAATCTCTGTATGATTAAGCAACTGGTGTTTTTCCTTATATCCCCTCTTTAGGCAGTATTCAGAGAGTGGTGGCCTATTACCCTCAGATCCTGACCGTGCCTGTGAAGACGGTAAAAGTTGCAGTGGGCTTCCTCAGGGAGAAGTGTCTGTTTACTGTCCAGCAGGTCACGGACATCCTCAGAGACAGTCCGGCCGTACTCACGGAGAACCTGGGTCAGCTGGAGTACAAGTTTCAGGTCAGCACGTAAAGCAACTGAGACAGGAATGAGACACCGAAGAGTGTTTTACAGACTTACGACTGAAGACTTTGATACGATACAATACAATACAATACCTTCCATACAACTGAATTAAAGGCAGCTGTTCTCGTGGTAAACTGTAGATTTACTGACTTCCTCAAAACATGATCAAACAGCATCAAAGGTCACCCTAGCTGCAAAAGATAACACTAATGCAGACGGTATCCTGTTCAAATAGGCTGTGTACCATTTCAGACTAGACAATAATTACACTCAATTACAATGTAATATTTAC
Source organism: Diplodus puntazzo (assembly GCA_963678695.2). Taxonomy (NCBI): domain Eukaryota; kingdom Metazoa; phylum Chordata; class Actinopteri; order Spariformes; family Sparidae; genus Diplodus; species Diplodus puntazzo. The sequence goes on along the minus strand of OZ023166.1, from coordinate 7,922,564 downwards.
TCTTTTTTATGTTATATATTTATTTGATATTAACTAAACCAGAGGTCCCACATTATTACAACTCTGAGCAGCTCGTCTCTTTCATTGCATTGTGGGACAATAGTGTTCATCAACAACGCACTGAAAACCAAGCACATCTGATTATGGTCACTTTTTGAGCAGAGTTGTCACTTTTCCTGGTGTGAACATGCTACACACTCAGAAGCTGCTTAGTAGTGCTAGATTGTGACATTGTTATATTACTCCCCCTGGTGGCCATTATTGATCTCCACATCCTTCAGGCAACAGTAGTTCCCCTCGATACCTACTATTTATGTGCCTGAAGAAAATTTAGTATGTCCCAATACATAGTATGTTAAATGCAATATGCCATAAATACCAGGATGTTTTACTGCATCCATTTGCTTTTTACAGTATAGAAAGACGGCTCGCTTTTCTGGCTCTTCTGACCCACAATCCCCTGCGCAGCCTCTGCCAAAAGAGCACAGGCGGATGACAGCCCATTGGCTACTTTACATAACCTGGGAACTGCTCATTTAGCCATTAATAAGCTGATATGTCATATAGCTGAACATAGTATATAGCTATGAACTGTATAACTCATTTATAATATATTTCCAGTCAGTTACTTGTTATGCTGATGCTCTAAGTACATCGTTTATAACAGCTGCTTGTATAAGTCATTATTTGAGGTTATGTTTTAGTGATTTCTGACTCCCCAAACTGATCATTTGTTGTTGTTGTTGTTTATATCATCTCATCTTCCTACAGTACGTCTACTTCCGAATGGGTGTCAAACAGGGGGAGATGGTGAAGTCCAGGTTGTTCCGCTTCACTCTGGACGAGGTGTGCCACCGGCACAGTTTTCTGGAGCGCCGAGGCCTGTATCAAACCCCGGACAAGAAAGGACAGACGGTCATCCTCAACCCCAAACTGGACAGCATCCTCAGCGTCGACCAGAACACTTTCCTCACAGATGTTGCCAAGGCGTCAGCAGAGGAGTATGATGTTTTTAAGAGACTGATGGCAAGGGAATGGCACGAACAGGAGCAGGAGGGGGGCAGGATTGAAGCGGATAGCGATGATGACGAGGAGGCGGATGAGGATGATGAAGAGGAGGAGACTGGAGGAAAAAGTGCATACAGGAAGAGGAGAAAGAAATGACAATGGCAGAGGGACTGAGAGGAAATGATGTCACCTAATGATGAAAAATCGTCTCCTTAAGTCTTTGTTGAACTCAAGTACGTCATTAGGTGTCACAGGAAATTCTTATCTAAAACACACATTCACACGTCACGTTGCGGTGTTTATATGTAGCTTGTTCTCCATTGATAGCAGCTGGGTGTACCCTCTGGTTTGAAGTTGATTTATATGTTTATCTAAGTGGCCACAAGGAAGGGAGATCATCAGTGTGAGTTTATGCTGAAATGTGAGGTCTGTATATATAAATGAAATACAAAGAGCATGGTAAAAATGTTCTCCCATACATTCATACCACTCTCTCCAAAAGGTTTTGGACTTTTTGGTTTGAGAGGTGTAAATGTGTTGATGCTTGGTGCAGTGAAACTGAACAGGAAATGTGAATCTAATTAATTTAATGATGTTCGTTTGAATAAATTCTTACCACCAAATCAGATTTTGAGCATCTTGGGTAGTGACAAAGCAACAGAACGAGGAGCGGCGGAGAGGACGCAAGCTCCGCCCCGTGACTACGTGACGATCAAGTGGCCGTAGCTTTCTCTGTCCCTGTATTATCTGTATGAGTCAACAAGGAGTGCATCAGATAAGGGCCAGTGTGTGAGACGAGTCATACCAAACAGCCATTGATTTATAGAGGGGGTTAAATCTAATGGATATGCAACACAGAGAAGCTTTTCTGTTCTGGACATCAGGTAAGAAAACTTACCTTTGGCCAATCAATAAATAATCAATAGGTGTGTCGGAACAAAACTTGAACTGAAGAAAGTGATTTTCTGTTTTTGGCTCAAGTGTTTGTAAACTTTTAGGGGAGTGGTAGTTAAATTATAATTTTTGTATTATACTACAAATATATATACATATTAATATATCATAACAATTATAGAATGTGTCCTTTTGTTAAGTTAAATATGTGTTTTCCAATGTTTCTTTCATTGGGTTGATTATTTACAGCTTCAACTTCTTCATTTGCATTTTGTATCATTTGCAACATAACATCGAGGGGCAGAGTCCATCACTGAATGGGGTTCATATTTGAATATTTGACATAAATTATCTGAGATATTTTAAGACTGGCTTCATTAATGCCATTTTGATCAAGTCTGAGTCAGCCAATGCAGTGCCTTGGAAAATATGTAATACAGGTTTGCCAAGCCTGCACTATATCAAGATGATGGATATATGAATACGTAGAGATATTGGTATTGACATGGGTTGTTTTTTTTACCTTCATTAAGAGACCCATGTTTGTCTATAGCTGTTCATTCAATCATAAAGTGTTTAAAGGAAAAGTTCACCCAAAAAAGATTCAGTCATTATCTACTCATCTCATGACAATGGAAAGTTGTAAAACAAAAAAAAAAAGGCTCCATATAATTCATTCGACATAATCCAAGTCTCTGGAAGCCCCCAGATCCCAAACTGGTTTGAAAAGACATCATTTACACGCGTGATGCACAGTCGAGCTCGTGCATCTTCTTCAGACGAGGTGCGCTATCTCTTTTAGCTTAGCAGCTACAGTGAAGATTTAAGATTTTTAATAAAAGGGGGTGTAAATAACGGCTTTTCAAATCAATGTCGAATCTTGGGGCTTCTGGAGACTCCCGAAGAGCTGTGTGGGGCCTTTTTATGTTTTTGTTTCTGCAAGTTATTATATGTTTAAAAATAAGTCCCCATCTACTTCAGTTGTTTAGGAGAATGATGCAACATTGTTTTGCTGTGACGCTCCAGAAATGTTTTGGAGACTTAAAAAAAAAAAAACTTCACCCAATGAACAAATTAAAATTTGGGGGTGAAAAAATTAAGCTGTTTATATGAACTGATCCATAAATTAAATTTGTCTGCATTTACATCATTACTCTTTAAAGTTGGCCCACGCTCTTGATATTTATTTATGGTGTTTTCGTTCGCAGGAAGCTTCTGGAGGAAATAGTCAATACGACATAAAACACACCCCTGTCTGAGTATCTGTGTCTCTGTTAATCAACAGACACAATGACATCATCAGTGCTCATAGCAAACCTCACTCAGGATTGGGGGGAGAGCATTCGGAGGTGGCATCTCGAATTTTTCTTCATCCCCACCACAGTCATCACTCTGGCCACTCTGCTGGCCAACCCTGTTCTCCTGACCTGCATTTTTCTGTCGCGCACCCTGCGTAGGGAGACGCGTTACCTGCTGGTGGCCAACACCCTGGTTGCAGACATGCTCTTCCTCGTCCTCAACCTGGCCACGGTGATCTGTAACACTGTGAGAGTGCAGATACCCTGGCTGCTGTGTGAGCTGGTCACAGCTGTCACTGTCACCACCTACTGCTGTGCCATCCTCACCGTCACCCTCATGGTCATGGACACCTACGCTGCCGTTCGCTGGCCTCTGCATTACCATGACATCCTTCCACCTGCCCGCACCCACCGCATTCTGGTGGGGGTGTGGGTCCTGGCGGCCGTGTACCCTTTCACCCTGGTGATCATGATGGAGGTGCAGAGGGGGAACCCCCAAGAAAAGGTGGCCGTGTGTCTGGTCCTCATCTCCCTCGGCTTCATTCAGCTCAAAGACGTGGTCGGGATCCACATCTACTTCTTCGTGGCTGCAATCATCTGTGCTCTGCTCATTTTTTACTGTTACATTCGGCTCTACATGGTGACAAGGACCCATGGCATCTGGCAGAGCCGCTTCTCCAGGGCCCGGGTCACGCTGCTGGCTCACGGGCTGCTGCTCCTGTTCTACTTCACCCCGGGCTTTGTTTTCGCCATGGAGCTGTCCCTGTTCCACAGAAAGGACATAAGTCAAGATGTTCGTGTGTGGATCAGCACGGTCAATATGTGCGTGTTCATGCTGCTGCCCAGGGCGATTGCTCCATACATGTATGGGTTGAGGTACAGGGAGCTCTCTGATACTCTGATGCAGCTGCTGCACAAGGACAGGAGACTCAGCCAGATCGCAGTTTCATGAAGATACTCATGTTCTGTCTATTACTCAGAGTTATTACATTTCTCTACTGGAATTTAAATATTAGACATGTCTTCTCAGTTGTCCTTCAACAAACAAAGCTGTAACTACAAGGGCGGTAGCCAGGATGTTACAAATACTGAAGTCATGAGTCAAATTCACCCAGATAAATACCCCCACACTTTTAATTTCACTCACCAGTAAATAGAGTCTATTTTTTTGCCATTTTTCTTTTTAATAAACATATTAATCATTTGTATATATTGTCTAAATCAGCCCAGTGGTCCGCCACATAAGGCTTCATTTGTCCCAGTTAAGGAAACTTGGCAGTGTTCTAGTCAAAACCACCTAAACTGAGACAAAGTCATGAACAAGAGCAGAGTGTATTGTTTAAGTGCACAATGAGAAATGTCTTGATAAAATAATAAAAAAAGCATTGTGGGGGCGAATTCTATGTATATGGAATTTAAAAAACACAAACACGGAGGAGCTGAAGTCAGCATAACCGTCTTTATCCAACACTCCTTTCCCATGTTTTGCCATCCAACAATACGCAATTTCTGTGCAAGAATCAGGTTTTCTGGGTCACTCGTCTTCCCATCATTAAATACAATATGCACAGAACAATTATGTTCAAGTACACTAGAGCTTGGGTTCTTGTATCAATTTACATCTTAACACAATACGATACAATAGGTTTTGCTTTTGGCCCCTGGCCCACCATGACATTTCAAGTTTGGCCTTCCAAGGGAAAGAGTTTCAGCATCCTTTGGTCTGAATAGTGTCTCAAAACTCGTTCCACAACACCAAGAATGTAATTAGAGAAGCACCAAAATCTATTTTTTTTTTCTCCTAATTTTACAGTAGACCAATTGGAGAATAGTAACTCTAAAACACTATGTGTAATTTGTGTGCAAGTATGGAGGATTAATTCCACCTTAGCTTGTTAAAACTCCCAAATTCTCAGAATCAACACAGTGGTAGCAAAAGCCTCGGTCGCTGCCATGTCCATGTTCTAAATCATGGAGTGGTTTTGTCTCGACCCTGACCGACACTTGATTCTTGATTCTTGGGGATGATTCAGATTTTCCGAGTAAAGAATTCTAACATCAATATATCAGCTGATACACACACCATTATTAGAGTGATCTCTCAAATGTGGGTATCCAACAAAAATAGGTCATGGAGGTAGGATATTGTACAGATTCACAATAAACTTGACTGTCTAAAAATGACTGAAACAGCAACTTTACAGGAAATGCAATTAAATTGATAAAAAAAAAATATCCAAGCATCTTTTCATGTGTTAAAATCTCTTAATCAGCACATTTAGACAATATATATAACCTGATTTGTTAGATCTGTCACAGGCCAACATCGGCCAACTGGTCAGTCAGTCTCAGACCTGCCTCCTTTGTTGTTTTTGCTCTGATCTAAATGATACATGCCATGGCAACAGTCTACTCATGTGTGGTTAAAAGCACTTAATGGTGGCGCTGAGCATGTTTTCTAGATGCATGCTAATATGTCTCTTATCAGGGCTATAAGAGCTCTTTTCCAGCCATGTCGGTCTGAATGACAATATGTCGAAGTCCCTTGCTTTTCAAGTGTGTCTCTCACTGTTGACATCCCTTCTTTTTTTAAATAAACTGTACAACCATAATGTGTGTTTTTTTATCACCGTCATTATGTAACTTTAGAACCGGACACTCAGTTCTATGACCGTAGCTACGGAGCACTTAAGTCCCCTCAGCACTTAGGGAGCCGTGTTTGTCTACAGACTGAATGTCCAAGAGGACCATTAACAAATGTCTGACTGACTGACTTGGCAATTTGAGGCACCAGAGGAGAGGGCGCGGTGGATAGAAACGCTGAGTCAGACATCCCCGGCTGTGGCGTCGTCTTTCTGACAGTGCTGCGTGCCATCTGTGACTGGTACGACGACTGAACAGCAGAGGGACACATTCGTCTGTCTGTGGCTGCTCTTCCCTGCAGCATGTATGTGTCTGTTTGCTTGGTATCAGTAAACCACTGGGACTCGTCCTAAACCTCTGTGCTGCTCACTGCCTGCATTTCTATACCTGCGGGCGGATCACATGCCAACAAAAATCACCTTTGCGATTGTTTGACATTTTTGTATCAATTTCCATTACATTGCTCTTTAATATCCAATTCATTTATACTGACTGATGGACCTGTTTTCAATAGACATATTTGCTCCTGGCAGCGTTGCTTATCCTGCTAATCTGCACTGATGGTGTTCTCTGATTACACCGTTTTGTTCTGGTGAAAACATACAGCAGCTGCCTGGAGGACAAAACAACCTTCGTTGTGCAATATTCTCACCTGCTCCTAACCTGAGCTCAGCAAGTGTGTTTACCCAAGTTGGTCGGTTGAGTCGCTGGTGTCTCGTCGAACGTCTCAACTTGTGAACGCTCCAGTTGGTGCGTAGTGTTGATGGGGACAAAAAGCCCTCCCACTGTACCTGTACGACTTCAGGGACAGAGACCTGTGACTGAATACAATAGTGGAGGACAAAGACAGGAGTGTGTCATATCTTATCAGAATCAGAATCTGAATCAGAATGCCTTTATTGTCATTGTAAGCTACTGAGTGCCACTCTGCATGGTGCAACAACAATACAGAATAAAAACAGTACAAAAAAACAATAGATAACGAAAATACAAACACAAAATAATCGGTATTGCACATGAAGGCCAAAACATGTTTAAGATGAGAGTGTTGTTCTGTGTGGCCTTGGGAAAGAAACTGTCTCTGAACCTTGAAGTGCATGTTTTTGGCTGACCTGTAGCGCCTGCCAGAGGGCAACAGTTCAAAAAGTTGGTGACCGGGGGTGTGCAGGGTCTCCGATGATGTTTTTGGCTCTGCTGTGGTAGCATGAGGTGGCGATCTCCTCCAGTCAGAGCAGTGGACAGCCAGTGATTTCTTCAGCTGATTTGATTAATCTCTGCACGGTTTATGGAAAACATCCTGAAATTTGCAAGAGCGAGCTGGAGAAGAGGTCATCGGACTGGTAACATAAATCCCAAAGAGTTGTCAGTATGGATATGTCATTAAAGTCAGAGCAAGAGTGATGTTAATGGAAGACATGTTCAATAGGACAACTCTACTCTCCTTTTAACAGCCGGGCTCTGAGTTATTTACGCAGGAATGCGCTAACACGGTTGATATTGTACATGCACCCTGTCATAGCATCCATTTTTTTTCTTTTATTAGTAATTTTATTTAGCATAAGGCAATATTTACAAAAAACAAGATGGGGTATTTTTCAAAAGTACCAGGACAATGTGAACAGCAGGGGTGGAAATGATGCATTGAAAAAAATGTGAACACAAACAGCAGATTAAAGAAAAATACACAAGTAAATAAATAAGAAAGGAACAGATGAACAAACGGAAGGGCACAAAGGAGCAAGGATGGGGATATAGATGTGTTTTATTTTTCAGTTCTCTTTCTTTCCACATATTATTAGCTAATTAAAAAAGCTGACAAATGCGTGTATAAACACTGTGAAGGTGGGAGTGATACCGTTACACTTACAGGCATACTTACAGTGAAGGGTTATTATTGTGTGATAGCTTCTGTTACACAATGTCAAAAGGGATATTTCATTTTGTAGGCTGTAAAGTTTTTTAACTGAAAAAGTACTAAAAGACTTTAAGTTTAATAATAGTAAAAAACGGGATGGAAGGATGCCTGTAGGCACGCTTCAACTTTGACTGACTGACCTATGGTGTGGAGTGAATTGGTTCATTCATCACACCGTGAACCCCTTTCAGAGAACTCAGCTGGGATCTCTTAGAAATATTTTGCAACGCAGTTGAGGAAGTTGTGACATCCTTTGTCCAAACTGAGCTCCTCCTTCCTCCTCACCTGAAAACAAAACAAACGTGGCACGCTGCGTTTCATCCTGTTTTCACACACATAGGATCACATTACAGATACATTGTGTGTGTGTGTGTGTGTGTGTGTGTTTTTAAGGCTATGTTTTTTGTTTGCTACTTTATATCTAAATATGAACTATATAAATACAAGTTCGTGTGAGGCTGGTGTTTTTTTCATATAGAAAACTGTATTTAACGACTTTTTTAAGGTTAATACTGTCTTGTTAACTGTTTATACCAGTGACGCAATAACACTGTTGTTATTCTGCGTGTGTTGCTCAACCTCTCCCTCTCTCTCCTTGTTGTGAACTTTTTCTCCCCTAAAAGTTCAGTTTGTTTGCAAACAAAGGACAGCCACGTGGAGAACCCGGGGCGCTTGGGAAATGTGTTTCTCACTGGGCAGGCAGTAAGCGACAACGAGTTTAGTTGAACTCACTTACCCATGATGCACCGGGAGCACCAGCTGAGTGGGCGCAGTGGGCCGGATTTTTTTTTTTTTTTTTTTTTTCGCCTGACAAGTATATATTGGGTCTGTGTTTACAGTGAGCTAGTTAGAGCTCTTTGTTTTGGCCACTACCTGAAAAATCAAAATGTCCCGGCGAAGTCACAGTTACAGCCTTCATTGTCTGACATAACTGTTCGAGGGCACATGACATAAAAAAAAACATACTGATAAACTTTTTCAGGATAGAGATCATATTTTTTTTCTCCATACTTTTTTTGTTGTTGTTTTGTTTTTGCTCCACTTGCAACTGACGAGGAAGCTCCATCTGGAAACTTCTGCATAAGGTAAACAACTTTTTAGCACATACCGACAACAAGGGATGTTGTTGACGTGGAAAAAGTCTGAATTTAGTGTTGTTTCTTGCTTTTTGCTCGAGTTTTTTCACGACATGTTGAGTGAAGCGACGGCTCGGCTGCTTTATTTTTAAACTGTGTTGTCAACGGCTAACGGTCGGCACGAGGCAAGTCTCCTTTGTCCGGTAAACCAAACTACGTAACTGTCTTCTGTCTGTTTAGCTAGCTAACTATCTGCGCACTAAAACACATTTGACTTGATTATCTGTTATTAATACTTGAATAATAACGATATAAAAACACACTACAATACATGAATATGTTTTAAATAACCCAAAATAACAGTTAATAATGGTATTATTTTGTTATAAACATCTGTCAAGTTCAACTTTAGTCTATTTTATTTCTCCTGGATTCAAGACAGTTAAAACATAACTGTAAACCCGTTATTCCATTTTACGCCATGCGTTGTATTTTATGTCATTTGAGTGTTTTCATCCTCAGTGGATATGAGTCACCAAGTTTTATCCTTCATGCGTCAGACACCTGTGGATAAACCTGTCCTCCGGTGTTGTTGTGTTGGAGGTGCTGCTGCTGCTGCTGCTTGCACACAGAGCACGTGAATAGATCCAGCCAGAGTTTAAAAATAACCTTGAGATAAATGACCTCACAGGAGCAAAGGCTAGACCTTCTGCCAACACAACACATGCATATGGCCATATCATAGATAACGCAGTCTAATGTTTAGATTGAACTTGAACTTGACTATTGGCTGTCCTGAATACACACAGTCTTTGTGAGGGTGAACAAAGCACCTTGATAGTTTGCTTTAGGTGAGACAAAGAAACAAGACACGTGTTGTAAGACTTCGGGCTTGACTTAAATACAACATATTACTCACGGTTATCAATAGAATTGACTTGCTGCACTTGTTTACCGAACATTGATTGTGTCTGATAGGATCCCTGCCCCCACTCTCTTTCAAAACAATCCTGACTGACATGTAGGTTGGCCTTCCAACCGTTGCTTAACCTCTCTTCCCTCCCATGTGTCTTTGTCATCTTCCGCCTTGCGCAGTTCATTGTGCCGCAGGGCACAACTGTTTTGCACCATCGATGAGCCAGAGGACCTGACACGCAGATTCATGTGCAGCTTTTATTCCTTGAAATGACTTGTCTTACACAGTGATGTAAGACAATTTAGCACTACCCCATGGGCTTGAGAAAGTTGTTTGTAGGAGTCACATGTTTTCTGTATACATGCTTTGTGGCTATGCTCTGTGAGTGCTTTGTTTGGCTGTGGTGAATGTTCTCAATTTGTTCAACAGTGATCCAATTAAGTTGCTATTTATGACTTCATGACCTTTTCCTGGCTATCTCCCGACCACATCTGATATGATGCCATACAAATCATGCATCTTACAGTAACTTTTGTATAAGATTACCATTCGGTCTGCTCTCCATCCTCAGGTCATCTTAAACTCTAGAGGAGGTCTTCGTTGAAGGTGGCAGCCATGGTGTTGATTCTGGGCAGAAGGATGAACAGGGAGGACTCTGGGATCAGAGACTCACCAGCTGTCAAACGCAAGGTGCTGTCAAGCAAACTAAGCAAAATTAACACTCAAACTAAACAACATCATTTATGTTCTCTATCATGCAACTTATGTCTTAACTAGTCAGTGCCACAATATTTACAAATCTTTGTACATGCTATTGTCCTCTAAGGTGTTTGAGGTTGACTCCAAAACTTTAGCCAGCCAGGACATCTTGGACTTCTGTTCTGGTGCATCCCACTCAGAGGGCATCTTGCAGGTCTTCAATGAATTTCGCGACTGCCGCCTGTTCACAGATGTTGTAATCAGCGTGCAGGGCCGTGAGTTCCCTTGCCATCGCGCTGTCCTCTCTGCCTGCTCCTCCTACTTCAGAGCCATGTTCTGCAACGATCACCGTGAGAGTCGCGAGATGCTGGTGGAGATCAACGGCATCCTGGCCGAGGCGATGGACTCCTTCCTCACCTATGTTTACACCGGCCGCGCCAAGATCACCACAGAGAATGTCCAGTTCCTCTTTGAGACCTCCAGTCTCTTCCAGATCGCCACTCTGCGCGACGCCTGTGCAAAGTTCCTGGAGGACCAGCTGGACCCGTGCAACTGCGTTGGCATCCAGCGCTTTGCAGAAGCCCATTCCCTGAAGCAGCTAGCCAGCCGCTGCCGCGGTTATGCCCTGGCCAACTTCTCAGAGGTGGCTCAGCATGAAGAGTTCCTCGACTTACGCAGGGAAGAGCTGGAAGAGTACATTGGCAGTGATGAGCTGTCCATCGGTAAGGAGGAGGTGGTGTTTGAGGCGGTGATGCGATGGGTTTACAGCAACGTGGAGCACAGGAAGCCCATGCTGAAGGCCCTGCTGCACCATGTGCGCCTGCCCCTTCTGCACCCCAACTACTTTGTCCAGACAGTGGAGGGAGACCAGCTCATCCAGAATGCTCCAGAGTGCTACCAGCTTCTCCATGAGGCAAGACGCTACCACGTGCTCGGAAATGAAATGATGTCACCCAGAACTCGTCCGCGCAGGTAACTAAAGTGTTGACTTGAGTTATAAGGAAGGCGACAGTTAAAGCAACCTAGATGTTATCTACACAGGGAAGCAGACACTGGTTCATAAATCAGTTTGTCCTGTCTCGAATGTTGAGACTGGCTCATGGAAGTAGGCTAACATGTTAGTCGATGAAATGCTTTTGGATATATCCTGTGCTGCAGTCACATGAATGATGAATGTTACCTCTGCTTTGGTATGCAGCAGTTATTTTCTATTGTCAAAGAAGACGAGATGCAGTTTGATCTTGTCTGACAGGCTTTTTAGTCTTGTCTCTCCACTGTGATGACAAAGGGGTAGTTATGAAAACGTGTATTTTTGAGCAGTGAGTCGATCTTTTATCCCACATTGTATAGCCAGAGGTTACAACTGGTGCATGAACTTGATGCTCCTGGCCTTGTTGTTGTTGCGTCTGAGTGTGTATGAGAGCGAGTGACTGGGAGGGTTTTTGTGCTGAACAGACAAGTGTGTCATTGGCCGAGCCAGGTTTTGTAACCCTATTTTGAAATGGAAATGATAATGAGGGAGGCAGGGCATGTTCGTACACGGACCGGTTGGCTGGAAAAAAAAAAATCATGTGATCCAAGAATCAGCAATCATGAAATGTTGAGTCTTGTTATCATACCTGCGGTGTAACTCACCTGGCTGATGTGTTTTGGTTGTGAGAGTCCCCACCTGTTCACTTTGTACATATTATTACCAAATGGTGTCTTATCACCGGTGTTTTTTTTTTGTTTTGCATGTTTCTTGTTTGAAGAGTGTCCAGTTGGATGTAGTGTTGACTGAAACCTTATGAATGAGATACTAAACAGACCATATGGTGGCCTGCTGTACAGCAAACAGGACTGCAGCTGCCTATGTGTGTTGGACCTGATGTAAGTGTTGTTGTGCTGGTGAGCAGTTGTCAGTGACTCAGGCTGTATGAAGTTCACAACAGGTGTATTGTGTCAGTATCCAGGCAGATCTGTTCAGATCAGCACTACAAGCCAATATGACACTTAGTCTCTGCACTGTCGGCTTCGTTTGCCCTCAGGGCCAAAGCTGTTCCTGCTCAAAACAGATGCCTGCTTCTCCCCTTTCTGTGCCTACCATGGGGCTTTTTTTTCTTTGGAGGCCTTTTAGAATATAATTAATCAAATGCACAAACATAAAGTCAAACTGCCCCTGGGCTTTTTCGTCTCTTAGATGTATACAAGCCCATTAAACTGCCCTAATCGTCTACCTGCATCACATACTGAGTAAACAAAGAGAGAAATGTGGGGGAAGGTTCAAAGAAACAGATTTTTGTCCCAGTTTGTACTGACTGATTGGTATATAGAAGGTACTGGAACTTTTACATTGATAAGCCACTGGTCTTCATTCAGCATTAGTATTGGTACAAATGGTACAATAGGAAAAGAAGCTGTTGTTAATTAGCTCCCCCGTAGGAAATGCTGTCATATCCACGGCATGTGTTGAACAGCCAACAATGGGAAAGCATTGTGATCATGGAAACTCAGCTGTCTAGCCCCAAGTGTGTTTGTGTTGTCCCCTAGATTGATACCTTTCATTGTAAGCTGAACTTTGCCTTGAAGATAAATGAAAAAGAAACCACCACTCTGTCCCACCACAAATGTCTGCCTTCTGTAATTAGAAACCCCTTAAAGTGTTGACATGTGTATGTTTACATGTCTTCATACCCTTTGTATAGGCCTACACATATATAGCATATAGCAATTAGATACCATGTCTGTGATTTTAACATGTTCTTATCTTTGTGTTTTTTATAAACTTGCTGATATTCCCCCTCCACCTTTTAATTATCCATGTCTGTCCCTTCATCTTACCTCCCCTGCTTCTCCCTGTGCAGGTCGACTGGCTACTCTGAGGTGATTGTGGTTGTGGGGGGTTGTGAGAGAGTGGGCGGCTTCAACCTGCCCTACACCGAGTGCTATGATCCAGTCACAGGAGAGTGGAAATCACTGGCCAAACTACCTGAGTTCACCAAGTCAGAGTATGCTGTCTGCGCCCTCCGCAATGACATTCTGGTGTCAGGTAAGAACCCTGCTACATTTGTTATTAACAGTTCGACGGGTGATATCAAAGCTTGAAATGAACACCAGCCAAACTACAATGCAGAAATATCTAGTCGGGATATGTCTGATGATGACTCACTGTCAATCTGATGCTGATTATTAGTAATCTTTGAGACTCACAGCCGGAAGAAAAGAAGCTGCTTTATAGTCTGGTGGTGCAGAATGACACTAAGTTAACTGTCTTTTGTCATAATTGGCAAAGTTCCTCGTAGTAGCTTTGAGGTACTTGTTCCTCTGCAGACTGATTAGCTCTTACTTGTAACGTGTAACCAATCAGATTATTATCTGAAATTAGTAACTTTAAATCCAATTCCAATACTATTACACAGATGTCTTCTGTGCTTAGACTCTGTATGGTATTGGTTGTTACAAAGTTCTCCTTCTCTCAATAGTTGTAAAGATTGTGTCATACCAAAAAAAGAATAATTTACTAGTACACACTTAAGGGCCATGCTCAGTGTCTGCCCCTGCTCAGCTCGCCATCTAATCCCCCAGTGGAGCGGCAGGAAAGGCCATGGTGGCAGTTTGCCTTGTGTTATTTTTACAGCCACAGCCTGTTTGAGCTGAAGGAAAATATGAGAGCAACATCTGGATGTTCACTCTGGCCTCCGTGCTAAGAGAGCATTCATTGGCTGGCTCATTCCTCCTGACTTCCTTCTGCCAATCATCAGGGTCACCACCTTTTTACATCGGTTCAGCAGCTTTCTGGGATCTTCCTCATGCAACAATCGAACATCCCTTTTGATTTTAGACTTCACTGATACTAGCTTTAAATAAACCTTAATCTTAGATATTGTAGCTCTCATGGATTCCTGGCAAGGCTGCTGAATTTTTGGTATTTAGCATGGGCCAAGTGTGGCGTAAGGCCCTTTTGGTGAAAACATGATCTAGATTAAACAAGACATTAGTATGACATCATTCATCTCAACTGATGAATGTGAACATGTGCTGTGAGCACGACACAGTTCAGTCCGGTTGTTGGATGGAGGGCATCGAGGTTGAGAGTTTTTTTTCTTCTTTTTTCTGTGAAGTTGTTTCCAAGAATATGTATCGAGTTCAAATGTTCCTGCTCGAACTGTTCATGCTCGAACATGCTTCATATAAGCTGCAAAACACTGCTGGACAAAAACAGCCGTTGAAAGATGTAGAGAAAAGGAAAAAAACTGCAGAAGGAGACAGAGAAAAAAAAGACTCCCTTCTCTCCTTCAACAGAGCTGCTCTCACTGTGCCAAGCACTCACGTGTTCGCTATCAATTTACCCTCAAGCTCTGCCTGGAAAAGTCAACATGACCCCCTTCCCCCCTTGTCTCTCTGTCTTATACACATACATTCACGCTATTGACCTACATTATAGCATATTATCATCTTAATTGCAGCATTTTTCCTTTTTTGTTGCCACATATTAATCCCCTTATTTTTATCTCACACTCTTTCAATATTTTCCCACACATACCTCCATTATGTCTGTCTGCCCCTCTCCTCACACTGGGAACTGGTGCAAATACCTTGGAGGGGCTCCAGTGTCGAGCACAGCTGCAGTTAGCTGTGGTCTTAAATAGCACGTTGCTCGATTGAGTGTACAAAACCCCTTAGGTTTTGTACAGGAACAGGGACTCTATCGCATCATTAACATTATACTCAGTCAGACCTGGAGTGGTGAACACTTAAATGCTTTGAGTTCAGGTGTACTTAAGATTACAGATGACTCTCAGTTATGATCTCGATGTGTTATGTTTATTTTAAAGTAGCAACATGAAGTACATTTCTTTTTGCTGTCTTACCTCACTCCAGGAAATTATAGCATATGAAACAATCTCAATCGGCCAATAAGCAGCAGAACACATGCACTTGCATCAAACATTACAGGGGGTTCCATGTCATAGTCACAGTAGCATTTGCACTAAAACCGCATGTAACTGTAAGCAATGCATAACTCTTAAAATGCGGTCAAAGTCACTGCCTCTTGTTCCTTAAGAACAGTGATTAGCAGGGGGGGTTTGGGAGAAAAGACCACCTTTGGAATGTCTTAACTCTTTAAACTTTGTAGGTCTGCAAGGCTCTCTTTGAAGTGACACAGCTCAGACAACATGCAAATCTTAGGAAATATATGCCTAAAGGGCAGCAGACTGTCTGACTCTTACACTATCCGTGAAATTATTGAGCGAGTACATGCGGCAGACTAACTTCCTCCGCTGTCTCCTCTCATCTGTGTGCTACAGTATAATTTAGAATGGCTGAACATTATTTACCCCCCAACAAAAAGAAAGAATAGGTAGACATGTTTAGCTGCTGAATTATTTAATTAGATGACCTTTCAAGAGGGTGATTTATTTCTTTTGTTCTAAAAAAAATGCATGTCTAATAATCTAACCCATCTGTCCAGTCTGTCAGCTATGCAAAAAATAAACTCCCCTTTGTCTGCATGTGAATATAAAAGAGGTCTAGACACCTTTTGTTTACACTGGTTTACACTTTTTTAAGTGCCTTCATGATTGTTCCATATAACCACCCACATAGCTCTGAAAGAAAACACCCAGCAGCAAGTTGCAGACACGTAAGGGATTGAGACATTTTTCATTAAAGTATCTCTATCCCAGCTGTTAAAGAACACGTATTTTTGACAGTGAGAGTTGTGATTTAAAGGTGCATAATCTGTATTTTGTTAATTGATCAAACAGTCTTGGTCCCCATGTGAAATAACAAAGATTGTCACTGATCTTTCTGTTTATGTGCTTGAGTCTAGTTGGTATCTATGCTACACCCAAGCTCCAAGGTATAATTCTTCTGGACTTATTGATGGTTAAAAGCCAGCAGATAATTGCTTCCAGATGTAATACCAGGGTGGGAGTCATAAAATTCACCTTGTTTTTCCAAAAGGATTTTTAGATAATATTACATTTAGTCATTTTAACTTAAAGCAGCTACAAAGAACTTTGTGTTTTGTTGAGTCCAGCGACTCCTGTGGACAGAAGTGGTATGAGCCTCCTGTTGTTAAGGTCTTGATCTTGCCAACCTTAGTCAATGATTCTGCTGCCATCTAGCAAGACAGAAGTATCCACTGCCGTACCACCAGACTACAGAGCAGATTCTTTCTTCAGGCTTTGACAATCTTCAATTCATCCTCATAATCCTAATTTAACAACTTGTTTCCTGGGGAATCCAGCCTGATGACAATCTTCTCGTTGTTTGGTTTGCTAGTGTAGGTCATATAGAGGCATCAGCATTGGATTGAGACTGATTTATAACCAGTACTCCTTGTGGTGTATCAGTCTTGAGAATCAACTCACAGGTGTGTGTGTTTGGTTGTGGAGCAGCTATGGGGGGGGGGCCCTTACAGAGCGAACGAAGGCGCATGTTAGGGCTTGTTAAAAATGTGTCAGTCACAGCGTATTCTGGTCGCGTGACTGTTGTTACTCTCTACAGCTTCTCAGAGTGCATATTTACCCAGAGACAACAGATGAGCAACTCAGTCATACTTCAGAAGCCCTGTTAGCTGCAAAAAGATCCTGATGAAGGCGTGTTTGCTTTGATGATCGTTTAAAAATAGGCGGTTCTTGAACACAGGTGCATACATAATGAAGCATGATACTCAGTCAATGTGCGTACGTGTGTATCTTACATAGACTACTATCAGTATTTGACTGCGTGTGAGGAAACCTTTTATTTGCTAGGTGAACTAGGTCAACCATGCCCAAGTTATAACATAAAACATTAGTTTGACATACATTTATGTCTGATCAACTGCATTAAGAATGATGAGAATTTACTTCTAACACATCTACTCAAACTGAACCCACAATTGTCTCAGCTGTCATCTTGAATGTAAACTTTTATGTGGCATGTTTTTGCCTCTGTGTTTTTAGGTGGTCGTATCAACAGCAGGGATGTGTGGATGTACAACTCCCAGCTCAACCTGTGGATCAGAGTGGCTTCTCTCAACAAAGGCCGCTGGAGACACAAGATGGGCGTTCTTCTGGGCAAGGTAAGGAGGGAGTCTCAAGTTTACGCATCCATGTGTGTGTTTACCCCACTGTTGATGCCTCTGACGTAGGAACCGAAGTGTCAGATTTCACTCGTTGATAGCAACACTAGTCAGCTGCCTCCAACATTATCTGATCCTCTGTATACCCCAAATAAAACGTTCTGATGTTTTTGATTTACTTTGTGAAATGGAGCGACTATGGAGCCGCAATCACATCGAGGTAACTGTTTTGGCGAATTATTTCTAATGGAGAAAGGAGGGGCACGTCAGCTATGGAGGCTTGTGTGGCTCTGTTGCTACTCCATAGACCCTTAACACACAAATACACAGCGCAAGCACTTTCAATAAAGCAACAATTTGTTTTCTCAGGAAATTAACAACTCAGAGTCAGGCTGCTTCAGAGGAACTGGAAGAAAATTCAATGCATATACGTGTCTCAATTACCTCTTAATAGCTTACGTGACGTAAAGTGCAAGGTGGTGGACATTACACAATGAGGAAATTCTGTGGAATCACCTGCTGTAAAGCCAATAACAATGTTCCATGGAATTATTTGAGTGTTTCATTTACATACCTTTCACAATCATACATCTCACTCGAATTACCTGCAGGCTGGGAGGAATTTGAACACAGGTTTTGCATTCTTTTTGATGATTCACCTTAACTATATAGTCCTAAACGGTGGTAGAAAAAGAGGTCACACTGAGTAATTGCAGACCTATTTAGCCTGCTTTCTGCTTAACAGGTATCTTCCATGTTGGTCTGTGTAATTTTGTATATGATGCATTCGTTCGTCGCCCCAGGGTTTGTAAACAGCTGGTGCCAGCTCATCTCAGGCATCCCGGATACACAGGATTGGTTTCCACAGAGAGAAAGAAGTTTGTCTTTATCAATACCAGCATATAAATGAGAGCCTCAGCTCTTGGAATGGCACATGACATACCCCACGCATGGAAAATAGTTTAGTCATTGCTTTCATTTACTCCTGCAAATTTTGTATTAAACATGTTCATGTCCTTTCTATTATATGTCTCTATGAATATCACCCTAGTTCTCTATATGTGAGGACCAAAACAGAGATCTGGCACCAGCTTGGTTATGAAATTTCAGTAGAGCTAATGTCTACACGTGAGCTAATCATTAATCCTCGATCTCTGCTTCAACTCTAGAGCTGTTTCTATTTACAGTCTCTAGCATAAGACTAGGTGGACGTTCTTGTTGAGGGCAGTGGGAGGTTAATGGACCTATGCCAGCACTTCACACTTCCAAGTTAAGGGCAAGCTTAGTCCCCTATCATGTTGCTCACATCTCTGCTCAATCACATCAGCTTTGAGTTGCCATGGATGGCCTGATAAGCCTGTAAACACACACCGTGGCTTGCAAACGTGGGCATAATTTACAGTGTAATATATACAGTGCAAGGCTGTTCATGTTCCTGTGGTATGCTGCATTCTAGTTACAAGAACCGGAACTCTATCATTATATTAAATTACTACGCATATACCTAGCCTGTAAAATATTTGTAATCACGTGTTGTGTTTTGAAATGCTCTTTAACCAGATAGTCAAGCCTGTCTTCATTTGTACAGACTTGATTCATACAATTGTTGACCGCTTGTAAGACAATGGCATGTATGGCTCGCGAAAAAGTCCCTGAATGGTAATTATCTGTAATTAGTGTCGTGTAAAGGAGGACAGTCATTGATTGTCTTGGTTGAGTATAAACAGAGATGACTCAGACCAGCACACCACTGACAAACAGTCATGTGTGTGCTTTATCCATCATACACACAAGTACACACACTTGTATAGACACATAAAGAACATGAACCCAAGTACAAGTATTCTTGGAAAGCTTTGGGCTAAAACAGCGCATTGTTTACTTTCTCAGAGGGGGCATGACTCAGGAGAGCGTCCTGTCATCTGCAGCAATTGTGCAAACATATGGTTTTTATTTTTATGGAGGTCTCCTTCGGGCTGATTTGAATTGAATTTTCAATGACTTCCAAACAACACCCAAAATGCCTAGCTGCCTTGCCACATAAACAACAAACACACGTGTGACTTCTAACTACACACTGGTCCTCCTCCTCCTCCTTCAAAGCAGTGAGGTAAGCAGCTGGACGATCACACGGTGGCAATAAAAGTCAGTAATTAACTCCAAAGTGAGTCATGCATCAAGGTATGGTGAAAACAAGACGACGGACATGGCCGCCATTTAACTTGGCTCTTAAAGAACTTTAAAGGAAGTTTAAACTTTATGATCTGCAGCTGACTGTCATGCAAAAATTATTTGATGCTAAAATTAGACGGCATAGTAAAAGTTTGTACCTTATATGTACTTTATGTACATACTGAAGTCCAAGGCCTGGCCACAACTTAGGAGTTAAACTGGCCAGGCATCAAACACAGCATATACGAGGCAGTGGTACATATATGGTGTATAAAACACACACTTTTTTTTACCCTTCCTTGAAAAACAGATTCCTTGGAGATATTAAATCCCAAGCCAGGCTCTTGTCTCTGACCACTTCCTGTATCTGTCACACACATGTGGTTATGTCCTCTTTTTTGCCCTACCCTTCTCTTGTTTTCTTCTTTCTGAAGAACTCTTAAGAGTTCAGAATCGAGTGGCTTCGTCCTGTTTGGTACCTTTAGTCTGTTACTGCCCAGTCTGCTGACTGAAGATGAATGATTCTCTGAAATTACCTTATTTTGTGTGCACTTAGGTCTAAGTGCTTCTTGTTTTATCATTTTTCCTCTGAAGCGTGACGTCTGCAGTATTTTGCTTATTTCATTTCCTCACATCTTTTCACCAAAGGGTCAGAAAAAACCTTTCCAAAGAACACGTATTGTTCGTTGGAAAGGTTCTGTTTTCATTCCAGATTAGAAATGCCCTCTTATCTCAATTACAGACAGTATCTCTTGCGTTACGATGTATGTCTTTGTTGCAGATTTTTCCTCAGAATTCAGTCCCCCCTCCCCCTGGGTTTGTACCCATTCATTTCCTCGTTCAGTCTGTAATTTCCCCTTTTGATGTGCAGCACGGATGCTCCAGTCGCAAGTATGGAGAACCACTGATGACTGCTGTAAACAAGACCGTATAATGAGCGTGTTGGCTTTTTTCACGCTGCCTTCCTCCCCACTAATTAAACAATTTGCATCTTGGGTTGATAAGTCAAATGTTTCTACATTGCACACTCAGGAACGCCTCCATTATTGTCTTTCTATAGTTGTGCACACCATCCATTTGCTACATCCATTCACTTAGTCTTACCACAACCTCAGCCTTAGCTTCTAAAGCCGATTCTTACTGCGATATAAGTACAAGAACACACACTTGTCAGTGTCCTGCATTCTGTCTTGTCCTTGTTTCAATAGAGTATAAGCAAAAAATAGGTCACCAGTTGTTTTCCTCCCCCTGTTATGGCTGCACTTGGTGACGGCTGTTCTCATCTATCATAAAGTTTCACTCACTCTCTCTCTTTCTTTCTTTGTTATACTGTAAGTCTATCTTTCCCTATCTTTCTCTCCATCTTTTCACTACTACTTCTCACTTCTCTGCTTGCTAAGGAAGCAGTTAATCATTCAGCCATTGTAAGTGTTTAAACGTGGTCTTAAAAGAGGCCGTGAACGTTGCGTTTGGCAAATGTTTCCACAGAGAGTCGTGAGTCATGTTAACTCTGTGTTAATGTGATAACATACCTCAGGTCGGTTTAGAGTATGTGCTACTATTATCGAACTAATGTGGAATGCGCCTTTATTGATACATCGAAAACTGGGTGGATGTTTTATTGAGTGACTGCACAGTGTGGAGAGCGAAAAGAAAAGGGCGATCTGCGCTCCCCAACCCCCACTCCTTACCACTACTGTCTTTAAACAAGGTAGTGTCTGGATATCCTCAATGGAGCACTAAAGGGTCAGTTCACATAAATGCTGAAAAACGTTTTTGTATTTCTCCCTATCCTGTCCCTGTTATTCCGGATTATCCACAGAATTCACTGTCAACTGCTTTTACAGGGACTACTCTTTGGTAACAAGTAGTTCAAATAAACTAGAGCCAGACCATTGTTAAGGCTGATACCAATATTAGGTGGTTAAAAAATTATGATATTGATATATCTGCCGATAAAAAGATACTAAACGGAGACGAGATAATTTATAGTTTTACAAAAAACTTGATTGTTTAAAATAACATCAGTGTACTCAAACAGTAAACTTGCTCATTTTGAACAGCATATACACTAATGTCAGTATATCTGTGATAGGTCCATGTTAGCCAACTAATATATCTGTTGAATTGCATTCAACAACGTTTGAGACATGGTTTTTGGTGAGATATTGCTGTTAAGTTGTTTGGTCAAATAAAACTTGCATGGGTTAAAAATACATGAAACCAGCCCTTCAAAGCAAGTGGAAAAACAAATGTTTGTAAAACCTCTCTCAACATTTTCAACTTGCACTTGATTAACCTTATCTCTGTGTGTCAAACACTCTTCCTATCTCTCTATTGTTTCTCTTGAATCTTTTTCATTTTTGGCAACAAACAACCAGCATTTATCATTTGCCATCAGCCGTATCAAAGAGTATGAAAATAAACAATTTTCAGTTGATCTCGGCGCCTCATTGTCTTACAGTTTGGCAGTTGAGTTCCACTGAATGCGGGTTGTAGTGGCATGTTGTTTGTCATTCAAAACACATTGGAAGTCAGACAGAGACAACAGTACTTCGGGAGCACCACCTGAGAAGTTCACGGTCGTTTTGTTTTTCTCCATATCAAATTTTCAGTTAAAAAAGGCGGGAGTACTATCAATCAGTCCAGGTGTTGATGCAAATATCCATGAACCCCATCCACTTCCCTCTTTTTCTTCCCTCTTTCTCCTACAGCTTTATTTTTCTCTCTCTTTGTCTCTGCCCTCTGCACTTGTTTGTGCTTCAGATTTTGTGGAGAGACAGAAACAGCCCGAAGGTTTTTATTGCATAAGATCAGACTGTTGGTGCACAGTGTTGAGCTCAGAACCAGAATTGCCACTACTTTGTGATCTCCTCTCCAGACAATGTTATTGAGGAAGTACAAATTGACCATACCGGTAAATCTACCTGCTTTTTAAAAAACTTCCCTTCTCTTCATACAATTCTTTCAGTTTTTCCCCATTCTTTGCACTCCAGGGGGGTAGTATGTGTAACCACAAGGCACGTGTCGGAGTTCATATCTTATGTTAACACAATGCGTCAGTGTCTAATGCTTTGGCTTCCAGTCAGGTTTATGTATGTGTATGCTTTGTACGTTGTGTGTGTTCCTGGTTCAGGTGATTATCTATTATCCTACTGCAAACAAAAGAAAATGCGGCTCAAGTTTGGGCCTCAGGTGTTCTTATGTCGATACTGACAGTTAGGAGGAAGCAAAGTTCAAGGTAAGCTAATGCATTTGTGCCTGCAGGGATCCTGATAAGGGAGCAACAAGGGCAGGGATAGTGGTGCTTGTTCAGAAGCAGGACGTCATGTTTCCTCTGCACCTGATAGACTGGTTCTCGAGGTGCTGACGTTGAAACTATTGTTCAAACTCACGAACTAGTAACCTTGAATACATATGTTTCTTTTCACGTAGTGTAGGTGGAAACTTGTATGTCGCACGTTAACATTCCTCATAATTTCCCTAACTCATGATTTGTTTTGTGTGTCTGCCCTCAGGTCTATGCTGTAGGCGGCTATGATGGGCAGAGCCGCCTCAGCAGCGTCGAGTGTTACGACTCCTTCTCCAACCGCTGGACGGAGGTGGCGCCAATGAAAGAGGCTGTCAGCTCTCCGGCCGTGGCAAGCTGTGCCGGCAAGCTCTTTGTCATAGGAGGCGGGCCGGACGACGACACCTGCTCAGACAAGGTGCAAAACACACCAGACACTTAGGCACATAGTGATGACAGCTGGGGGGCTGTTTGTGTCTTGTTTTCAGTAATTATACCTTTAATAGATAGAAGGGCTGTGCGAAGGCACATTTTATTCAAAGTATGCTTTCAAATGGGTTGTGAACTTTAACTGGTATGCATTCAAATAAGGCAGTGCTTTAAATAAGCTTTTAAATAACAAGCTTAAGTGTCGTTTTTGTAATAATAAGAGAAATACATTGTTTAACACTTACAGCATGTGAAGCCTTGCTCTAGTTCACAGACTGTGCATTATTTTTATGTTTTAAGTGAATGATGAAACGTTAATAGGGAATACTTATCGACCCTCCTACTGGCAACTGAAGAGACAAAGTAAGCCTGGCTAAGTGTTGTGGCCTAACCCGGAGAGATAACATTTTTCCTTGGTAAAATGAAGCCAAGAATAAAGAGGTACAGATATCCACAGAATCAGAGACTGCACCTCTTCCTGTTGAACATCACTGATTGGCAGTTAAACTGAAGTGATAACACTTCCTGGTCAGTCTGGTTGATCCTGATAAAACTGTGCAGTATTACAGGTTTCATTTCACAACAATGAGTCATGTGTAAAAACGGATACACTTAATGAGATGGCAATGAAGTGATGTGACATATTGCCAATTTGAATAAAACAGAAGCAGATTGCAAGTCAGATCTTTCACTTTAGACGTGCCAGCGGTGTCTCTGTACACTCCTGTGACACAAGAGATCAGTACTAGACATTCATTGTGTTTTGACTGACAGTCGGGATGTTGGTAGTAAACAGGAAGGTGGTGGCATTTGCAGGAACCCAAATTTCAGTAGAAGCAATTTTCTTTTCCTCCATGGAATAGTAGGTTTGTTTATGCCTACACAGGCTATAAAACACACATCCACAGACAGAGAGGCAGACTGAAAAGAGTTAACATCTGTGTTTCTCTAATGGCATCGCTGACTGTTTGTACCTGGCTGTACGTGGCCTAAAGGGACAAGAGATCTAGCTGGCTGAAGTTCCTTAGAACTACTTATCTCTGGAGTCTCCTCACAGGGTCATTGACATACATCCCTAAGGTCCTTTTCCGTGTGAGTGAGATCTTGCGTTCGGGGTTAGCTGGAGTCAGAGACAAAGCTGTTTGGAAGGAGGCTATTTTAAAGAGAAGTGGGCGAGAGAATGCTTGGATTGTACGCTAAACCCACATAAAGTCAGGCATTTGTCTGCCCACAGAGCAGTCAGTAAAACCTCAGAATGGGCTACATATATTTCATCTTTTATATTGAGCAACTATTTTCCCACCACATGGTACATATTAAAGACATATGAGCGGTATGTCCCTTTTCTTCTCACTGCACAATGTACAATGAAGCTGAGTGAATGTCCTTGACAGTGCAAGAAAGGAAGAGGAGTAAGGAAGGAAAAGAGAGTAATCACGAGCAATAATAAAAGAGATGAAAAATATGAAAGAGTCGAAATAGGTAAATGATATATACGATTTTTATTTTAAGTTTATGTATAACATTCCAGGCTTTAAAAAATGCACAAGAAGAAACAAAGCAGTCAATTAACAGATAATAGAAATCTGAGTATTCCACGTATGTTATCATACTTAGTGATATATCCAATAGATTTACAAACTCTGCTTCCGCTAAAATATTGCACATTTGTCATTCAATTTGTTATTCACATAACTTACTATTTGTAACTGTATATCACAGGTTCAGTGTTATGACCCAGAGACAGACACTTGGTTGCTACGGGCCAACATCCCCATCGCCAAGCGCTGTATCACAGCAGTGTCCCTCAACAACCTGATCTATGTGTGTGGTGGTCTCACCAAGTCCATTTTCTGCTACGACCCCATAGAGGACTACTGGATGCACGTGGTTCAGACCTTTAACAAACAGGTATTGGAATTGAAGAAATGCAGATACAAAACACTTGGACTGTTGTAAGTCTGAAGCCGCAAGTGTCATGGTAAGCTGCTACTGCTAATTTCTCTCCCTACCTCCCTGCAGGAGAGCTGTGGCATGTCGGTGTGCAATGGTAAGATCTTCATCCTCGGCGGCAGAGGGGAAAGCGGCGAAGCAACAGACACCATCCTGTGTTACGACCCGGCTACGGGTATCATCACAGGGGTGGCAGCCATGCCACGGCCAATCTCCTACCACGGCTGTGTAACCATCCATCGCTACAACGACAAGTATCACAAGCTCTGACCATAAACAAGCTCGAAGAGCAAACACACCCGCATGCACAAACACACACACTTAAGAACTTAAGCTCTTCAAGTTCACTCCATGCACAGCACAAACGCAAACACACACATACACACTTCTTTCAAATGGGCACATCTAGTAGCTCAGTCCACAGTATCGTTGAGCTAATTTATTTTCTCACAGTATCATGTAGCAGTACTCACCGGGTGCTCTGAATCTTTTGCTGTTCTGCACCATAATTATAGCTCCTCTGCCGAAATTGTCAGTAGCGGATAATGTTGATGATTTGCGTGTAGCCTGAGCTAAATTGGAGTCAGATCAACATGGCAGACATTCTTGCATAAGTAGTGATGGCACAAGGTGGGAAGTAATGTATCAAATGTGAGAGACTTAAAGAAAACTGATATGAAATGATAATTAATATTAGACTAATGTTTTGGGCATGACACCTTGTTGAATTACCAAAAAGTACTTGTTTTGATTATCATGTAATTGTAATTAGAGCCTGGAGATTAATTCTTAACTCATAGAGCTTTCAACAGTGTCCCATCATGGTCTTGGGATGACAACTTCGCAAGTACCATTTGCTGAAGAAGACCAATGAATAATGGATGTTTAAGTATTGAATTTAAACATTTTATTTCTAATTTGATACTAAATAGGGCTCAAACCCCTCATAACATTTTTTAGTTTTGATAATCAACTGAATCCTCTCCGAACACTGTGCTTTCACTACTGTGCAAAGTAACTTTTACACTGTGATCTCAGTCGCTCATGAGCTGAAATGATCTCAGAGTGTACTCATGAAGAAAACAGTGCCAAAAAGCCCTCACAAGAACGAGCCAAGAATGATCTGCCAGCCGAATAAATGTGTTTTATAATGCACAGATGAGCGGCCAGGTCACATTTCTGACCCCACTGCTCTCCATGCAGTTACACACTTACTGGTAAAGAACACAAAAAAAGAACTGTCCTCTGTGTTTTTTTTAGGTCTTGTCCTCGAGACTCAAAATGACCTGATAAAAATGTGGAAAACAGTCAGTCAGCTGCTCTTCCACAGTATCAGTGTTCATAGATATAAGTTGGTCTCGCCTGTTGACCCACAGCAAGGTTGACAGGAGAGTTAAAAAACAAAGGCTGTACGAAAATATTGGAACATAGCCACTGTTAGCTCTGCACCCTTGTTTCCTTTTTCCACACTTCTCTCCAGATTATCGCCTGGTTCCACTTCCCACTTGTGTTTCCCCTTTTCTAGCTCCAGCTGTGTCATCACCTCACAGTTTTTTATCCACACTGATATGTCCCTTTAAGCTTTACTTTGCTCCATTATGATAATTATTATTACACTCATTACTGACTTTTTATTTTTTTTATTTTTTTTAAGTTATACTTTTTTATATAATTGAATGTGTATTGTATTATAGGTAGCTTTAGTGTGTCAGTTTCATATCAATGTGTTAGTTTGTTGGTGTACTGGGCTTGTGGGTGGTTTTGTAGATGTGAGAAGCCTTTGTAGATCAAACTCGAAGACTGCTCTGAATAAGTGGTGTGCATGTTTGGTATGTATGTATGTCTGTGTGTGACTTTTACGACTCGGTCTGGTCTACGTTTGTTGGAGCCTAGGAGGTTTATCAAAGAGCCCGTTTAGACCTGGCATTGGCTTTGCATCTCGGGTGAGCCGATCACAAGTGGACAGCTCTAAGTACACGGGTAAATGACCACCAACACACATTCAAGCCACTTGTCGAGGTGGTCTGGTTTGCATTTGACCACATATCTTTTGCAGTGTAAACACTAATGTGTGGCAGGACGCCAGTGTGAGTCCTGGGCCACCTTCAAGGGGCCACCTACACAACTTTCGTCCTCTGTGAAACAACAGAAGAAGCCACAACAACAGGCGTAATGGATTACATGCAGCCAGATCTTCATTTTGTTCACTGTAATGAAAATTATGTTTTTGGGCTCTTACGTGCCAATGTAAGCAGCAGATTTCCCCATTATACCAGTAACTGCAATAATCCCAGACTCCTTTGAAAAATAACACAATTTTGAGAGTTGTTGAGTGAAGAGAAACTTGGTGAAACAGCTACAACAAATTGTAAATCACTCCACCTTCTTGTAAATTCGGCATTACATTTAATACTTTAAGTTGTTTCTTTCCTTGTTAAAAGTTTCTGTGTGTCGTGGCATCGTGGTGCCAGCCTGTCTGCTACTCCGTGTCTTACCTGCCAACATTTAGCAGCTGTATGAACACACGGTTTCAGCTGATTTCACTATTCACACTAAATTCATTGAATAAAACAACATGTTTATTGATGGTAAACATGTCAGATTTGTACAAATACAGTAATAAGTATCCAGCATAGGCTACTTTTTTGACGCCTGTGGAGAAAGTCCTCAGAATGCCATTAAATAAATGACCCAATTTTGTTAGTTTTTTAGAAGATAAACTTTGGAAACGTTTGAAACTTTCCTGTAAATTCTGCAAATATTATACATTAAGTTCTTTCTCTCTTTGTGCAAACTCATCGTATCCATACTCATTTGTAAACAGGGTGGTTAAGCGAGATCCGATCACCGGCGGTCACTGGAGACGTGTTAATGCCGGGTGTAAACAGGCTCATTGAATTCTAGTGTAAACACTGCACTACTGCTCACTTCTGTCTACAGAACTTTTCACACTGATAGTGGCACCTCTCACCTGTGCATTTACATGTCGAGATGTAACTCGGGATAACCGTAGATACCTCCAGGTGTGTATGTGTGTGTGCGTGTTTGTTGGTCAAGGTAAAGGTGTAGGTCGGTGTAGCAGTGCTATGCCTCGCGCAGGGAAGAGGTTGAGAGTTCTGAATGACGAGGACTTTGGGTGATGTGGCTCATGGTCAGTAAAAGTCACCTTTTACTACAATAGGTGTTGATAGACTAGAGATATTGCTGTGAATATAACTTTAATATGTTTTCTTTGTTTAATTTGTATTTAAATGTATCTCTCTTGTTTTTTTGTGTTTTTTATTTCTGTAACCGAGAGCCCCAATTGTGCACTTTGACAGAATCCTGTTCAATGTAGAATTATATGACAATGATGTTCTTTTTTTCTTTTCTTTTTTTTTTTTTTTTTTTTTACTGTATCAGTAAATGTTCCTTGCTTTCATGTGACGTATGGTAGAGGCAGTAAAAGGGCCTATCAGCTCCTCCTGTTGGCTGCTACCTGCTAGGGCTCTGATATATTCTGGGTTACGTTCGGGATCAGCGAGTCGGTCAGTCGAACTCACTCGTCGTAAAGATAACAACAGATGTGCTTCCGGCTGTCAGTCACAGCGACAAAAACAGATGGAGGTATTTTTGGCTTAAACCATCCTCCGGGCGTTTTCCTAGAAGGATGAGGTCCAGTGTCAGGTCTTCAGCTGAAAAGAAAACATCCTCAGGCCCAGAGACACTCCTCTGCGTAGTAGCATACTTAGGGTAACTCAGGAGGCCAACAAGAGGAAGCTGAGGGGTAAGAATGTGGTGAAGCAAAAAGAGTGGCTGTTAGATGAATAGTGAGAGAGAGAGAGAGAGAGAGAGAGAGAGAGAGAATTTGTGTGTGTGTGTGCGTCTGTGATTTCACTGTGTGTTTACCTAAAATTGTTTTGTGATGTTAATTCATTGATTTTTCACTATCAGCTACGTAGAAGCTTTCCAACGTTGTTTACTTTGACAAAACTGTTTTCTTTATTATTTTTGCTTGTTGTGGTGAGTTGTGTGTTGGGACTGTGTGTTGCCGCGATATTTTCACTCCCAAATGCAAATACGGTGCCTTTTTTTGATTAAACTCTGAACATGTGAGCATTTAAAATGGATCGATTGGAGTTTGATATGAACGACGTAAACCAAAGTGGATTTGATTCAGTCGCAGAGGCGACTCTGTCGAAAAAGCTTGTCAATGGGTGAAGTGTGCTTGCATGCGAGATGGGGGCTTTGACCTGTTGCAAGTTGCTGCCCTGTGTTGCCGTTCATTAAAGATTAATGAGTGGGGGGGGATTAAATCCTATTGTTTTGATATAAAGGTTTTTTTAAATGTGTGTATGATGATGTGATCTTTTAACACCACTTTCTTCTCAGAGGGCTTTTTGTCTAACTGCGAGAAAGCTTTGGATTTTTGTAAACTGCAGTATGTTGAAATGTAACGGTTGTGTCAGAAAAACATCAATAAAGTTTTTCTTTCTTTACACTTCACACTTGTGTCCTGTCTCTTCAGTAAAGAGGGTTCAAGAATGAAACTCGTTACAAACTTGATAACCATGTAAACCACCCGTAACTGCTTAACCATAATTTAAGCTCAGTTAGTACTCACTCATAGATACCAGCCACCTAAATACACATTTTCCATCAAGATCATTGCATTATTCCATGAGAAATGTACGAAAATGTTGAAAAACAATCTTGTAACTTTAAAGAAAGTGAGAGAAAAATCTACCTTATTTTTTTTTTTTATGTTCTTTACTGCATGGTCAATATATAATTGTATACTATGGTGTTCATTATCCTCATCATCAGAGAGCTTGATACTATGTCGTCATACTTGAAAGAGAAGTTTGCAAGAGCTAACATGAGCTTCAGAAATACTTACCATACGTTTAAATTTTGTATTTGTTAACACTAGAGCAGAACAGGCTTGCATTTTGAGTCATGGTGGGTGAGAGGATGAACAGTACTGCCGATGTAGAAGTCCAACAGTGAAGTAATGCTGGACTTACCACCGAAATTGTGCTAATAAGAGTTCAACACACAACAAAAAGGTCAACACGGGTCGTTATAAGCTGCTTCCAGTCGACTTCTGGGGTCGTTTTTCTGAGGAGGAGGGGCTGAATACACATACAAAGTGCGGTTTCTAAGTTCCGACTCAATATTAATGAAATTAGAAGATTGAGAGGAAAGGCGGCTGTCACTTTAGATTTCAGTTACGATCAACACATCGGTCTTCACTCAATTAAACAATAGAAGCCGGAGCCAAAGCGATTACGCTCACTGTATTAATGATTGTACCCCACAGTTGCTGTCAAGACCAACCGAACCACAGAGTTTTAATGAGGACATTAATCCCAGGGAGGGCGGGGATGACACGACCCCCGCATCCTGGAACAACATATGATTGACCACCCTCACAATTATGTCGCTCTAGATAACCATGTCATTTCAATAACAGCCTAATTTTTTTACGTTTATGAATCCAGAGATTTCTATTTATCACTTACATTACCAGTCAAAAGTTTGGACATACCTACTCATTTAATGTTTTTTCTTTATTTTCATGACAAGTTACATTGTAGATTCTCACTGAAGGCATCAAAACTATGAATGAACACATATGGAATTATTTAGTAAACTGAAAGTGTGAAATAACTCTAAATATGTTTCATATTTTAGATTCTTCAAAATAGCCACCCCTTTGCCTTGATGACTGCTTTGCACACTCTTGGCATTCTCTCGAAGAGCTTCATGAGGTCGTCACCTGCAATGGTTTTCCAACAGTCTTGAAGGAGTTCCCAGAGATGCCGAGCACTTGTTGGCCCCTTTGCCTTCGCTCTGCGATCCGTCTCATTCCAAACCATCTGGATTGGGTTTAGGTCAGGTGACTGTGGAGGCCAGGTCATCTGGCGCAGCACTCCATCACTTTCCTTCTTGGTCAAATAGCCCTTACACAGCCTGGAGGTGTGTTTGGGGTCATTGTCCTGTTGACAAATAAATGATGGTCCAACTAAACGCAAACCGGATGGGATGGCATGTCGCTGCAGGATGCTGTGGTAGCCATGCTGGTTCAGTGTGCCTTCAATTTTGAATAAATCCCCAACAGTGTCACCAGCAAAGCACCCCCACACCATCGCACCTCCTCTTCCATGCTTTACGGTGGGAACCATGCACGTAGAGACCCTCCGTTCACCTTTTCTGCGTCGCACAAAGACACGGCGGTTGGAACCAAAGATCTCAAATTTGGACTCATCAAACCGATTTCTGAGGCTGGTGAGTCAGATAAACTTATCCTCAGCAGCAGAGGTGAGTCTTGGTCTTCTTCTCCTGGGGCGGTACTCATGTGAGCCAGTTTCGTCGTAGCGCTTGATGATTTTTGCGACTGCACTTGGGGACACATTTAAAGTTTTTGCAATTTTCCAGACTGACTGACCTTCAATTCTTAAAGTAATGATAGACTGTCGTTTCTCTTTAATCAGCTGATTGGTTCTTGCCATGATATGAATTCTAACAGTTGTCAAATAGGGCTGTCAGCTGTGTACCAACCTGACTTCTGCACAACACAACTGATGGTCCCAACTCCATTAAGCAGGCAAGAAATCCCACAAATGAACCCTGACACGGCACACCTGTGAAGTGAAAAAAACATTAAATGAGAAGGTGTGTCCAAACTTTTGACTGGTAGTGTATCTCCATTGTCGCTCTTCCTGTTAGATAGCAGGTAGCTGATGTTTGCTTGCTAGCACATCAAGTCACATCAACCTGTGATTGCGCGATGTTTGAAATGGAAGCTGGTAATGAACTGTAGGCTGAAGGGAAGAGCTACTTCTGGTGTCGCCTCTTGAGAAAATTTCCTGTTCCTCACCCCCTCATCAGATTTTCTGTCCGCGTAATAAACTCACCACAAGAAATACAAAATTAGATCTTATTAAACCCCCCCTGCAGTCCACTTTATTGGGCTGTTGAGTCTGATCATATCAAGGGATCAATCCGTCATGTTTCCGATGTTAATATGAGCCATTGTGTCGAACAAGAGATAACAGTCCAGTAAAACCGGCCACACGAGGATTGAGCAAGTCGTGCTGCAATACTCATTCGCTAGGCCCCGTTTTCTGTTGCGCCCTGTGTTATGATTTACACATCGTGGTTTGACTTAATCAAAACCACAGACATTCCTCTCACAGAGTCGTTCGGGCACAATGTCCCTGGGCTCACAGTAAACAACGCGGGTAAAAATGTAAAAAATTTGGAGTACATCACGAGAAATCTACACGCACTCACTGACGGGCAAACAATGTATGTATCAAAGTGTATGTCAGCGTGTGAATTAAACTCAATACGACAGCATGCCATCACCTCACGCCTACTGTCTGGTGAAGACCGCAGAGTCGTAGATTGACGACCCTCCGTGGTGAACGTGGAGGGTGTAATTGTTCTGGCCTTGACAAAAAGGAGAGGACGTAAACATGTGAGGCTGACCTACTTTTAAACGGTAAAGAGCTCTCAGTGCTGCTTTATGTGCAACAGACGTGGAAACTACAGTATGCGGTGCCTGTAAGGTATGTATTGGCACAGAGCCCTTTATAAAAGTGTGCTGCGAGAGAGGCCGTTTTTCCTGCGGGGGGAAAGTTAAACACGGGCCCACGAGAGGTTGTTTCATTGCAATGTAACGGAAATACATTTAGCAATGTGTCAGAATCATAAAACCCCCTTTTTACCATCTAATGTTAATGTGTTCGTGCAGCTGCAAGTGAAACACTGATACACATTTCTTTTGTGCCAGAAACCTCGACGACAGCGAGCCACGTGTGACTGATGCAACTCCTGATTATAGAAAACTTGTTCCTGCTCCCGTCACGTGTTGCCTGTGTAGGTCCTATCATGCTTCCTGACACTAGTATCAAGCTTAAACATGCAGTATTGAGAGCAGGCTCATTACACCTATAGATATATAGCTACGATAATGGCTCCAAAGAAAGCGCATGATGTTTCACAGCTGTCCTGAGATAAACCACTTCATGGCTCTGAGGGTTTTTTTTTTTGTTTTTTACCACGTGAAGCTAAAGGAGTGAAATATCGAAGGAGTTCTTGCATCCATGTGTACGTGCAGGTTGCATCCGGTCATTTACCTAATTATCTTCACTATGCGATGCCCAGGCCTGCTCAGTTGTCCTCCTGGATCCACACTCTTCACATATACTTTATATGATTTACTTGTATCAGACATTCTGTCAATGAAATGCGTAAAATGTGATTTTGTTGTTCTGTGCTAAAGAGTTTTTCCGTCAAAGCCATCACCACATGTGACCACACAGCTGTGGGTAGAGCCAGCCTCTTGTTATTGGAAGGTCGCTGGTTCGATTCCCCTGGTCCGCATGTCAGAGTGTCCTCGAGCAAGATACTGAACCACAAACTGCTCCTGATGTGCTGGTCGGCACCTTGCGTGGCAGCCGCCGCCATCAGTGTATGAATGTAAGAACAACAGTGTGTAAGTGTCTGATAAATGCCTTAAATGTTCTTGTGAGTCTGTATGTTTTTTTTTTTACTTAATTACTCTCTATATCACTGATTATCTTTTCATTTATGTCATTCTTGTTTTTTAACTTTTATTTGAGCTACACTCAGGCAGTGCAAAAGAATTTCCTTGTATACACATATACAATAACAATAAAGATATTCTATTCTAATCTACATGACAGATTAGAATAGAATAGAATAGATAGACAGTTGCCTGTCTATCTGTCCTGGGAGAGGGATCCCTCCTCTGGGGCTCTTCCTGAGATTTCTTCCATCTTTTTTCTTCTCCGCTAAGAGTTTTTTTTTCTCATATGGCAAGTTTTTCCTCACTCGAATGGAGGGTCTAAGCGTCTAAGACTCGAGGGTCTAAAGACAGAGGGAGTCGTTCACTGCATAGATTGTTAAAAGCCCACTGAGGCAATGTGAGTGGGATTATGGGCTATACAAATAAAAATGATTTGATTTGATTTGAACCATATGCTTGTAACATATCTCATGTTTTTAATTATCTCACTTCACAGCCTTTTTCCCAGTGAACAAAACCACAGAAAGATGATGATGATGATGATGATGATGATGATGATGCCTCATACTCACACAGCGCTCCTGGATGACACCATCTGTTCTGTAGAACAGCGGCGCCTGGTGGCCGTTTGGCCGAACTGCAAGGCTAACGTTTACTATCCACTGCTTAGCTAGCTTACTTGTCCACCTCGAGATTTTTTAGCAAATCTACTCAACACAAGTGTGGAAGATGAAGGCAGCATAACGCACAGGGCAAGCTCTCATTGAATTAAAACACACGCCTCACAAAGAAACGTTGCTCCGCAGCACCGGGCACTTCCAGTAAGTCTGCATTTGAAATGAATCGGTGTCAACTAAATGTGTGCTAACGCTTAGCTAAACAAGGTTAGCGGTTGCTAACGTTACAGTGCTACCGGCTGCACGCACGACAGGCACGGATTTCACCTAGCAAAAACAAAGCCTGGTAATGTATCGTGAAACGTTTTTATTTACATTAGCTTCACGAAGCTTATTATTTTGTCATATAACAGTCAAACAGTCAGACGTAGCTGTAACGTTACTGTACAGCAGCATAACTAGCTAGCTTGGCAGGCGCTAAAGCTACCTGGTTTAAAGCTAGCCGGCTAATTCGATGCTAAGCACCATCACAACTGGCCATAGGGAGCAATGGATGTGTCTGGCTAACGTTAGCTGTTTTGATATGCATTTGTCCTAATGTATCCCTCCTCGCAGGCAGCCATGTCGGGAGTTAAGAGGAAAATAGAAGGCAGTGACCCCGACTATGAGGACATTTCGCTTATCCAAAACAGTAAGAGAAACAAAGCAGCGGAACATAATGGTGAGTTCGTGCTCTGGACCTAGAGACACCTGCTTAATATGTTGTGACAGCTAAGAAGTAACTGCAGCCAGGTGATCCCGGGTCGTTCATATGTGTTTATCGTGCTTTTTGTGTTGTTTTTAGCCAGAGAAGCAGCAGTGCAGAAGATTGACACCATCATCAGGGAGCAGTTTGCTTTGGAGATGAAGAACAAAGAGCATGAGATCGATGTGATCAGTCAGGTATCTGGATGATGCTGGACAAGTGTCTCATCTTCATTTCAGTACACCACATTTGATTTAATTTGTATGAATGGTGGAGAAAAATGTGACACAAATGTACTGACAGGACTGTATGGTATGGTTTTTGTATATTTTGATTTTATTGTTTTTTCCCCATTGTTTTGCAGCGGCTCAATGAAGCCAGGAGGATGATGGACAAGCTCAGGGCATGCATAGTGGCCAATTACTATGCCAATGCTGGAATGACAAGACTCCCAGAGGTATATTCCTTTTACTCAAGACGTCTGTCAGCTGCTGTGAGACACCGGTATGGTAGAATAGCAGTAACACCCGTTTTCTTCTGTCTCCTAGCATGCTTCCAAGAGTGACCCCGCCGTGCTGAACCATCCAGCCATCCGCAGGTTCCTGGAGTCCCCGTCCCGTTCCTCTTCACCCCTCAACCAGGGCTCCGAGACCCCTTCTCTGGCCCACTCAGAGTCCGAGTCCCTCTCGCAGCAAGGAGAGGGAGCCGAGAGGGATGGAGATGGAGTGTGGAGAGAGGACGGCAGCAGGCAGGAGCGCAGACCTGGACGCAACACAGGAAAAGTGAGTTAACTGACAAACACGATGGGATCAGTGATGAATTTATGATTTCTGTATAGTTATGTTTTGTCTTTTATTCCTCATCATGCTGACATGTATTCTGTCATTTGTCATAGGATACATTTGGTGTGCCGTCGTCAGAGCACAGGGTGACGTACCACACGACTGGAAGCGAGGCCTCCAGACTCTATGCAAAGAAGACAATCGTAGTGGGAAATGTGTCCAAGTACGTAAACCAACTTCAGCAAAAGTTTGGCTCGCTCAGTCATCTTTCTGATATAATATGTTGTAGAAATAGGTCTTTCCAATTTAGGAGCATTTGTCTGATTTTCTTCGAATTCAGCTTTTGTACTTTTTGCACAAAATGTTGAAACAGTTTCCAAGCACAAATATATATTCCTTTATCCAAATGGCTCACAATTCAGAATGTTTGAAAGCCACAACCATACATTCATAACATCAGTGTACGTATTTTCATCAATCTCTCAGAAAACCTTAAAGATCTGATTTGGCAAATGTGTTGATATTCCTCATGTACCTTTGCTTATTACTTTGAACACAGCTCAGCCAAATGTTTTGTCTTTGCTTTTCGGACAAGATTTGAACAGTTTGAGATCAGCAGAGAGGTATAATTGAATTATAAAACATATATTGACTTCATTTTTCTGCATGTACCTAGTAGATGTTGTTATTTAAAGATCATAACTGAATTATTTAAAGTATCGAATATCCTTTGAAATATAGACATGGCACCGAAAGTGACTCGTAATACTGATAGATGCTTTTTCTGAAGTTGACTAGACTTTAAGTGAAAACTAGAAAATATCTGTTTGTTGATGTGTGAGGTTTAAATGAAAGTATGCGATGCACTGTGCACTGAAGGGGTTGTTTGTCATTTCAAATTACAGCTTCTCTGAAACAAATATCCCTCTCCTTCAGTCACTTTGCACTCGAGTGTTGATGTGTTTTTAAAGCCCAGAGTCTTAGTTGAGTTTGTCTTGTTTTTGCATGGCTGTGCATTGGAGAGTGAGCAATAACTCAGATTTTCTGCAAGCCTGGTCTTGATGCAGTGCGCCTCTTTTTACTTCATTTATTTCCCCCTGGGCCTGAGTGGACCCAGATGACTGAGAGTTCCTCGAGACCACTCAGTTCAGTGTAGTACGAAGCTAATGTTAATTCTTGGAATCGTGATTGATGAGGCCCATGTACGGTATCTCTCACTCACTGAATGTCTCGGAGGGTTAAATGGTATTAATCATTTCTCGTGTGCTGTATCGATTGGGAAGTAGTACGTGATGTGGCTTAAACCTGTCACAGCAGTCATAGATGTTGATAAACGATAAACGGGACTGGATGAGTTTAAGTCGACCTAGATTGTCATCGAACGTGTGATTGATTGTCATTCGTTCTCTGACAGCTTCTTTGAAGTGTTGGCGTTGAAGTGTTTCCTCGTAACGATCATTCGCAGCTTGTTTCTGATGATCTGATTTGTTTTTAAATCGAACTTCTGTTTGTTTTAACAGTTACAAACCACTTAATCAATATACATTATCCCTTGCGTTTATTGGTGCTTACTTTTCATTCCCTCTGGTTGTTTTTTCCTCTTTGTCTCATTATGCAAATGGTTGCAGAGAACAGCGTAGTAAACATGTGTTTTTATCTTCTTATAAAAAAAGAAAACAAAGAGAATGTAGACTATTTCTATTTTTATGTTCATTGTCCTGTTTTGCTCACTTCCTTGTTGTTTTGCTGTTATTCTGCGGTGTGTTATGTGTTATACAACAGCTCCACAGCGGAAACGAGTCTTTGGCTTTATTATGTTTTCATCCTTGATGATTTTTAAAGCGTGTATTGAATGCTGTGTGGTGTTAAATGCAGTTTTTTATTTTTTTTTTATTTAAATGTATCATCAAATTAATGTATTCGTCCATTCATTCCCACCCTCAGGTACATTCCTCCTGACAAGCGGGAAGAAAACGACCAGTCAACCCACAAGTGGATGGTGTACGTCAGGGGCTCCAGGCGGGAACCCAGCATCAACCACTTTGTGAAGAAAGTCTGGTTCTTTTTGCACCCCAGCTACAAACCCAACGACCTAGTGGAAGTCAGGTTTGTTCAGTCTGTTTTTCTACTTATTTGAGACAGACTATGTGTCGGTGTGTGTGTGTGTGTGTGTGTGTGTGTGTGTGTGTGTGTGTGTGTGTGTATGAGCACTCATCAATCATGCACGTGTTTTCTGATAAAGGCAGGGCTGCTCTCAGTGGTTACCTCAGGCAAGAATAGAAGTTGTACAGACAGGGTCAAACTTGTTCTAGTGAGATTTTTCCCTCCATGATGTTTTGTTGCCCTAGACACAATGTTGCTTCTAACCTTTTATTATTATTCTATGTTAGTAGTGCTGCACCTCTTTCCATGGGCCACTTGCCAAGGTGAAGGAAGTGAAGGAACAATTTTGGAAAGTAGCACCTGGATGCCTAATTATGTTTTAATCATCAGCTTGTGTTTAATTCAGGACAAGCTTCACATCAGCCTCTGAGTCTGCTGATAGTCACATTGTGTAACACAGACCTCCTGAGGTAAACAGGCTGAAAATGCTCTAATAAACAGTGCCCCCTTGTGGATATGTGACGATGCAGATCATCCGTCAATCATAGCTGACAGAGAAAAAGCAATAATTGTCTCTCTCTGCCTGTGAGGCTTCAGTTAAATCTTGCCGCTGGCTTTTATTTCTGCAAACCAAGGAAAGACATCACGTCAGAATCCAGATTGTACAGACACACATCAGTAGGTGGGGTCTGTGATGTTTTTTAGCAGATGATGAGTCAGACTAGAAGTTAACATCAACATGACTAATAGTTGGCACACCTAAATCTGCACACGGTGAACTCACTCTGAGAAACAAACATGTTTGGTGTTCATTTCTGAATCACGTAGAAGGACTTTAGGGCCTGCAGTTCTGTGATTTAAGATGTCTCATTTTAGATGTCATCCTTCTAAAAGGGGCAGAGGATTTGAGTTTGCCCATGGCTTCTGAATAAGTGATCTCTTTCATCAGTCAGCAGTTCTCATCCCGAGCTCTCGCCTCCTGGCTGTTTGAGCTGACAAGGCGCTCACGTTGCCGTAGCAGCCGCTCGTAAGCTTCCCCCCCGAATGACTCGAGTCTTGATTCCCAGTGAACCCCACACAGACCCAGTCTTCTCTGCTGACTCTCGACACAGCCTGAATGTAGATGTGAAGGGATGAATGAAAAAATAAAAAATGTCTCCCTCATAGTGTGTATACTTGAGTAGACACATTTGCCTGCACATACACACGAGGGCAGTCGGATCAGTTTCTGCTCTGTGAGGATGAAAACGTCGAGCTTCAAAGGAGAAGAGGAGAACCCTTCAAGTCATTGATTTTAAGAGATTATTAACTCAGCCTTAGTCAGAAGCCAGGGTGAGAGCTTAGGATTTTTCTTTTACAAAGTCATTATGACGACTTCTATAGATTTATTTTGTGTTTTGATGACATTACATAAAGCTTTCTAAATGTGTGTGTTCTCAGTGAGCCTCCCT
The DNA here is from genome assembly GCA_963678695.2 of Diplodus puntazzo. Taxonomy (NCBI): domain Eukaryota; kingdom Metazoa; phylum Chordata; class Actinopteri; order Spariformes; family Sparidae; genus Diplodus; species Diplodus puntazzo. The sequence goes on along the minus strand of OZ023166.1, from coordinate 7,882,984 downwards.
TTCATTTAACACGTCGCGGTTGGGGCGAGTTTCCTGTGAGGATTCAGATCCACTTCAAAGACCCTCGCAACAAACGTATCGACATCATCCACCAGCTAAAGGTCAGACCAGATCGTAGACCACATCACCGCTCTGCTTGTTTTCCTCTTCTAATTGAGATGCAGTATTATTCCACATGCAGGTTTTACTGAGCCTCTTTTAGACTTCCTGATATATCTATGATGTCCTTCTGATATGATTTCTGTCCTGTCCTGGCAATTGTAAATGCAATACTAGAAGTAATTTATTGTCTCTTGAAGTTACCTTACTGGTGCAGCAGACATTAAACATTACAGGATTTAAAAGTGAACTTATTACGAACACATATGAATTGTTTGTCAACTGTTTAAAGACAAAACAAGATAATAAAGTTGTAATGTTAAAGCAAAAGAAGATTTCCAGTGTCAGGACTTTGACATAGTAGCAACATTGCTGTATGCACACTTTGTATTACAGCCAGATCATAAAGCCTCCGTGAGCATGAGACAGTAATTAGATTTATTAATTTTCTGCCTTCAAATGGAACCCGTGAGCTCGCGGTTATGACAAGGGAAGCCGGTACACAGTATGCCTGGCGTTCAGGGGGTTAAGTCATGAGAAACCTGCAGAGCGCCAGTAGACTCCTCATTGTTCTCATGTCATCCTTCGCTGTTTTACATGTTGACCTACTTTGTATTTTAGCGCCATGGGGAGAAAGAAAACCCTCTTAGAATTAAAATGGCAAGATATTAACAACTTCCATGACCTCCACCATTTCTGAAAAACATCAGCAAACACGTCACAACATGTGAATTCAGAGCTTCTCAGTACGTTTCCACTCTTGAGGTTGTGAATGCTGTAAGAGTTCCCCTTATGAACCCGATAAACACGATCCTATTTGAAGGCAACAATTATCTTGAGTATAATTTAGTGGATTTAACCACTATTATATTAATTCAGTCATCCCGCTCACTAGCACCACTCTATGACCTGGACTCCACAGAAGTCTTCATTTTGGCCTCTCGTTTCTTTCCCAACAGCTGGACAGAACATACACTGGTCTGCAGACACTCGGGGCAGAAACTGTAAGTTCTGAATGTTCGCTCTGTTCCCTGCAGTGACGTGTTCTTCTAAGAGCTTCACTCTGACGGTGAGCTATATTTGTTCCAGGTGGTTGATGTGGAGCTCCATAGGAACTCTCTTGGGGAGGACTACATCCCTCAGCCCTCTTCCTCCAAGGTGACTCACAGAGAAGCCAGCCCCATGTCGGCCGCCTCCTTGACCCAAAGTTACGGACGCTCCAGTTCTCCCAGCTTACACGATCCCAGTGTAGACAAAGGTACACACACAAAAAACATTTGTCCTCATAAAAAAGATCAAAAAAAGTTTAAACCATGTAGCATTTTCTTGCTCCAAACCAATTTGGACCAAGTTGCACTGCCTACATTTAATCTTTACATGTGTAACCTCCAACTAAAATACTCCCATTACCTTCTAGCGTTCATCAAAGCAGAGATGGGGAGATCTGCAGGTGGCCACAGCTCCAGCCTCACCGCTGGTGAACGCACCCCAACCCGGCCCAAAGCCAGTGACAGGATCACTCTGGGTTCCCATGGCAACTCAGCCTTCCAGCCCATCACAGCCAGCTGTAAGATTGTCCCACAGGGTCAGCCACCAAGCCCCGCCGAGTCTCCCGGGAAATCGTTCCAACCGATCACCATGAGCTGTAAAATAGTTTCAGGTAAATGTCTCCATCCAGTGGCCACTTTGAAATTTCATGTTTTCATAGAAGAACTCTCAATGCTTTTCATGCTTCCTTCCTCCTGAGATGATTTGTGAAAATGGATTTTGTCACTCAAATTTCAGAGTGATATACAACCACCACTAAGAAATATTGACAGCCAACACTTATCTGTCTTGATATAAAACATAGCCAGAGTTCTAATATATCTATTTTTGTTCGGCCTCTATTTAAAATGCAGTCCATTTTTGGGCATATGTTGTACCAGTTGGGAGGGAGCAAGACTTCTCATGGGTTGTTTCAGGCACACATTGACTGCTGAATAGAACAATTGTAGGAATGGTTTCTGCAGAAAATTCAATGTGTCTTCCTCGCCTGACTTCTCTAAATCTGCATCATAGATAGTTTGTCTGTATTTCTACAGATTGATTTCATGTCTACTTGAGAAGCAATGGACAGAGTGATATCACTGGTAGGCTGGTGTTACAAAGGGCAACAAGAGGGGAAAGAATAGACCTCATTAAAATGTTTATGTGTCAGATTGACAAAGAAGCTGCATGAAGTTTGGAAAACCCTTAACCCAACCTTCATAATCAAACCAGGAAAGAATTATTTGGGTTAAATCAAAACAAAATAAAATAAGAGAATCCATGTATTTGAAGCCATTTTAATGTTTCAGATGCTAATAACATTCTTAAAGATTATTATTCGTCTAATACCCTGTGCGCTTTCTCCCCCGCAGGGTCGCCCATCTCAACCCCGAGCCACTCCCCGCTGCCCCGCACTCCCACCACCTCAACCCCTGTCCACAGCAAGCAAAGCTCCTCGTCAGTGCTCAACAACCCTTATATCATTGTCGACAAGCCGGGCCAGGTGATTGGTATGGCTTCCTCATCCGCCGCCTCCACAGGTACACGTCTCCTACTCGGTGTCAAAATGCAGCTTGAATTCGGAAGTGGACCTGCAACAATATCGAGAAGCAGTGTCTAAGCCGCCCACATAGAATATAAAAATGGCTGTGAGGAATGTTCTCCATAGCAGAACAGATGATGAACAATACCTTCTAGGCGCTTCCTCTATTTTGGACCTTTTTTTCTGACTTGTCCTCTTTAACCCCTTTTAACTTTCTTATCTAGCTTCGTACTCACTCCCTTTCGCACTCTTTTGTCCCTGATTTGCACTCATAAAGTATGACGTGCGGTGAGCCAGCAGGATGAGAGGTTGCCATGGTGACTGAGCTGCTGTGTTTCATTGCCAGATTAGGACGATGAGGCCCCATGCTCATATCAAGTTTTGTGTGTGTGTGTGTGAGTGTGTGTGTCTTCACCGTAAACAAGGTGTGCAATTATCTGGAAAGAGGAAGTGTGTGCACTTCAAGTGTGCATCACCCATCACGGACAGAGTCATCTTACATCACCAAGGCTGTTGCATTTACTTCTTCACATCAGCAGCGTCAGTTCATATTCCACTTAAGAGCTCTTTCCCCTAGATTGCTCACCCGCTCTCAGCCACTCCCACACTTCCTCCACAAGAACTGGCAGCAGGGCTGGAGTGCTATTAAGTGATGTTTTATCAAGCTGGATGAGGCTGGTGTGGGTGTTTTTGGCTGATTCACCAATCCCGGGATAAAACAGATTTTAATGCAGTAGGTGAGGAACGAAACTTTAGCAGTTCTCGCCTGTGTGCGTAAATGCAGCACCCACACTGAGCAACCCTGGCATGAAGCTGTCACCTCACACCACAAAGACCTTGATGTCTGTGGAAAAGGATGGCAGCAGCTGCAGTGAGCCATCACCAGTACAGTCATCATCCTCCATGTCTTATTTGTGTGTGTTTTTGTGTGTAAATCACTCCACAGGAAGCCCCTCCGCCAAACAGTCTGCTGCCCAAGGCACTCGCTCTCCAGCCCCCAAAGTTCACACTGGCACCTTCCTCTCATCAGGGGTGAAGGTGAGTCGGGAGAGGCTAAACAGAGTCACCCTTTAACGTGAATTCTTATGAGCTAAAACATTGTTTTACTGGCCTGTTCCTTCCAATGTGAATATAGTCTATCTCTGTAGTATCTGTATCTTTAACAAAGCAGGGTGGTATTAATAGTAGGCCAGGCTGCTATCTTCAGCAGATGTGAGTGCCTTGGCAAGCTTTTTAAATGGGACATCATTCTGAAGATTGGAGGGGGGTGTGAGGGGAGCATTGCAGAGAGAATTGCATGGTTTCTGTTTCAGTCAGTGTCAATACCCCACTGTAAAAAATCCTCCCACTCCCACATGCTCATCATCTCATCATTATCCACAAAGAATGAAGTACACATTCTCTTTAAAATTTCTGTTTTATCACCATGGTGCTGTGATTGGCTCATGGTCTACACTCTGTTGTAGGCTGCCGGCAACTGCTGTAGTACTAAAGGCCAGGGCAGATGGGGAATATTAAAACATCCCCATGATGAATAAATGATGATGCTGATTTCCAAAAATCTGTTTCAATCCACAAATCTCATCTCACGCTGCTGTCTGTAGCCTGTGGAACTCAAAAGGTTACTTAATTTAATGGTCGCAATGGATCATATTAACCACTCAATTTACGCCAATGATAACATCTGCAGTATTACCAACCTGTTGTGGCTTGTGGCCACCCTGCTCTAATCCTTCTCACCATGTGCACTCACTTCTTGTGCAGGTTATTATCAAGCAGGAGCCAGGGGAAGTTTCAACACAGCAGCAGCAGATGGTTTCCACAGTAACCAGCCAGCAGCAACCTGCCGCTACGGCAGCGCACCAGTTTGTCGCAGTGAAAGGAGGTCACATGATCTCCATGTCGGCCCAGAAACAGGCAGGAGGGGCCTCAGGGGCCACAACCAGCAAGGTCGGTCTCTCATGCATATACTCACACGGCCCCACACAGAAGTACCTCAATCATTTACATTTAAATTGTGGTGAAATATAAACATGTTAAAACTCCATATGACACTTCTCTCATTTCTAGATGTTAGGCATTCCCGTTAGCTCAACGCTTCAGTCTGCCGTCAAACAGGTTGCTATCAGCAGTGGACAGATTCTGGTTGCCAAGGGCAACCCTTCTGTCTCCAAGGTGATGGGAGGGAAGCAGGTTTTGGCTCAGGGAGTCGCCAAAGCCATCGTCAGTGGAGCCAGTGGCATGTCTGGTCAGCAGGCTGCTGCCAAGGCGGCTGGCGGTGGTTCAGGTGGCAAAAGTGGAGGTCAGAGTTCAAACACACATCTTCCACACCAAATTAATTGCAACACATTTTATTTTTGTCATCGTGTCACTTTTAAAATCTGTCATATACTTTAGCTTGTTACTTAATAATGTATTCCAGATTAGCAGAGGAAAATGTATTTGTATTGTACTCTAAGCTCAATTTGCAGTACAATTTCAGAGGTGTGTAAATAGGTATATATTTTTCTTTCTGTGTATGTCCTTAGTGATGGCTACTCTTCAGCTGCCAGCCAACAACCTGGCCAATCTGGCCAATTTGCCTCCAGGCACCAAGCTCTACCTGACCACCAACAGTAAGAACCCCTCTGGGAAGGGCAAGCTGCTTCTCATCCCACAGGGAGCGATCCTCCGAGCCTCCAGTGCAAGTGAGCAATGCTACATCCTATATTCATCTTTTTAAATCCAGACATTGGCAAAAGAGCTAACCAACTAATATTCAATTAAGATTTATTGAGCCAGTTCCAGTCACATACTTGACAGACCTCCATCAAGCTCTTGGAGTTTCTTTGACTGTCTGCAGAATTTTTGTGGCAGCTGGTCACAGAACATGAGCCAGCAGAAGACTGCTTGGGGTTGATGGGCTTCCTGAACACTTTAAAGGCCTCATGTACTCGCAGACAAACTGAAGAGATATGGGTAAAGACTGGCTAGAATTGAATCTTCAAACTACCCTGTAACACTGTAGGGTACTCAAGTAGAACACCTATTATAAATGCATAAATATCCAGTATTATATCAAAATTTAGTGCAACCTCCACTTTTTAGTGTTTCCAAGAAAAAAACAAACATTTTTCTTCAACTCCAGTCTATGTGATGATTTAATGTCCTGGTACATTATTTCTCAGGAGACATGTAATAGCATATATTGTGAGGTTTTATGGGAGTACTTTAGTTTTTTTGTGCCCTACATGTACAGTTGAGATTGATGGCTCTGGGAGCGGTTTGGGACCAACTGAAACTAATACACGAGTGTGTAGGTGACTCAGTATCTGTGGTTTGTGTCCCAGCCAAATGATTTTCGCCCGACATTTTCCCTCTGAGTCTCGAGCTGGAGATGGCTGTATTAAAAATGTTGTTGCTTTGGGCTCATCAGAAAGTTTGGGGAGAAAGTAAGAAACCCACTTCTGCAGAGACTTACAGATTGTGGCTGCTGCGCTACCTTCTGGACAGTGAGTCAGTACTTGTCATCTATTTCTTTCCACAGTTTATTTAATGTGCACTGCAAGCTAGAATCCCTCACACAGGAATGCTTCCTGTCAAATAAAGAGATTAAAAAGATTTAGCAGCATCCAGACGTTGATGGAACACCCACATTTCACAGCAGTAAACCAATATTACTCCGTACAAAGGTGCTGCTTCTGATTTATTTTTAAGTAAAGTATAATATGTTTTTTTTTTTAAATCATTCAACAAATAGAAGAAAAAGCTGTAATTTAGGATAAAGAAGAATAGGATTGTTTATCAGATTTGAGACTGATGTGTATGTGTCTGTAATTTAGGTCAGCAGTCCCAGAGCAGCTCGTCTGCAGGCGCTGGGGGCTCTCAGACCTCCTCCTCTTCCTCCTCCTCTTCCTCTTCGAGCAGTCTGCCTTCCAACCTCTCCTACACGTCCTACATCCTTAAACAGACCCCACAGGTGGGTAGAAACACATTTACGCTGTAACACAGCGTACTCTAGTATAAAAATACTCTCTTTGATGTCTTTTGTGTGGATTCTCATTTTCAATCACCAGAGCATTAGTGTTTATTTGCTGGCATGTTTTGAGTCAGTGTCTAAAGAAGTCTGTATGAAGTGAAGATGCTTTCACATTATCCATTAAATAGTCATCACCACAGTTACAAAAAACTGATTTTAGATTTTTTTTCCCCTGATAGTGTGACACGTGACTTGAATGCAGAGTCGCTAAACATGGCTTCTTCTCTTTAGTGAATGTTGGACTTTTGTAAAGCCTGGTGTGTTCTTAATTAGACACATTCATTGAAGCAGCATTGATCCTGCAGCCATCTTTAGAACAGTGCTGCCTGTGCATTTATCTACCACACATAATGAAGTTGTCTGCAGAGGGTTCCACCCACATTTAAAGCAAGGACCTTGGCTGGGTTCACTAATTATGGTCAATCTTCAAGGTTAAGAGTGTCTTCTAAGTGTTATTTTTACAAATGTGCTTAAATATAGTGCTTAAATGGCTAAAGAGTTAGTGCGCGCGCACACACAGACACACACAAATGCACCAGTTCAGAGAAAGGATTTAGAATTTATTTCAAAGAATGCTAATTGCATTTTATCTGTAAGCTATTAGTAGATATTAAAGATGAAACAGTTGATGTAATTGTACATGCTTAGACACATCATGCATGCGCATTATTAAAGTGTCCTGTATTTTATAATGAGTTACATGTACCTCTGGAGCCACAAAAGGCTTTATACTATTTTTTCACATATGTAAAGTGGTTAAATTTAATCCAAGTCAATGGAAGAGTTTTGGTCTTAATTCAAAGTGATATGTTGTTGAATTTCTACCCACTCCTCTAACCCCGCTTTTCCATGTCATCCAGGGCACGTTTCTGGTTGGCCAGCCAGCACAGAGTTCAGGGAAGCAGGGAGGCTCCAGTTCGGCAGGTCACGCAGCATCATCTCCAGCAACTGTTACCCAACAGGCCATCCGGGTGACAGCTGGGCAGAAGGCGGCCATTCTGGCTCAGGTCAGCATGGGTAATGCGACACAGGGCGGGACTTTACTGCTGCCTCTGCACTGTCTGATACTGATGGAAGTATTCTGTAGTAACTGCTGTTATGTTTGTGTCTCTTAACTGTTTCACAAGCATTAACAGCCCTGTTTTGATATAGTTACAAGCACTCTCTGCGATTTATACCCCAAAGACAAGCCGGTAAATATCAGAGGATCTCCCAGGACAATGCCCAGTACAGTTTTGAGATCCAGTTGAAGAGCTTTTTTATGTTTGCCAGCACTTTTGTTCTTCCTGAACACCTCTGGCAGTCCTGTTTACTCTGCACACTGAAATATTGATTTTTCTTTTTTTCTTTAACCTCATTCTCTCTCACAGTTTCACACCACTTCTTTTATGAACTGTTCTTGCTGGCCTCTTTAACACAGACAGTCTGTCACCCCATTTTGTTTCCAGTGTGACAACACAGTTCTGTCAAATCTCAGGGTTTACAGGTTAAGCCGATGGTGAAAATGTTTAACTATTTAATGCCGTCTTTGGTGCATGCTGATGGAAAAAAATTAATTTTCAAAGTTTGTTGCTACAGTGGTGTCTTGGACTGATCACAGGGATAGTACTGGAAAGTACTTTCTTTATAAGGATATTTCAGAAGTTGGCCATTTTTATTAAAGCAGGGAAAAATAAAGAGCAGGTCTGTTAGCAAGAATAACTGTGGACGTACGCTTTGTACAACATTTTTACTATTTTACACACTGACTGACAGACCTGCCTGATCAACCAGCTGCTAACCAAATACATTTCCCACCAGGGACTAAGTCATCAAACCTCTTACATGGGTTCTATGATTCCTCCCTAATTGTAAGATTAGAATTAGCGATTAAAGAGATCAGAGTCGATAATTATGGCTAATCCACCTCATTTCTAAAATGCTGTTCTAGCTTCCCTCTGTCTGTTCACTTGATGACTTTCTCTGATCGGAGATAAAAGCCTGTATTAGATTATTATTTTAAGAAAGCAGCGTTATCATAAAGTCAATTTAAGATGGTATAATCACTCTTTGTTGTGGCCTCATCTTGTACAAGTCGATATGTAAGTTTGTGGCTGATTGTAACAGTAAAGGACTCCGTGCGTCAGCTGGTTTAAATCTGACTGACCTATGTGCTGCTGTGCTGGGGGGTGGACAGTCCTCTCATGCTGTTTAATCCTTTTGACTTTGCACTCTTCACATTCTTTGAGTATTTGCTGTAGGAAAAACATTTGAGACTGTTTGAGTTTGTCAAAGTCTGGAAAGAAGATTAATTTCAGATTTGGTATAGATTTTCTGTGATAATTAATTTTCTGCCTGCTCACTTGTTTCTTTGCCAGTTTAAGTATGTTCATATAGATTGTTGTTGTGGATCGTAAATTAGTGGTTGCTTCTAGTTTCAAACTCTTAATTCAACTTTGTGATTTCTTGGATTGACAGGTGGTGGGCGGCTCCCAGGGTGCACAGGTGAAGCTCTCTGATGGGTCCGTTAAGACAGTAACAGCGGCGGCAGCAGGCCACTTGTCCAAGCCGGGGACAACCACATTAAGGATGACAGGCGGAGTCATCACTGCTGCCAGCTCCACCCCCGGCTCTGTCAGCGCTGCTGCAGCAGCAGCGGCCAGCCAACAGCAGGCGAGTTTCACAGCCCTCATGTTTTTCTGTTTCATTCTGCCTGACAGTTGGTTTGAAATTACTTTTAAATAGGGACGGACAGCTTCAACATTAAAATGGATTTTGAGTATTTATTTTATGCTTGCTAACTCATTTAGGTTTCCACCAGATTCAGTTTGAGATAAAGTTTATTTTCGCCGATGACAAATAATTGCTTTCAATGTGTGTTTTTGTGATTAGTGGATTGTTTTGCGATTAAGTTAGATTCTTCTGCCTAAGCATTAATCCCAGATGAATTTTCATTGTTTATACACTAAAACAGAGGGGATAAATGAAAACGTGGGATCCATGTTTTTAATGATTTGCCACTGCAGTATGAAAACATGGAAAACAGGATGAGTGCTGCAGCCTGGTCAGTGTTGTATTTGTCGGAGAGAGCATAGAGTTTAGATGGTGTGTGAAGAGCTCTAAGCCGTTCATCAGCAGTGGTCTGTGTTTGGGTGATTACAGCTTCAGAGTCAGAGGCCAGGCCTCATTAACTTGAGAAATGAAAACACACCAAAAGACTTCCTAGAGGCCCCAACACAAAAAAACAAATATGTATACAGTATGTAACAGATAAAAACACTCTTTCTCAAACTCTACTCCGTCGAAAAGGTTGACGTAAACACAGAAGTGTAATACATCACTGCTTTTACAGTTTTGGAAAAAACATCCCTTTCAGGACTGTTAATTGAATGATGAGGTAACTCCATGAGAGAAGTTGACTCTTTTGTCTATGAGAATTCCATAAAACCAGTGACCTGATCAGCATGTGTCCTTTTTGGAATTGCACGGCACTGGAAAACAAATGTGTCCAGAGCGCAGAAAATATATTTATCACAAACTCTAAAGTCCTGTCATAGTGAATTTAGTTTGAGTCCTCCCTCTCTCCTCTCTGAATGCATTTTAAATGGATTTGTCGCTTCAGAAAATTGTACATTCACTGTCATGTAACTGCAAAAGAGGTGAGATATGTTGCCCCGTAAAATGTTTTTCTAAATGTTGACTTAAGTATTTTATAGGTAAGTGTTTTGAAAATGACATTAGTCAAGCAAATAAGCCAATTAATTTGAATACAAAGTCAATAATTGTAATTAGGGCTGTACCAAATAGTTCAAAGCTTATTCATAACATTGACATTCCAATTCAGTATTTACATTTGAATATTGGGAAGCTCTTTTTTTGCGTTTCTATTAATTCTGTTCAAACCCAGTATTTTTGCACAGTTAACTTAAGACCGATTAGTAGACTGATATTATCATTAATTAAACTATTTGTACAATCACATTCCAGTCATGGCTGTGTAGTATTGTTTCCAACTTGTGTGATCCAAACATTTCCAATAACTCAAGAGCATAATTAAATCCAAAAGTTCAACATTATGTTTTAAGTTTGCCATCACAGCAATATCAGTAAGTTAAACTGTGTCAAGACTCCATATGTTTGTTGTGCCTGGCACAGCTGACTGACATGCACATTGAAAGAGAGCAGAATGCCAATGTTTGTGTTTGTCTCCTGATTGACAGCTGTGTTTCTGTGCACTCCCAGCAGGCTGGAGATGCTGGGAAGTCATCTTCTCAGCACCACTCACTCCTGGTGGCCGCCAACCAGGCCGCGGTAATCAGTGCCGCTAAGAGTGCCAGCGCTGCAGCTGGAGGCAGCCTATCGAAGGCGGCTGTGGCCACCTTGGTCAAGGGTGCCGGCAGCTCTGCCACAATGACAAAGAGTGCTGGCGGTCCAACCGGCGCTGTGGTGACAGTTGCCAAAGGCATCACCAACATGCCCGTCGTCAGCATGTCAAAGGGGGCAGGTGTCGGGACTGTGGTGGGTGTGCCCAAAAGCAGCGGCACGTCATTGGTCACCGCAGCCTCGTTAGTCAGCGGCGTGGCAGCAGGAGGAGGGAAGACAGGTGCTACTCTATCAGGTATGCAAAGAGAAATACATAATAATGTGTGTTTATCACCTAGTTTGAGTTTGTGTTTTTTAACAAATCTAGCTCAGATCAAGCTGCTAATAACTCTTCGTCTGGAATGTATTGTGTTTTGTCTGCAGGCATGCTGAAGATCCACTCTGGAGGTTCCAGCTCCCAGCAGACAGTCTTAACCATCCCTGCCAACCAGCTCAAGCAGCTGGGGGTTGGCACTGGGTCCGGAGGGCTGCAGACTATACTCATGCCTGTAGGGAAAGGTAGGCACCCTTGAGACAGCTCACTGAAACACAACAATCAGCCTCGTCGTGAGTTCATATGAAGAGAATTTTATAACCAGAATGTCTACATTCTACATAGAAGCTGTGTACTCGACCTCAAAAATAGAAATCACATCTGAACGTAGATAAAAGGCAGCAAGGGCACTTAATAAAACATGCAGCAGTATTGACTATGGTTGCTTTGTGGGTGTGCCAGTTTTCTTACAAGTTTCTGAAGAACAAAACTGAAATAGTAAACACTGTTCTCCCTAATGATTTGAAGAGAAGACTGTAAGACTGTAGTAGCTAACAGCAACTTCATCCATCGTATCTGCCTCTTGCTAGTAGATAAAACTGCATAGTGTGAGTTATCTGAGACAGATGGTCAAAGATCCCATAGATTCTCCTCTCTGTAGTACATCATCTTCCTCCCCTCTCATATTTCATCTTACTGTTAAGCCTATTTACCTAATGGGCTATTGATCCATCCTGTGTGTGTGTGTGTGTGTGTGTTTTCCTCTATGTAATAGTGGTGTCTAAAGGCCCAGTCTCCAGTACTCCTCCCTCCTCCTCCTCCTCCTCCACCACCCCTGGAGCAGCTGGAGCTGGTGCCTCTCCCAGTCCTGCCAGCCTGGTGTCCCCCTCCCTTGCCCTGCCTCTGGCACAAGGTGAGAGGGGTTCATCCCCACTCCACCCACTCTTCTCTCATTCTTTACCTCCTTTATTCCCCACAAGTTTTTTTCAATTCTGTCAGTTTTGTATTGCCGCTACTGTCAAAAGTAGAGTTTTGGCACTGATACAGTGCACAGTGTATTTGGCACAAATACAAACTGCTAACTGAAAATGATTTACTGAAATGAAACGTTCTCTTGCATTTGCTTTTCTGCCGCCACAGTGAAGACAGAGCCAGGTGCTGGCACAGCTGTCACATCTGGTCCTTCTCCTCCGGTGACCGCTCCTGTCCCCACTTCTGTCCATGTTGCCTCTGCAGCCACCACCGTCAAGCAGGAGCAAGGGGCGGATAGCTCAGGACACGACCTCATCAAGTAAGAACAAGTCACGATGCTGCGTTAACAAACAGCACATTAACTGATTCTTGGAAGACAGATAATTTATTATCTTTTTAGAGCAAAGGTGCACATGCAGTCATCAGAGTGAAACAGTATTTTTATATGTTTATTTGACCAACAAAGTTATTAACATGCTCATTTAATTTGCTGAACTCCATGAAGAATCTCATAGCCTCATTTATTAAAGCTAACACACAGCTACCAGTATGTAAGGGAGGGTTCGTAGAACATTTTCTCTTCTTGGCAGCCATTTCAGTTTCCTTTCCTTTCCAGCACTGAGCACATAGAGACCCTGATGCAGCTGCTGACGGCCGTGGTGAAGAAGTTCCCCCTGATTGTGCCGGATAAGAGTGAGTGACCTTTCCCGCCAATTCCTTTAAAACCAACTCCATATATTAAAGCAGACCGAAGACTTATACACGTCAAGCTGTTTAATCCTGTGTTCTGCTTGTTTGTTTAGCTGAAGACTCCCATCCATTCTGCGCCTCTTCAACAGAACAGTATTATTCCTGGACTATTGGCAAGCGCAGAGCATCAGAGGTGATTTTTAGTTGTTGTGCGTGCTTGATGGGGAATGCTGTACATCATCTCTGCCCATGAGTGATTATGAAACAGCAAATGTTTAACTGTAGTGCGTATTGCCTTTGTTGAACATGTTTGGCTGCGTCTTTGCTGCTCTTCAGAAAGAGAAAGCGAGGTCTCTCCTTTCTCAGGATTAAGTGTTCTATTGAACACATTTCACTGTTTTGCATGCAGAGCAATGTTATTGAATTGAGATTTAAATTAACCTCATTATATCTCACAGTGACAGCATCCACTTACTAGCAGTTACTTTCCAGTTTGCAGGGTGAGGGCATCTGTAATGTCAGTGATAATTTGCATTGTTTGCAGTTTTGTTGTCTGTGTAATCTGTCTTGCTGTTCTGTGCCGGACCCCTGACTCAGCAAGCTTTCTGTTTGCCTCACGTCTTCCTCTCTATCTGGTCAGATGTGTATCTCTGCCGGGTTGTCTCCTCTCATCTCTGCGTAACGGGTTCATCAATAGCTCACGCAGACCAGCCCATGTCTTAGCTGTCTGTTCTCTTTCTCTGCCACTATAAAAGGCTCTCAGACAATTTATTTATATCTACAGGTCACTAATTTACTTAGGGGACTCAAAACACATCATTCGACAGTGCAGGGACAGGAAAAGATGAGCCTGCAAGGTAGTCATTACTGGACTGGAGGGATTTTAGGTGAGCAAAGAACGTATGCATCTGGGGCCCCATTACAGGCACTTCTTAAGTCTGAAATCCTACCTTAACTCAGATTAGGATGACAATTGGGATTTTTGGTATTAGAGAAACATGTTACCTAACTGCTTTTAGGAATAAATCCTATTTTATCTTAGCATGGGAATTGAAGAATTTTCAGACTTAGAATCCTACATTAGGGTGGCATTAGACACTTTCCTGAATTCAAGGTTACTGCCAAAAATGGCAGCACCACCGTTGTGAGGTCTGTATGACAATGACAATGATGATGAAGGGCTTCACAATAATTATTTCTCCAATTGAAGAATCAAGTTTACAGTTCTTGTTCATTTTCTTGAGATAAGATACTGAGAGAGGACACGGCCAGTGAGTTTGGGATTTGCTTCTGTATGATTATTTCCTTTCTAGTTGACAACATGGTCCTTGAATGTACAAGTTTACACAATACATTTTGTCGTACCTCTGGGTAGCTTCAGAGAGCTGTGGCGGTGAAGCGGGTCGTCCAAGATGTGCTGGATCGCTCCCCCCGCCTGCAGGCCCTCACTCCCCCAAAGACTAGAGAGGTGGTGCAGTGGTGCCGACAGAGGGGCTACACACCGCCTGACCTCGAGCCACAGCGCAAGAACGACGACGAGTCCATCGAGGACATCCTCACACAGATCGACAACGAGCCTGGTGAGTTTGTAACGATTTTTTGGTGCATAGCTCCTCATTTACTTTGGCCTGTTTTTGTGATTTCACAGTCGACTCTTTTCTGTTTTGTGGATCAATATTTTCCTTCAGTGTTGCATGTGTGGGTGTAGTTCTTCTGCAGATACCAGTTGCTCCAGTAATGTGCTTGCAGTCCAGTAGTGTGTGAGAGTGGCCAGTGTCCAGCTTCACTGTGGGGCCGTGTTGTTTTATTCACAGGGAGTTCTCATTAATTCTGCCTTTTATCTCAAAAGGGTGAGAGACGAGGCTGCTTAGCTCTGTGAGTCACACACTTGCCTGATCCAGACAATATGATGATCTGCATTTGTATACTCGTCTCTGCCTTTCGCACAAATACCTTGATTTATAATTGTCACATTATTGAACCGGTAAAGTGAGATAATAATTCAAAAGAGCAAATCTCACATTTTCTCTTCTTTCCATTTCAAACACGCAGCCACACATCAAGAGTGTAATACTGATGCTGTTGCTGTTTCTGCTTCACTAGGACGCCGCTGGTTGTGTAACGGTGTGTAAAATACATGTAAATGTGTCCGCAGAGTGCCCAACAACCCTGAGTAGCTGCGAGGAGCTAATGCTGCGGTTGGAGCAGATGCAAGCTCTGCTGAAGACTGAACCAGAGGAAGCGGACGACGAAATAGTCGACATCGTCACGGTGACTCCACCTTGCCAGAAACTAAAGGTCAAAGAGGAGGAGCAAGAGGC
This sequence comes from Diplodus puntazzo, assembly GCA_963678695.2. Taxonomy (NCBI): domain Eukaryota; kingdom Metazoa; phylum Chordata; class Actinopteri; order Spariformes; family Sparidae; genus Diplodus; species Diplodus puntazzo. Next base: position 7,867,697 of record OZ023166.1, on the reverse strand, counting down.
CGACGCGGAGCCCAAGTTCTACCTGGGCCCGTGCACGTCCGCCCAGTTTGTCAGCGAAACAGCTCAGCAGGTCAGGAGCCTCTCCGGGGTTTTGGAAGGGAGAGATGATGAATACAACCAAAAACATGTTATTGTTCTGCTATAGCAGCTGAATTTTTAACCAGAAGAAGCTGCACCACTTTCTCCATTTTCATGTGATGTCTCTCCGTCTCTCTCTCAGATTGGGGTAACCTTCCACCCAGTGGAGGTGGAGAAGAATGTGTTCGCTCCATCAGTGGAAACCATGATCCTGAAGGTCGGTCACTATACAGGCCAGAACAGGGAAAAAAAAAAAAAGTTGGCTGTTTACAGTAGCTCATCTTTACCTCAACATACCCTTGACCAGAATGATGAATGTACGGTGTATAAAATGTACACCTGCACAGTATTGTTGCGTGTTTCACCTTGTACTGTACGAGAGAGAGTGGGTTCTTTGTGACTAATGGTATCACTGTGTGTGTGTGTGTCTGTGTCTGTGTGTGTGTGTGTGTGTGTGTGTGTGTGTGTGTGTGTGTGTCTACACTGCAGGCTACTGAACAGTTTGCCAGTGACATCCTGAGAGAAGCTCTGGCTGGGGCCTACGCCAAATCCCCTCAGAACAGGTCAGCCTCTTTTTTTTCTTTGTCTCTCACATGCAAAACCTGCTTAGTGCTCCATTTTTCACTCCATTCATCAGATCTAGGCCTCGTCAAAAAGTACCAGTTTACCTCTCAGATTATTCTTAACTCGTCCACAACAGGAAAAATGTTTCAGGACGCTACAGACTTTGGAAGTTACCTCAACTTAACTTTCACTGCACTGCATTTGGTGGAATACTGTGGACTCACCTCGTGGTCTTGATAAGCATGTTTGTTGGTGATATATATTTTGATGATTGAACAATGAAAACACAAAAACTAACCATGACTTTATCCGACTGTCTTTAGTATTCTCTGTGTATCCAAAGCTTCATTCCTCTGTGCCTCAGAGCTCCATTATCCACAAATTATTAAAACACATCAGTTAGTTATTCCATTGCACTGAGTGGCATCATCATTACGATGAACACGTGCACTGTAGACACATACCCTCTCCTACTGCTGTCAATACTCGCCACAGAGCCGAATGTATATAAATCGGCAGCTGAAAATAGTCCCAAACAAATACGCTATTTACTATTGTTTTGAGTTTAATGTTTAGGATTATTATTATTATTATTATTTTTTTTTTTTTTTTTTGTTTTTTTTTTTTTGTGGGGCGGCTGTAGCTCAGTGGGTAGAGCTAGTGGACCAGTGATCGGAAGGTCACTGGTTCGAATCCCCAGCTCCCCCGGGCGGGACTGAGCTACATGCCGAAGTATCCTTGAGCAAGATACTGAACCCCAGAATCGCTCCTGATGCGCAGTTGGCACCCTGTGGGGCAGCCACTGCCACCAGTAAGGGTCCTGCAATGAGCTGGCGACTCGTTCAGGGTGAACCCTGGCCTACGCCCATGAGTAGAACTGGATTTGGCCCCAGTAAGCCCCGCAACCCCTCAGGGGGATAAAAAGCGGCAACATCCCGCAACCCTCACGGAAAAAGCGGAAAAGAAAAAAACGATTTTTTTTTGCTTGTTTTACAATCGTGATATATTTCTCTACAATAGAAATAAATGGGCATGTGTATGAGGTAGGACAGGGGAGGGAAGTTTAACAGTATTGGGATACAGGCTCATAGATGGTGTTGCTTTTTTCCTTGGAATTGTTGCCTGTGAGAGTTTAGTTCATGTTAACATAAAGAGATCCAGTGGCAGCATTTGCCCCAATAAGATCACTTATCAAGGACATCTAAAATAAAAGTAATAGGAATGACAGTTTCTATTATTAGCATTCCTTTAAAAATAAAATACTGACCACAGTAAATTAAAGTAACATGAGAGTGTGTTTTGTGCTCCACAATAAATCTGCAAATACTGGCAACATCTGCCATCTCGAGGAGCAGCTTACCTAAGCATTTGCATGCAGAAACAAAGGAGCTGGCACGATTGTTTTTTTGGAACCAGTCATCATATGCTTTGGTTAAAACCCCAATTTCAACACATTTTCGCAGTTCATCTAACTTTGCATCTTGCAGGCATCAATACTGTAGTGTATTTAACATAAAACACAAAAGTTGATCAAAAGTTTGAATGTTAATACATTGTCTTGGGCTATTTTAAATTGAATATCGACCTAATTCCTTGCCCCTGTGATCAATATAGCTTTTGCAACTTAGCCAACGCTTCTAAAGCCTTTAAAGTGCGACTGGTGCATCAGTTATTATGTTACTTTGTTACTTATGCTAGTTCTACCAAGCACCGGAATTATCACCCATGATTGTTTCCCCAGTAACCTCTTTAGGGTGCTCGTGGATATGTCAAAAAGGATTTGCAAATCTTTGTATTCTCTTTATTATTTGTATTTCACGCAGCATCCCAACTCATTTGGAATTGGGGTTGTCCTTACCGACAGTGTTTTGTGTCATTTTCATGTAAGACAACGGAGCACTGAGCTGATGGAACACCTCAGGATGCATTGATTTAGAGCTGAATATTCAACAAGTCCGTTAATGATGTCACAGATAACGAGAAGCAAACCAGTGAATCTGTGATCTTATGCAGGCTAAACTCTAACTTTGTAACTTTTGCAGGGCTCCAAGAGAGATCACAGCCATGAACATCCACCAGGCCGTCAGTAGCATCCCCACCTGTGACTTCCTCACCAACGCACACATGGGTTTCCTGTCGAAGGACAACTGAGGCAACATAAGAATGACACTGACATGGTGACTGACACGAACGAGGATGTGAGGACCATCTGAACTGCTGCTCATGATGGAGAGACTCGGTGAACTGACAGCGCTACTGTGTGACGCTTCACACCTGGAAGTAGTCCTGCTGCCTCAGGTTACACAGTTATAACTAATGTACTGTATTCATTAACTTGATCATAGAAGGGCTCAGCTTGCTTCTCACAGCAGCAGAATAACAAATGTTTCTAACACTCTGGGTATATTGTAACATTTTAGTCCTAATCTATCGAGAGAAGCCGCATTGTGGGACTCGTGTTATTTGATTTTGAGATGCTGTCGTGCTCTCGCTTACCTCAGAACGAGATTATTTTAATGATGAAGTGTTTCCCGCCAGACAGCCTGCCTGTCACCGGGGAAATGAAGCCTGAGTGACTTACAGGACTAAACGATAACATGCGACAGCTGTCCCCTCCCTTCTTCATCCTGCTGGGACGTTCCCCTGAACTCGAAACAAGATTTGGTTCACCAGCAGAGGTGGAGCAGATTTACAGCGAGGTGGAATCACTAACGAGTATTAGAAGTCTGTATCCATGTCTGGCGGGAGCTTCGGGCGAAGCAAACAGAGACGATTCCGATCTGTCATTTCGAACACCCTTTGATGTATTTCAGTGTTACCTGGCAGAGGTAATTATGGCTCACTGCTGTTTTCAAAATCTCTTCAGAAGAGGTAACCGAGGCAAGTTGGTTGTTTTTAAGTTGAGATTTCATCAAATCTGTTACTGTCGTTATGAATTCAAGACACCACTCTAAATATTTATCGTCTCTCCCTCACCAATCAGGTTTGATAGCCAGTTAAAAGAACTGCTTTTAAGTGTTCTGTTTAACAACTGTTAATGTGTCTGTCACGTAATGTACACAGTGTGTATGACCAATATGAAATAGATGGTGTTTTCAAAATCCTGTTTTATTTTTTTACCCTGCAAACATTAACGCCCAAACAGCAGCGAGTGTGTGTGTGTGTGTGGGTGTGTGTGAATGTGTGGATAGTGGATGTTGTCATAACAGAACGTTATTGAATTTGATGAGTTGTGAGTGCTCGTTTGTGTTTTTGTCAGCTGATGTAGTAATTCTGTTTAATGTGGAGCTTTGCATTATGTTAATGTGTGGACGACTGGACGAGTGGAAGTGTTTGGCCTGAGTGGTTGTGATGCCTGTGCAACCAAACTAGTGTAGAAGACACCGTTGTATTTTCATGTTTCAGTGCAAACCAAAAATATAATCAATATTCTTGTAATAAACAAAGAAAAACTACTGGTTGTATTATTTCATTATTCACGTGTCTTGTGTTGAACATGTTGGTTTGTTTTAGTAACATATGAGGACAGATTGTCGACGACTATCTGGTGAATCTTATATTCTTACACCAGTTAAAGGACCATTACATAAAAACACATTTTCTCCCTTAACTTGTCATTATTGAGCCACGCAGATAGTTTGGTTTAATTCTGAAAGTCTTTCTTTGGGAGCTTGTACAACAACATGACGCTGGTTCCATTCTTACATTTTCGACCACCAGAAGTAAATCTGTTCCGAACCTGGAAAGCTGGTTCCCACCTGGACCCAAAAATAGCAACTTTTCCCTGACCTGAAGTGTAAACTGAGTGTTGTGTGTATTGTGCAATGCCCTCCATTGATGATGCGTCCGTTACTACAACGGTTCCAGTCAAAACTGGTTGAAGCCCCAGTTTGTTAGTTAAATGACACCAAGGTTACAAGAATCTTATCCAGTATTTGTTGAAGAACCAGAGCCGATTTGGTGGCATGTGAGACTTCTGCAGCCACTTCAATACAGCTGAGACTGATCCGTCTGTCAAACAGTATCAGTGGCAGTCAGGATAATCCTCAGAGCTCATTGTGAACATTTTTCATATGAACTACTTGATACTTTCTGAAACGGATGACAGACAGAGAGGTTCTGGATCATCTAGAGTACGGCAACATCACTTCCTCAAAGAGACGATGCTGGTGAATTCTGCTGCTCGGAAAAAATACTTAGACACTTTGGGAAATGGGCTTATTTGCTTTCCTGCTGCTATCGATGAGAACATCGACAGCACTCCTGTCTGCTCTATAGCCAAAGATAATTAGCCCAGTGTAAAGAAGTAGGTAACCGTGGGAAATCAGCTCTGTCCAAAGGCAAACAAATATGATTGTATCCAATTTGATTTATTCTGTACTCAAACTGTGGTTTCACAGGGAACAAAATGATTTAAAGACAGGAGAGTTAAGTCGCTTTAATAAGTAATAAGTAAGGTTCGATTATTTCCCTTTGTTTTAAAGGAAAACTGCAACTTTCTCAGATTTGACACATTAAGGTAAATCTACCACCTATGTGAAAAAGTAGTATAAAGCATTTTGTGGCTCCAGAGGAAGCTGTACGATTGCCCCTAGTGATGTCATTCAGTGGCTGAGTGGCATTGTGGGTAATCTAGGCATTAGGTTTTGAATAGATACGAGAGAAAAGAAAGCGTGGAATAAACGGTGATATCTGTGGTTCTGCTGTCCATAATGAGTGCAGCGCTAGACCGGTAGACTGCTTTTCAAAACTAGCCCCAACATTACCCACAATGCAACTGCCACTGACTGACATCACTGGAGGCAGTTCATCAGATTACATGCAGCTTCCTCTGGAGCCACGAAAGGCTTGACACTAGTTTTGTTTTTCCACAGACACAAACGTTTAATTTGTGAAACTGGTGGAGGTACCCTTTAAGCCTCTCCTGTGCGCTAAGCTAAGCTAAGCTAAGCTAACCACCTTCTGTTTTTTGTTTTTTTTGTGCCGTACTTAACACAGAGACATGGAGAATGGCGTTGGTCTCTGATCTAACTCCCAAAAAGTCGTCAAACAAGCACATTTACTAGAATTACTCACTAAAACTTCTCCTCTTGAATCGATCCATAAACACATTCCCATTCACCTTCATTGTTTTAGTTTTATCTGTTGAGGCAGCTGTTGTGTTTGTAATTTGAGTGTACTGATCAATGTGCAGTGAATATGAAGAGAAAAGGGGCAGTCAAAAGAACACAAATATCCTGCGATTGCCAATCACACTTGTCAAACTACTAGTCACACTAACTGACCTTTGGTATAACAGCAGACGACTGTGATCAGTCATCTATTCATCAAATCCTCTAAAACACGAACACCAGCCTGAACTGTGCGACACAGAAAGAAAAAGAGCAGCGTGACATCTGATAGAAAGTGCTAAGAACCTAATATTCTTTTATTGTAATTTCACTTACATGATATATTTGCTCTTTTTTTTCTTTTAACAATAGATTTACAAAATAATAGACCGAACAATACTGTTTTCTCAAAATAGCAAACTAACTGAATACTGAGGAAATAAATAACTTTTTTTTTTTTTTTCAAGCAGATTTCTAGCAACACCAAGGGGGTCGACGTCTTTAAGCATACACACTTAACGACCGACCGTGTCATTCGTTACTGGAGCGGACTCAACGTCATGTACAACAGAAGGACACACACACACGCACACACACACACACACACAAACTCACACACACTACCACACAGAGCAGGCAGTTTCTTGTGTGCATCTATAACAAAACAACAACAACAAAAAAAGCTTGTTTTTAAAACTATTTCGTTACATGCATGGTCATTTCCACAGCGAACAGGGGCAGAGAGGAGGGAGGAGGAGGGAGGAGGAGGGATTCTGACGCTGCAGCTCCACAGGCTTCACAACAATACATTCCCTTGCATAGATTCTTGTGTTTGTGGAATGGACTGGAAATCATTCCCCTGTTGATTCCTTAAAACTGAAACCGATCGAAGTGGAATGGTTGGAAAAGTGGGGAGCAGCTGTCAGATGTTGAAGACCCTCGATCCGCTTTGGAAGACGGCGGACGGGTTGGGAGGGAGCTTGGTCCTCACCAGATGTTCCTGAGGCACAAGAGGGAGAGAGAGAGAGAGAGATAAGCAGGTGTAACAGCAGCCGCTTTTTAAACTGATCACACAGATGAAACCGGAGAGCCGCGGTTGCTCACACCGGACCCATGAAATGAGAGGAGACTGGCCAGGCTGTGCCGTCAGAAAGCATCAGGTCTGATACTTCCTGCTTAGTGCTGCTCAGTTCTGCTGATGGCAGCTGTTTTCTCAAGCGCATGACCAGAATCCATCAGGGCTGCGGCGAATAAATTTTATAAAATGTCGCCCGTGTTCTGTAGCAATTACCGGATCTGTCAATGAAAAATTCCATTTCACTCGCCCAGCTGTGGCTGCTTTTATCAGACCTCTGCAGAGATTGACGGCCTGCTGAATGTGGCCGTGCGGCGCTGTGGGTGGCGGGTGGAAGGCAGTACATGTTGTTCGGCAAGTCAGAGTGGTGAGTGAGTGTGTTCACCTCCTCCCACACACACACACGCACACACACACACACAACACAGGCTTCTGTGTTCTGTGTAGCAGCCAGGTCTGCCTCACTCCTAAATTAGATTGGTGCCAAAGAAGACTGCAACCCGATGCAACACTTTAACAGATAATCCATCAGATGGTGCTCACTAAGCCCTCCCCCCCTCCCCGTCCGCCTCCCTTTCATTCTCCATCACACGCTGGATCTCTCTCCTCATCTCTTTCCCCCCAACCTGCTTTTTGCCTTTTTCCACTGCTCTTAATTCAGTCGTCTCTTCTCCTCCACCCCTGCCACAGTCCTGCCAACTTGGCACAGGGCTCCCCCTCTGTGGTCCCGGGCAGCGTGGGAAAAGGGAAGAGGTCCAAGTGAAAGGAGAGGCGAGAGAAAAGCGGGGGGGGGGGGAGAAAGCCTGGCTCGGATAGATGTTAGAATAAAAGGGGGGGAATAAAGAGAAAAACAAATGGACGGAGGGATGAAGGAGGCAGCAGCAGGAGAGGGTTTGGAAAGTGCACAGTTATTTTAGATGGCAGTTTTAAAGAAGTGGCACATTTATATAATGAATAAAAATGTGTAGAGACATTATTAATAGTTCTATTCAGTATTGGACACGAATGCCAAATACAACAACTTTAAATTTTCTGCTAATTGTAACTTGAAATAGCCAACAGCCACGGCTAGTTTATGAGACAACTGGCGACTGGAGAGGGACATGTGAAAGGCCTCCTCACCTCGATCAGCCGCATCATTAAAACCACTGATGGGTGAAGAGGATAACATTCGTCTTCTTGTCACAATGCAAAGCTCTGTTGGACAACATTTGGTCCTGGCGTTCACGTGGATACTTCACACAAATACTCACCCAACATCGCCCACTCATGACAACGGCACTCACCGATGGCAGTTCTTCTCCCAGTAGGACAACACACCCTGCCGCATCGCAAAAGCCAACGGCCCGAGGAACATGGCAAAGAGACGAAGGCGCCATCATGGCCTCCAAATCCCCCAGATCCCAAGCTGATCGAACGTCAGACACCAGACACCACCGGTCACCCCCAGAGGTCCTGTCTACATGCCTCGATCAAAGCCAAGTCCAATAACACAGCAGGGCCTCCACTGATCCGATTTGTTGCAGCATGTCCCACAAATGTACGATCTGACTGGGATCTGGGGAAGTTGGATTCCAGGTCGACACCTTGTGCTCTTCGTCACATTCCTTGGGCCATTCATGAGCACTGGTGTATTAAAGTGACATCAACATGAATGCCAGGACCCAACAGGACATTTGATTGTAACGAGGTGATTATTCACTTCATGAGTGGTTCTGATGTTATGGCTGATCATTTTTGTGGTTGTTTTGTATCTCTTTGTGGTTGTTTTGTGTCTCTTTGAGGTTGTTTTGTATCTCTTTGTGGTTGTTTTGTGTCTCTTTGAGGTTGTTTTGTATCTATTTGTGGTTGTTTTGTGTCTCTTTGTGGTTGTTTTGTGTCCCTTAGTGATTGTTTTGTATCTCTTAGTGGTTGTTTTGTATCTCTTAGTGGTTGTTTTGTATCTCTTTGTGGTTGTTTTGTGTCTCTTTGTGGTTGTTTTGTATCTCTTAGTGTTTTTTTTGTGTCTCTTTGTGGTTGTTTTGTGTCTCTTTGAGGTTGTTTTGTATCTCTTTGTGGTTGTTTTGTGTCTCTTTGAGGTTGTTTTGTATCTCTTTGGTTTTTTTGTGTCTGTTTGTGGTTGTTTTGTGTCTCTTAGTGGTTGTTTTGTATCTCTTAGTGGTTGTTTTGTATCTCTTTGTGGTTGTTTTGTGTCTCTTTGTGGTTGTTTTGTATCTCTTTGTGGTTGTTTTGTGTCTCTTTGTGGTTTTTTTGTATCTCTTAGTGGTTGTTTTGTGTCTCTTTGTGGTTGTTTTGTATCTCTTAGTGTTTTTTTTGTGTCTCTTTGTGGTTGTTTTGTATCTCTTAGTGGTTGTTTTGTGTCTCTTTGTGGTTGTTTTGTATCTCTTAGTGGTTGTTTTGTGTCTCCTTGTGGTTGTTTTGTATCTCTTAGTGTTTTTTTTGTGTCTCTTTGTGGTTGTTTTGTATCTCTTAGTGGTTGTTTTGTGTCTCTTTGTGGTTGTTTTGTATCTCTTAGTGGTTGTTTTGTGTCTCTTTGTGGTTGTTTTGTATCTCTTAGTGGTTTTTTTTGTGTCTCTTTGTGGTTGTTTTGTGTCTCTTATGGTTGGTTTATATCTCTTAGTGGTCATTTTGTATCTCAGTGTGGTCATTGGTGAAGTGGAACGGTCCATTTTTTGTCCTAGTGAGGAAATAACAAGTTTTAATCCTAATCTGGTTAAAATTCATATCCATCTTAAGCACTTGACGATCCAATAATCACTAAAGCGCTTGTCATGCAAGAGAGCCAGAACAACAACAACAAGAAGATGAGCAGAATTGTCAAAGATTACATATGGACATTTAAGGTGTGCTGACTGATTCACGATGTCAACTCGAGAGAAACTGATGATGCCGGTTGTCTTTGTGAATGCCTTTTTTTTCATCATCTTCTTGTACTCATTTTACATTCTGACTGACTTTGCAACAAGAAATTCTACTGTCACTTTACACTGAGGCTCTGGTCGAGAGGCCCTTGGCGTGCAGTCAGTGTGCCTGTTTGTTAATGATTACAATCCATGTACTAAAGGTGTGTGTGTGTTTTGAGATTTTTTTTTTTATCGTAGTGAGTACCACTGTGACTAATTTCCTTTAATGTCAGGCAAACATTTATATTTAATGTGCTCTTATTGTACCGTTTGGTTTTAGTGCAGTACTGCCCCTAAGTCCCCCGCAAACAATTCTCACACTAGAAACAATAAAGTAACCTGAATTTCAACCATGTTTCTTACAAGCCTACTACGCTCTGACTCTGGTGGAGGGGTCACCTGGAGCCCCCCCTCTGTTCCCGCCCCTGGGTAAGCAGAGACAGAGGAGCATATTTTAGGCTGCATTGTCTCTGCAGGCTCTTTGTGCTCTTCATGCAGTTTGAAGCCGTTGTGCGCAGCGTTTCCATCCCTCCACTGTGTGTCTGATGTCGGTGCCATATTAAAACGCAGCGCTGCAAAACATTGTGTTCAGAAGTTAATCAGTGTTTGCCCGTGAACTCTTAATGCACAATCCCAAAAAATCTCAGGGGTTGGGGGGGAAAGGGACTGCTGCCTCTAAGCTGACTATAAAACAACCAAGAATTTGCCACAACCCAGAGTTTCCTGCTGAGGTTTCCACTCTGCATGCTAAAATGTGTTCCCCTCGTTCAGCGGTTTTGTCTTGCTCATCCCTGACACACTCTCCGGATTAAGCGGCCCCCGTCCCTCGCAAATCTGTTTGCCTTGTGTTGCGCTTGGCAGGCCTGATTCCTACACACACACACACACAAAAAAACACACACACACTGTGCTGAGAGTTCAGGGCTGCGCTCATTTAAGCCGGACAAGCGAGACGAGCCGGGTTTCAGGTTTAACACAGGTTCATTCTCTCGTCTGACAGCGCGCGACAACCTCTCAGTGGGACGGTTTCAGTCAGGTTTGCGAGTTCAGTGGGTTTGAGAAAACACGTCGCTCTCCCTCTCTCTCTTTCTCGGTTGTTCTAATCGTTCAATTGTCTGCTGCGTGTCATACAATTAGTGCCATCGTTTATCTGTTGAGATGGATTTGATGCGTTAAAGGTGGTGGTGGTGGGGGAGGGGGGGGGCACACACTCTGTCAGATTGATTTGAGCATTAATGACAATTTCACGGCCGCCCGACTCCTTTATCATCAGGAGCAGATTGAGTTTTGATTTCAACAGCTTAAAATGTGACTCAGCTATTGAATCTCTTTAATGAAAAGATACAATCGGACCCTGAGATGCGTCGTCTGCTGGTGATAACACACTCTGGTATGTTTTACCGAGTGGCATCGCAAACCGAGAATGCCCTCGGAGAGAAAATACCAGCGGAGGGCCCCTGACCCAGTGTAATGCAGGCTGGAGTGGGATGTGTAATGCTCGGTCGGACACCTCTGCAGGGGGCTGGTGAGTCAATAAATGAGTTGGCAGAGAGTGGGACGGCGGTGACCGGGGTGGATTATCTAAGATCAACTCCATTTGCTGCCGGGCTGGTTTGTGTCGCACTGGCAGATAGATGGTATAGCTGAAAAAAAAAAAAACTCTTATGTGTGTGTTATATGTGACTGCAGCGCTCGGTCTCTGGCCCCGAAAAACACACTGCCGGCAGCACATCCCTCCTTAATGTGCCGTGAACTCTCACTCCAACTGGGCCAGCGTTATTAATAGAGCCTGCGTCCTGCCATTGACATCTCTCACTCCGACCTCCATCGGCATCGCCCAGGAGTCTGAGGGACACGGCTGCTTAACAAGAGCAGTCATTATTCAGAGAATAATGCAAATGACCAGAAGGTTATTTTTTTTTCCTCTCATGCATTAATCACTTTATACTCAAACGTCTCAAGTTGTGCGACTGAGGGAAGACACGCACAGGCCTGTAGAAATACTGAGGTCAACAGTAGCGGTTCTAGACCAGTTTCAATAGGGGGGCCAGGTTGGGGCCGTTTTTTTTGTTATGGGCACATACAACCTGGAAAAAAGACAAATCCCTCATTCAGACAAAACAGTGTTTACAATTTCAGCCATTTTAATTGGGTAGTAAACTGCTGAGACACTTTATTTCTGCCGTTCCTTTCAGTACAAAATCATTGCAAGAAATCTGTCATTGTATAATTGATGCAGACTCCCTGTCAGGGGGGCCACAGGGGGGTCCAGACTCAGAGTTACGGGGGTACTGGCCCCTGTTGGCCCCCCCAGAAATGCCCCTGGAGGACAAGAGTTCAAATCCACCCTCTGCTAGAAAAGTGTGTCACCAAAGTAAAAGCAGAAAAAAATCATTTGAAACATTTTACATTTGAACTATTCTCCAAATGTAGACTCAGAGGCAGGCGGAAATAATGACAGCTGAAATCCAAAATGCAAACAAATAAAATACAGGCAAAGAAAAGTCCAAGGAGAGCACATGAGAGAAATACAAAACTGAAGATAAACCGGAGGCCAAACACGGAGGACAAAAACTAGACGAACCAACGAAGAGCAAAGGAAAAAACAGACAAAGACAGAAAGTGGAAAGTAAAACACAACACATCAACACACTGAACTAAAGCCGAGGACTGTGAGACTGCAAGTTCCCAACATGAACGTCCCTTGAAACCATTTCAACTTCTCACAACTAAGAGTAGTCAAATTTTAAACAACTGATTCCAAAAATACTTCAGTTTAATCCACTCAAGCGGAAACACAACCATCCCCATCCTCTTAAAACCCCTGAACACAGAGGTCATCAGTTTCCACAATGACATCCACGACCCTGCAAACACATCTTATCACGCATTTCCCAATCGTCTAAACATCTCCAGCGTGACATTTACTGGGGCAGCAGACACACAAAACCAGCCTGACCCGTGCCAGCCCAAAAACCAGCCCCAGCTCTCCGCTGCCAGATGGCACCGAGGGCTGTGGGCGGGGAGGGGGGATGGCACTAAACCTCTGGAGATTCCCAAAAAACTCTCTCATTTACTGTCACGCAACAGCTGACCTGAGCAACAAGCACCCAGGGAAAGGGGGAAAGCAGGGGCGTGTCCCCTCACCCAGTTTATCCTTCCATAATCTGGAACGACCTGACTGAATTTGTCGCAGCTTTCCTGAGCAAATCCTCTTGCCTTGTTTCAGACTTAGTTCTGCTTCAACCGGACTGTAAAATCTGGTTCTTTGTGTGCCCGTCTCTCCGTCTCATTATGTCTGGGAGCAGAAGGGAATCTGGGACAAAATGTAAAACAATGTGATGTTTTTTTTAGTTGTTGTTCGCCACACTGCTCGAGCCGGAATAAATGAATAGTCACATGTTTTAACATTAAGTATGTTAATATTATAAGTAGTGTTTCCCTGTAGTTCCATGTAACTTTTGACCCTATTTTCATTTTATTTTATTTTATTTTATTTTTTGGTTTATTAGAGTAAATGTCCCTTTAGGTTTGTGTCATTTCTTTAATACCGCAAAGACATTGTGTTTGAGTGTTTGTCCACTGAAATACTCATGTGACAGTGAAACACATGACTAAAGAACAAGAGCCTGACATTGAGAGCAAAAACAAAGATTTCATTGGCTGTAATTTCCAACACTTAAAGGAGACATATCATGCTCATTTCAAAGCTCACAATTGTATTTTTGGTTAATACTAGAATATGTTTACATGCTTTAATGCTCAAAAAACACATCAGTTTTCTCATACTGTCCAGTGCTGCAGCTCTGTATCCCCCCTCTGTCTGAAACACTCCTGTCTCTTTAAGGCCCCTCCCTCCTGAAGACCCCGCCTGCTCCGACTGGTCAGCTCGCAGACGCCCGAGCCGGGACCGACAACGGCAGAGCAGCTCTGCTAAATCAATTCTTCCCTGCCAAACTAGCCGCTAGGCATGAATTATGCAAATGTGTGACATGGTGACATAGCATGATGTCACAAAGTCACTGTATTAAAGGCGGGACTACTGACGGGGCGTTTGGGAGCAGTGTTTTCTATGGGATAGAGGAGCTTCTGTAGTTGTGGACATGGACATTTTAACTTTACATGCACAAAGATCTGTATAAAACCCAAATGCATAATTGGAAATAATATTTCTTGTCTATGCAAATGTAAAAAAAGGTGATGTTAAGATCCGTTACCTTGAATAAATGAAATATAAAAATTTAATTTATATGGAGAAGTTGATGTCTAAGATTTTATGGTTGGAATGCAAAGTATGTCTGAACAAGCACTGTTTTCATATTTAGAGGAAATCATTTCCTCGTCCAGTGCAGCCACGGTCAGAGATTATTTTTAAAAACGACATCAACATATTCGTCAACATGTTTTATTATCTGCCCAAATTGGAGCACAGTTGGAAGAATCACCCATTTTTCGTTCTCATCAAGCACCAGCTCTATTCAGGTCAAAGTAATGAGCGTAGCACCAGCAGAGTGTTACCTAACGCAGTACATGGCCTGTTTTAAACAGCTGGGTCACTTTGAGCTGCTTAGGGACAGAATGCTGTATCACTTTTCTGAGACGGCCCAACAGCAGCAGGCCACCGGGGAGATGAGTGAAGATGACTTTCAGGACGAGCGTGCTGCAGTTTAAACCTGCTGCTCCTCCGATGACCTCGTTGAACTCACTGCTGGTTGGGTGTGATATGTTACGTGGCGACACAACGTTGCTTACCTCTCCCTTGGTCATTCCACTGAGCTCGGTCCTCTCGGGCGGGACGCTCTGCTGGAGGCCGGGGGGGCTCGGTGTGCTGCCAGCCTGCAGGGCGGTGGGGACGGGCTGGGGGACGGCAGCAGGTTGTATGTAGGTGCTGGCAGACGGGATGATGTGCTCCCCCTGATGCGGCCCTATGGACCTCTGGGCGTCCCCGCTGTAGGCGGCCTGGTAGCTGGTCTCACGCGGGACTTGGGTGGCCTCCGTCCCAGGGCTAGAGTACTGAGCTGGAGGGTTTCTCCTCGCACTTTTGGCTGGTCTCGCCCCCGTCCACGGCCTGTACTCGTGCCTGGAGGAAGACAGATGCATCAGTAGGCTGACGGGCGCTTTGCGGATTAGATTCAGTGGGCTGGAGATTTTGTATCAGACGTGTTTCTGATGTGATGCCTCGGGTGCAGTGGGGATGGTGGATAATAATGGTGTTGACTGCTTCTATGTTTACAACATCAGCAAAGACTGAACTGAAGGGACATTGAGCCTGTGGAGACGTCTTCTGTGGTGCTGGCAGAGAAAATAACCCTGATGATGTCAGAGGGGTCATCTAAAGACACTTCACATCCGAGGGTGTAGAGTTCAAAAGATAGGATATACTTCTAAGTTGCATTATTTGAAGTGGGTTGGAGCTTGAGTGTGAAATGGATAAATATTTTGTGATGATATAAGACTATATTGTTATTTGAATACTGTATATCATCACATGTCATACGTTATCTTTTCCAGGTACAAAAGGCTGTATTTCAGTAACTTTCTGAACTTACCAGACTGTTCTACTTGCCTTTACACACGTAGTCATTCTATCAACATTACTAATGATTATTTATCCAAAAATTCAGTGTGTTAATATTTTGTGAAAGTACCAATTATCATGCCTAAACTAATGTCACAATATTGAGGTGTTCGGTCAAAAACATGGTGATATTTGAGTTCATTGCTCGGTCCCAGCACTTATCAAGTACTTTAGAGTTGAGTTCAAAATATTGGGATCTATATTGTGCATCATGATATCATTGTGAGTAGAGATGTGAAGATAAAAAACACTCACAAACAGTTGATCGTGATGAATTTACATTACTGGGATAATCGCCAATCAAGACAGAGAAGAACGATCTTATTTTAGTTTCTGGATTTATTGGCCTTGGTGAAACGTCTAAGCCTGTCAGTAGGGCTGAAGGCATGACTTGCACATTGTACCCTTCACAAAAACAGGTTAAATCTGATGTGAGTAAATAGTAATAGTAAATAGTTTCCAAACTAATGTATGACGGTGAGATGAGGTTACCACCATTGATTTATCCTTTATTTGTGCGGGAACACCTTATGATTTATGATTGCTTATTTAAAATTCCCATCTGTGATGCAATAAAACTCTTTGTTTCCTGATATCTGAGCCTCTATATTGATCCTTATTTACACACACATCAACTCTAAATCTAAAATCACTACAACGCCCCCTTTAAATACTAAATACCAGCACTACCTGAAGGTACGGACCACCCAGACGATCAAATCTGATTAAAAGTTACACTTATTTTGTCTTTTTCTCTAATTTTTCGTGTAACTCTGTGCAGTTTAGCTTCTCGGGGCCTCTGAAATCAATTCAGATCAATCAGTCTGACAAGGGATGATCACCCTTTGGTGGCTCTCATATCACATCTCATCATCTGAGAGAGAGAGGGGGGGATGGTGAGGTAAAGATTTCTTCTCTTTGGAGGCTCCACAAGCCAAAAAAAGGTTGACAACCACACACACACTCACACACACACACACACACACACACACACACACACACACACACACACAAAAAAAAATCAAACAGTCATACTTGAGCTCTCACACACACTTTGATGAAACCCATCTCCGTGCAGGCTCTCTGTGTCTGGAAGTCAGTGAACTATGAATAAAAAGCGTGTGATGTGATGTGATCAGGCTTCAGCATCAGCACCAGCTCTCTGTGGACCGGAGAACACCAGCCACAGAGGACGACATGTACCTGTAGGAGCTGGTTTTCCTCTCCTCCATCCCCTGCTGCTCCCCCCACCTCTGCCCCCTGCCCCGCTCCTCTCTCTCCGGGTGCTGACTGTTCACCGGGCTGTCCGACACACTGTCCGCCCTGCTGCCCCCGTTACTAATCCAAGGGAAGTTCTCCTTCCTGGGAATGGGCCAGGGTTTGAAATCCTGCTTGTACTGGGTGACGCTGGGGAAAGGCACTCCGGGCGGGTGGTAGTCCTCCCGGGGCTTGTAACTGGGCTCCTTCCGCGCCCTGAAGGACCCTCCTCGGGTCCCCGGGCCATCCGCGGGCGCATGAGGGGAGCCGGAGGCGGCGCGCTGCTCCAGGATGGAGTAGTGGTTCCCGGGCGCGCGCTCCGACGCGGAGACCTGTTTGGTGACGGACCGCACCTCATGCTCGGCGATGTCCGAATAGTTCTGGATGGTGAGCGGGACGGACAGGTCCGATTTGTCGAACTGGTTCCAGAAGCGAGCCAGGCAGCACACTCTGCTGATGCACGGCCAAGCCATCCCCTCCTCTCCGGAAAACTGTTTGACTTGTGGAGGAGGAGGAGGAGGAGAAAAAGAAATGAAAGAAAAAAGAAAGAAAGAGAAAAAGAAGAAGCAGAGGATGAAGAGGTTACATTCAGACACACCGCCGCCCTCCCTCCGCGTCCGATTGCGGGAAGCTGAGGAAACACAGTGTCCGAGAGTCCATGTCAGCAGCGGAGATGAGCCGGTCTGTCGGGGACCGTCATTGAATATTCCTCTCACGTGGTCTGTGGTAGTGCCTCCACTATGCAGAGGAATCTGTGGCAAATTATTCTCCGCATCTCCAGCCGGATCCCCAGAGTCTGCAGCGATCTCATCGGAATCGAGAAAAAAAAAGAGAGAGAGAGAAAATCAAAAGAAATGTTATTTTCTCTCCTCTCCACCCTTCAGAGCTTCACAGATTGTTTAAAGGCTTCTCCGCCGGGCACCACCGCTGAGATTACCGCTGCTTAAACTGTTGCCACAATGCTGAGTGAGGGGGGGTTATATAATTATGATGCAGCTCATACAGTAGATGTAGGTTCATCGTGTAGCAGAGCCATATGTTGCATCCACAGAAGACATTTTGACGTGACACAGTGGGAAAAAGTACAAGTGTGCTATAAATAATAGGGGGGCACCGATTATAAAACGATTATCTGGACGATATTCAGCATTTTCGTATCATATTTTCATACCAGTATCTTTGGTTTTCATGTGAAATTGCTGTTAATTAAACTACAACTGCCCACAATGACTTCTGATTGGTAACACTTCACCAATAATAGCCTATAAACAGTGAATAATCTGAATCTGGAAAGTAACGAGTAACTAAAAGCATCAAATAACTGTAGTGGAGAGGAAGTGGCAGAAAATGGAAATACTCAAGTGAAATACCTTAAAGTTGCACTCAAGAGCAGCATTTGAGTTAATTATACTTATAGTTAATGTACTAGTTCTTCTAAATTTTGACACACAGTTTCATTTTTACTGCACATGAATGTTGATCCCAAATATCACTTATCAGTCTCCTCGATTTCTAATAATCGGTATCAGCCCTGAAAAAGCCGAATCGAGCAACCTCTAACAAATATATAAAAAGAATAATGGCTTGTTTCAGTTTAACTGCTTCAGTTTCACAGTCCAGGTTTTGATCGTGCTGGTTCACTGCCTTCCTGGGTCTCTTGAATAAAACTGTTAAAGGTGCATTCTGTTGTTTTGGGGGTTACATGTGTATCAGATGTTTTGTGCCTAAGCAACTTAATAGAAAAACTCTCTTCATTTTCATGACTGAATAAAGTGAATAAACTAACTGATCTTAAAGGACAACACAGCTTCATACTGTTTTGCTTTGTTTATATGTGGCGGACCCTGCCACCTTTTATAGCTTCAAACAGTGGGACCTTGTTTTCCTTTGAGAACAGCTTGTTCATTCAGTTAGGGAAAAGATAAGTATTTCTGAGTTGGTATTGTGACCTCATTAATATTGTAAATACTACAATTTACTCTCCAAAACTACATAGTGGCCCTTTAAAGGGACAGTTCACCCAAAAATCAAAAACACATATTTCCCCTCTTACCTGTAGAGCTGTTATCCATCCTGTTTGAGTTGTTTGGAGGAACCAATGGTCGTTTTTTGCAATAAATCAAAACTATGTTTACTTTTTTGTGTTGAAGCAGGAAGTGATGTCACTTACTTGTCACATCAGGACTCTTGGATTTGACACCAGAGAGTTTGCAGGTCATACTTGCTTATCATATATATTTTGACATGATTTCAAACAGCGTGGACGATTGACCTGTTTTTGCCGTTTAGGTACGAGGACTTAATTCCCCCCTCGGCTCCAAGTAAATTATCTGTTGACTAGCAGATACTCTGGCTTAGCCCAGTTACTACTTCTGGAAATACTGTGCGTCAGCTCCAGGATTTATCAGCAGCAACCAGACGAATAAGAAGGCTAAATAAAAAGTAATAAAAAAAAACAACAACAACATAAAGATAGGAAGAAAAGAACCAAATCATCCCTTACATAATGCCTGTAGACTGCCTTCCAAGGGCCAGAAATGGATGAAGAGACTCTGAAGTGGTCCCTGCTTCTGCTGAGATAACCGATTATTTGTCCATAAGGGTGGACTGGCGATTTTTTAAAAAAAAGGACTGCGGGCAAGAAAAAAGCTCTTCCTGGGCTGAGTTTATGTCGAGAATAACAGTTGATTACAGTTCAGTCACTGTGAAATGGAGTGATATGCATTAAGTTGACATAATGCCACTTGCACAAAGGCTTCAGAGCTGTACACAGCGAGGCAGCGCAGAGGAATAAGAACCAGTTAGGTGGGTTTGACACAGAAAAATGCAGCTGTGGTCAATGAAGATGAACGGGCACTCGCAGCACATAAATCATCCCAGTTTTACTTTAAAGTTCAGGCTCTCTCTGCTCTCGTTCACACCACTGTGCTCTCAGTGATAGATGGCAGCGGGGTTTTTTTCGGGGTGTGATTGCCAACATGAGCCAGAAACAATCGCCACAGGCCACTTTTCAATGACGGATAATGAAATAGGACCAATAATGAACATTTCCCTGGAAATAAAATCTTTAGAGCAGTGTGATACTACCATCTGCAGGAGGGGGATGACATTACTCTCCAGAACTGAACTGGTGTTTTTCTATTTCTTTTTCCACGTGCATCATGTCCAAAAAACAGAAAAGGTAGAAGTATTCAGATGTTTTGCATAACTTAAACTACAAAACCCAACTCCAATATTTCAAATAAGTCCTGCATTCAGAGCCTTGCTCATCTAGCAGCACAGATGTCGAAACAAGTCTTGATTATAGGAGACGGGGAGGAGAGCAAAACCGGCCGTCCCACCTGAGAGGTCGGTCCAGTTCTCAGTCAGAAGACTCAGTCCAAGGGAGCATTATAGTAGAGCTGAGTGGCAAAAGAGATTTCACCTGCACTGTATTCAATCTTAGATATGGAAGATTTAGGGCTGAAGTTTTTTAAAAGACAGGGAATTAAAGGCGAGCATGAAGAAGACCATGTGCCATGTCACAGATTCACTCTCTTTATGTTCTGTACAAGGTGTCTGAAGGGCATCAAGGACTGGCTCCCTTTGGACCACAAGAATGAAACGACTGAACTTTTCAAACTAGCAGGACCCGTGGTGAGTATAGGATCTGACACCCCACATAAAAATGTACACTTTGTATCATGTGTTTCTTGTTCTCTTATGAAGTATAAGCACCAAAGCCTATTTTTTATTGGAAAACATAAGAAAAAAAAACATCCACCCATAAACCTTCACTGGTTGTGGCCCTTGTCCTCTGAAGAATAAGGATTATTTTCTCACTTTTATTTTTGTTTGTTTGGTTTCCCTTCCATACCGGCAAAATAGTTGTTTTTTTTTTCACATTTGAGCTAAATGGACTCAATACATTCAAGGTCAGCCATCAGAATTTGATTTTGGATCCTAGACTGCCCATTAAAAATACTAAAAAAATGTTAACTGGATGTGGATAACTTTGTGCTGTAAACTGGAACTTTACGAACGTTGCCTGAACAATTCTGGGTAAGCAATAGATTAAGTATTGCTCAAAGGTTAGTGGTGATTTATCCTCAATTAAGCAACTGGCTTGTACACTCACCTAATCTTTACCTGATTTAGAATCAACCTAATTTTTATTTTTTCTTGTTTCAGTTCATTTCACAGTTGATGATCTTTCTCATCAATTTTGTCAGCGCGGTGTTCTGTGGTCACCTGGGAGAAACTGAGCTCGCGGGTGTGGCGTTAGCAATATCGGTGAGAAACACACAACTTTACAACTGTCTGCAGTCACTAAAAACCAGAGCTCATGCACCAACAGTATCTGTGTTTTGTTATCCAATTAAGTACTAAGATCTGTTATAAGTAAAGGAAGTAATACCACAATTTAAATATGACTTCATTACAAGTAAAACTTCTACTTTCACGAAGAAAAGCACCAAACTATTATTAGCTTTGGGGAAGAAAAAACTGAATAAACAAACTGATCTTAAAGGAAAACACAGTTTCATATGTGGCGGACCCTGCCACCTTTCTAGCTTCAGACAGTCATTCTTTATTTTCCTCTGAGAACAGCTTGTTTAATTTTTTTATTTTGTATATTATTTTCTTATTAGTTTAATTGGTTATAAAAAAATTCTAAGTTTGTATTATTACCTCATTGATATTGTAAATATTACAATTCTGAGATTCTTGCTAAAAGAGGTTCTGTCATCGTCACATGAGTAAATATAATAAAGTTCTATTATATTATTATTATTATAACTGATGCAGTAAACATGTACACTTGTTATGGTTGTAATCAGCTGTGAAATATCTACTTTTGCACAATTTTGTAAGTGTTGTAATACAGTTTAATTGACTGTATAATAATGCATTGTCTTTGTATTCTTATTCTAGTTTTTTAAAAATCTTAATCTGCTAAATCACTAGAAACTACAGGTAACTTATACTGTAAATGTAGGAGAATAAAGTAGCATGCAATTAAAATATTGTTACGACCAGGGCCTAGGGGAAACCCTGGTGCAACAAAAGTGTGAGACTCCCCTCTTCCCATCCTCCAAGCACCAGCAGCAAAGAGCGTTTTTAAATAGTTTTATTAACAAACACATTTTCCACAATCACACAATGCTGGTAGTCTGGGACAGCAGAGGAGAGCCCCAGGAACTGGGAGGAGCCGGCCTTTAAACTTCTGGGCAACCTGCAACCTCTCAAACACACCTGCAACCAATCACACACACAGCACACACTCACTCAGGTAAAAGAGGGATATTAAAAACAGACAAATAGAAACATATGACCTCGAGGGTCGTAACAATATGTTGATGTTGACTTTGGTTTTATTATTTTGTGTGTGTGTGTGTGTGTGTTTAATGCAGATCATCAATGTGACTGGTATCTCAGTGGGCACTGGTTTGGCATCGGCCTGTGATACGCTCATATCTCAGGTACAATCTTGGTCAGAGCTCATTTTGTCCATCCAAAGGAAAAGTCCAACCCGTCACTGTTCTGCCTCTCCTTCTGTGGATTGTGTTTCAGTATTCTCTTTCAGTTTGATGCGTGCGTGCCCGTGTCTGAACTGTGTTTTTGTTGTTTTCGTGTAGACTTACGGGAGCGGAAACCTAAATCGTGTGGGAGTCATTCTCCAAAGGGGTGTTTTGATTCTGCTCCTGGCCTGCCTCCCCTGCTGGGCTGTCCTCGTTAACACAGAGCCCATCCTACTCGCTGTCAGACAGAGCCCAGAGGTGGCACGGTCAGCGTTCATCCACTAATGTCACTAACGCACAACAGTGTTTAACACCATTGCATAGCGTGATTAACCTTCCGAGGAACCCAGGTGGTAAAAATAGGAAGTATCAGGTCCCTCAGGTGAATGTGTTATCTTGTATTTGGAAGGTTATAGGTCAGAGATTACTAGTCACCATTTTGAAGAAGTAATAAATAATCTAAGTACATTAACTACTTCATTAGAATTAGTCAACCTAAGCTACTGGTCATATCAGACCAAATACATTGCATGCACTTCTTTTTTTAAAGTTACATAGTGTTGCTTTAAGGCCATTATCACTTCATTGCCACACTGTGAACTCCAGGCTGCCGAAGGGTTTACTGCACAGCAGTTGCCTGATTTGACCAGGTGGCAGTCAAGTCTTGCGTGAAGACAACCAGCATTTAGTTATTTCTGCTTAAACAACTGTATAGCCTTTACTTGTTCACATACTGTCATTCACTTGTGCATATTTGAGTCATTTGTTTCAGTTTTTACATACAATTTAGACGTCTCTGTGTTTGCTGTACGCAGAGTCTCCCAGCTGTATGTGAATATCTTCATGCCTGCTCTGCCAGTGAGTTCAGTCTGCACCAAAGCAAATATATATATATATATATATATATATATATATATATATATATATATATATATATATATATATATATATATATATATATATATATATATTCCCAATAATTTTCCCATTTGTTTTGCATTTTGAAGTTTGACTCACTCCTCTCCACTGTCCCGTCTGCAGGCTGCTTTCATGTTCCAGCTGCAGGGACGCTATCTACAGAACCAGGTACTGTGCACATCTACAGAAACACGACGACAGCCGGAGAGCTGCTGTTAAAGTCCAAACTGAGTCCATGTTTGGTTTTTTGAATTTGCAGGGTATTATTTGGCCTCAGGTGATCGCTGGATTCTTTGGAAATGTTTTGAATGCAGTAAGCAACTGCGTCCTCCTCTACGTGCTGGATATGGGTGTTGTGTAAGTGTATCGAACATCATGAGAAACTGGATGACAGAAATAGAGGTAGCTTGTATCATTATGTGTACACTTCCTTCTCAAGAATCTCTATTATATATTACACATCAGCCATTCATTTATGGTAAAGTCGGTGAAGGTTAATCTGCTTTTTGTAACTCTACAGTGGATCTGCAGCTGCAAATGCTGTCTCACAGTTATCGCTGGCACTGCTCTTGTACTTCTTCATTCGTTTCATGGGGTTACACAAGGAGACCTGGTCTGGTGAGTTTTCTCTTTTCAACATTCCAACATATGATTTTTAATGTATTTTTCTAATATCATATACAGGAAAGGGGGGCAGTCATAGTAAGAGCTCTTCAGCGTAGAGTTCAGGGTTCGTCACAGTGTACAATCAGTTCAAAAATGTTCCCTAACTTGTTAATCTCTGCCCTCTAGGTTGGTCTCTGGACTGCCTGCAGGAATGGGGCCTGTTCATCCAGGTGGCCGTCCCCAGCATGCTGATGCTCTGTCTGGAGTGGTGGACGTTTGAGATCGGGGGACTCTTGGCCGGTGTGATCAGTGATGTCGAGCTGGGAGCTCAGTCAGTCGTTCATCAGGTGGTCACTATTGCGTTCATGGTAATTCTGTTTTTTGGATGCAAATAGAACTGCAAAATGTCTCTGCAGTTATTCTGAGCTCAGATGTGTTCATTCCTGCATGAACTACATCCTACATCGCTAGTTTGTCCTTCATTTCTAAACCATAGTAGATGATTTGGATTGTTGCTAAGATGCTATAAGCGTCTACTGGCCAACAATGAGCACAACAACAGGTTTCCAGGTCAGAATTTTTTGCATTTTCTTCCCCCACCCTTCATAGTCCCCTTTTAAACAGTGACACATAGTATTTTATCTCCACAGTTCCCGATGGGATTCGGTCTAGCTGCCTGTGTCCGGGTTGGGAATGCTCTTGGTGCTGGGAACACTGAACAGGCCACTGCAGCTGGCAAGGTCTCCATCATCTGTGCATGTAAGAACAAATGCAGGCTACCTTCTATAGAGTATTATAGAGTCACTGGGTGTTTCTCATTTGACAGATATACATTCAAACTTTGGCACCTTTGTTTTTCGTGTATTCAATCCAGTTGCAGTCTCGTGCTTTGTTGGAATTATACTCGGATCATCAAAGGATGTGATTGGCTACATCTTCACGACAGAGGCGTGAGTATGACTGTGATGACTACTGAGGTGTATTTCTTCATTCTTCAAATCTTTTTTCCAAGTCTCAGATCTAATTGGCAAATTGCGCTCCATCAAGGAGCCCAAAACGATGAGTGTGAAGGCATCTGAAGATTTTAAAAGGACAAAAACGTTTTATGCATTTCTGCTCCTCGTGTAAATCTCTCTTAACATCTCTCAGAGATGTTGTTCAGCGGGTTGCTGACGCCATGGTCGTAATTGGATTCTTCCACCCTGCAGATGCCATGGCGGTAAGGGAGCAGTTTGAAGAAATTGAAATCATGTCAGGGCCGAGCACAGAGCCTGATAGCTGTGTTTGGTGTCTGCAGGCTGTGACAGGCGGCATTTTACGAGGAGCCGGGAAGCAGAGGATCGGGGCCATCTGTAACTTGGTGGGATATTACTGCATCGGCATTCCCATCGGACTGTCCCTGATGTTTGCTGCCAAAATGGGCATCGTAGGTGAGGACGCTGCACTGTAACTGTGAAGTCTTTGTTTGAAGGAAGTCTGAGTGATTTGTCTTCTCTGTGGCAGGACTGTGGCTGGGGCTTCTCATTTGTGTCACTCTACAGTCCACATTCTTCATCATCGTCTTGTGGATGCTGAATTGGAGAAAGGCAGCTGAAGAGGTGAGTGAACACAGCTTGAAATGTGAAAAGAAATCACACATAATCATAAGAAATCCAGGTGTTTTACCACCTTTAACTGAGAGTGCAACACAGAGAACACTTGGGATGTTTGGATTATGTTTTCCTTAATCTGAGACTCAAACATAGCTGGATAATACATCACTGAGGTGACAAAATAAGTCAGTACTAAGTAGAACTAAAGTTTATCAGAGCAGAACTCAATGTGTATGGTTTACCAAAATAGTATTTCAAGACAATATCTTTACTTCAAGTATAACTTTTGGATACTTTTTACTACAATGATTCTTAACAATTGGAGGGGGAGAAACTCTCTGCAGTTTTAAATATTTATCTCTTTTGTAATTGTCTTTAATAAAAAATGTGAAAGTAACAGCAAAGAATAACATTAAACACACACACACACACACACACACACACCCAAACACACACACACACACACACACACACACACACACACACACACACACACACACACACACACACACACTTCCTGGTATTTTCTGCCCTCTACAGTCACAAGTAGAAAATGACACCAAATTTTTAAACATCATAATTCTGTTTTTTTTTCTTTTTTTATTATTTCATTGTTTTTATTTTTATTCTTTGTTTCCTGTGCTGTGAATGCAATTAAAAAAAACAACAGCTGTAATTTCATTATATCTGTTCATGTCCCCGTATGGACTGTTATTGCGTTTGATGTTCATTTACAAACTGCTGTCGTAACTGTTTATGTGCAGGCCATGGTGAGAGCAGGAGTCCAGGTCACAGAGAAGAAAGAAGTGCCGTCACTGCACAAGAAGGGTAAATAAACTCTTCACTTTCCCTTTTCATTGCATGTCCTCCTGTGCACAGAACTGACCCCTCTCTCCTCTCTGATTAGGAGGTCAGAGTGAGGCTCAGGTCCACATCATTTCATCCAACATCCTGAGCAGTGAGGGATGGAACTCAGACCTGCAGATGGTCCGAACAGGCCGT
Source organism: Diplodus puntazzo (assembly GCA_963678695.2). Lineage (NCBI taxonomy): Eukaryota > Metazoa > Chordata > Actinopteri > Spariformes > Sparidae > Diplodus > Diplodus puntazzo. The sequence goes on along the minus strand of OZ023166.1, from coordinate 7,841,512 downwards.
GACGAGACAGCCGATGCTGCAGGTCCAAGGCCTCTGTCGGTCAGGCAGCTGCTGCTGCGTCGAGGCCTGACTGCGCTGCTCATGGTGCTCATCCTGCCAGCTGGGATACTCAGCAGCAAAATGCTTCTCAGACTGCTCAAATGACCTATAAATATCACACTGACTGCTGCCTGGTGCCATATCTTGTGACAGAGCAGAACAATATGTTGAAAATGTTAAAAAATGTTATTTCTTTTCATATTAATGCCCATGTCCTGTAAATTAATCCTACCTGTGGTTTAAGTTTGATTTGTTGGCAACATAAACAAAACAACGAAGTTGATTAATGAGGTTCACTGATTTTTTTTTTTTTTTTTTTGCAATTAAAGGAACAGTTCACCCAACATTGTGATTGTTTTGGCTACACGATCACTGATAACTTATACAAAATAAACAAAATATGCTGTAAATATAAAAAGCCCCTTTAATGAAAAATCTTTAGCTGACAACAAAGTACAATAGAATGTTTTATGAAAATAACAACAACAACATTATATTATTTAGGCCACTTTAAATTTTGAAAGTAAATTTCTTGTGCGATAAGCCTGCATTTCCTGATGATGCGTTCCTGAAACATCGGAACTCTAACAATCACAACAACTTACCAGAAAAAAACAACATTTGACATTTGAACGCCGACCCGTCTTATTCCTATCTAAAAACTTGGGACAAAACCACGTACTCTCACTTAATGAAGAAGCAGCTGATGTTACACAACAATGGCAGCACCCACGGGCAGGGCGGTAGGATGTATTCGTAGACCTACCATTTAAACCAAATGTAAAATGGCGTGTGTCGTTTATCCTGCTCTGTTTCGTTTGCAAGGAAGCTGCACTGCTGAGGGTTCAACTGTATACAGCTGCAGTACACGTATAAAGGAGTACAGCTATTTATTTGCAAGGAGTCGGAATTGTTAACTTCTAAATTCCGACCTCTGGCGCTGACATGAACGCAGCACCGCCAACGCGCATGCTCTGTGGTGCTCTGTCGTGTAAAACTACAACACGTGGATTTACTCAGAGTTACGAGCTGGTGTTTCACCCACAGAGCCGCTGGCGTCGACGAGGAAACAGTAAGTATCTGTTATGTGAAGTGCGTTGTGTGTTACGTGTTTTATAGTCTGAAAAACAAGTATTTAATGTCGGAGACAGTGTGAGGCTCGTGTCTCGCATCCCCGCATGCGCCGTGCAGTCGGTGTAGGCTAACACCTGGATTCACGTGCTCCCATGGTGACAGCACGTACAGCTGCCCCCCCCTCTAGTGAACGTGAAGGGAAGTCCTCAGTGTGTTTACGTCTGGAGCTTTAGACGTGGAAACAACATGGACGCCACTAAGAAGATGTGTTGTGTCACTGCTGAGAGCGTCTGAACAACATTTTTGCAGTCCAGTGAAGAGGTTGTCCCCCCACAGCTGCAGCTGCACCAGTATCACCTGCATCCCCTAAAACCAGTTACATCCCTGTGGGGCAGTGTTGGGACCAGAAATTCCAGACAAGATGAATTGAAACTTGCATTTACCACAGAAACCTGTGGTCTGCAACACTTATTGAAGAAGCTCTATGTGGTTTTGGAGAATAAATTCAAGCTCAGTAATTTGATATTTACAAAATTAATGAGTTAATAATGCAACGTGTATGAAATACTTCATGTGTAACGTTTGCCGAATTTACAAGAGGGCCCAAATAATTAAGAATCTGTCATTAACAGTGTTTCACAAAGTTGAAGTTTTTCATAACTCAGCACTTCAGAAAAATTAAGAGGTTTTTCTAAGGGAGTCTGGGAGACCTGCTCTCTGAAGTGTGCTCTTTCATTGTCTGGAGGCGTTTCTTCATCAGAATTTACATAATGTAGATATGTTGGGTTTGAGTGTGTTTGTCCTGCATCTCCCATAGACTTCAATACAGCTGGCACCACAGTCTGATTGAGACAGAGTGATGTATTGACCCTTCCTTCTTTTTCTAGGTTCCTTAGATCAGAGCTAGTAAAGTTTAGCCACAATAAACGAAGTTAGGAGAGTTTTACTCTGGAACAGACAATGATTATATGTATTTTGGTCATATTTACATCTAACAGAGAATATGGACCACCTGCCGGACAACAACTCCAGGTACAAAGATGTTGACTACTGGGACGAGAGGTACAAGACGGAGCAGAGTTACGACTGGTTGGGCAGCTTCTCCAAATTCCAGCACATTCTGGAAAACCACGTCAAGAAAGAAAACTCCATTCTGATGCTTGGTAAGTAGTGTTTTGTGTTTCTGATTGCATTTCCATTCTGGTCGAAAGCATCTTCTTCACGTATTCAAATGTCTCCAGTGTCACCATCTGGGTGCATACTGATAAATTAGGGGTCCCCCAGTTAGAATCGAGCTAAGGACTCTTTTGTCACATTTACATTTACACAGTTTGTCATATTCACCGACCAGCCACAGCATTAAAACCACTGATAGATGATGTGATTAAGATTGATCCTGTTGTTACACCACACCACCCACCCAAACACCATTGCAGGCCAGGTACAACCCCCCTCACAGCAGGGTCACTCCCGGAGCAGGACAATGCGCCCAAACACACCACAAAACCTGCTCAGGAACGGCTTGAAGGACATGACAAAGAGCCCAAAGCGATGACCTGGCCCTCCAAATCCTCTACATCCCAATCTGATCGAGCATCTGTGGGATGTAACATCCCCAAAAGTTTTTCCAACCATGCTTTGATGGGTCAGAGCTGGTTTTTGGCTGCACGAGGGAGAACAAACACAATATGAAGCAGGTGGTTTTAATGTTGTGGCTGATCAGTGGTTGATTTAGCCATCGAGTCCTAGAGTGGAATTTCCATAAAATGTCCACAAGATGTCCCTGTCCCCTCACAGATATCTCCTGCTCTCTTGCTCTCTGCTCTACCTGCAGTACTTGTTCATAAACGGCCCTGCAGCTCTGAGAAAACCTGCTACAGGAGCATCTGAAGCATCAATGTAGAATAGATCTTTATGTGAGTTGTGAGGTGGAGGCATTTTCACTGTTAGCATAAAGTGGTTTCCTCTTGGTTTAATTTGAAAAATGTATCCGATCTTAGTTTGCACATTGACTTGTTCACATCATGTTACAGTAGGTTTGATTCTTAATTGTTTTACCTTTTTAATCACGATCAAAACAAGCACTTTGTCTCTGAGCTGAAGCTGAACACTTTAATGCAGCCACTTTCTGATCAGTTGCAATAAGCGGCAACGTTGACAAAGACCCATTTGGACTATAAAAAGGTTTTAAAGAAGTTGTTTTTTTAATAATGTCTTGTTAATCTTTAGGATGAATTATAGGCAGAGTGTTATAGACTTATACTGTGAGGCTGTTATACCTCCACAGAAGCATAGAGGGCTATGGTGCTCCGTCTTCGCCTGATACGAGCCTTGTTTATGCATGCTCAGTGGTGTTTGCATGTGTTTGTGTGTGTGTGTCAGGGGGTTTGTTAAAATTTGTGTCAGGGAGTGACGGGGGCTTCTGCTGCCTGTGTGTGTGTGTGTGTGTGTGTGTGTGTGGGTTGGTGGGTAAAGGGGGAGGGGGACTAAGGAGGTCGTCAGAAGTTGGATATTCTTTACTCGACAAAAATCCTCTCTGTGTGCTGCTGCCAGACAACTTTTATTCCACCTGGGGGATCTTGTCCTTTTAATTCGGATGATGGTGGTCGTGTGCCCTGCTGGTTAGGAAAAACTGCACTTTCAAAACACCTGTCTTAAGTGAGGACGTTGACAGACACACAGATAGTATGCAGCCTGATTTTTTTTTTCTAGCAATGCGTCATAGGCACACCTACAGCAGAGGCGTGAGTGGGCTCCAGAGGCTGATATATAAAATAATCTTCTTGCTTCTCTCCTGCGTTGCACTGCATCAGGCAACACCAGGGCAGACCACTTTCTGCACGCTGATTTAAACCCAAAGGAGAGCCATTATATCACTTGAGAGCTCTCGTCTTGGAGGGCATCTCTCTCTCTCGCTCTCTCTCTCTCTCTCTCTCCTCTTTCCAGATCGTGGAATCGCACGTTTCTGTCACCAGCACGTGTTGATGTCTCCCTCAACAACACACATGCACAGATGAGGAGCTATATAGATACTAGAGGAGCCTACTATAAGGACGCGTGAGCCCGCACGTGTTGCTAAAGACGTTAAGAGCTCTTAAAAGCACTTGTATATCACCACGCTCGGACAAACGCCTTCCACAGTTGTACGCATCTCCCAGCTCACTTGTCAAGTCTGTAAAACCAGAGAGTCCACTGGCTCGTATAAAATGACACAATAAATTATCATCACTATAAAGGGAGGGGGGGAGTTGGGAGACAGGAGGGAAGACGTCAAAGAAACACTCGAGGCACCACGGTGCTGCTTGTGCGGGTGACGGGTGGATAAAGGGAAGAGAGATGGAGGGGAGGTAAATAACTAATCAGGTTTGGGCCACTCGGCTGTCTCAGACGGAGGTCATTTCCATTTAGATAATCTGTAGAGCACAGAGAGAGGGACACAAAGGAGGGAGGGACGCATAGATGAGGAGAAGTGGATTGCTTTGCCGCATGCTGATGACAGTTTTAACGTCTTCCTCCTTCGTCATTTTGTTCACGTATGTTGCTTCAGTCGGTTTCGTCTGTTTATCTGAACAGTTGCATTTTTGTAGACGCCCTCTCAGCCTCCGTCTACCTGTCCTCCCCCCCTCCACCACCACCGTTTTCCCCACCTTCCTGGTAACCCACTTCTGCCTTCTTTATTCTGTCTTTGTCAGAACTCCTACTCAGCAGTATGAGTCCTCGTGTCTAGACTGTAGCCACACACAGTCCTGTGTCTGCATGTCAACAGATTTATGCATGCCTGGAATGGAGCCAGAGAACGTAAGCAGGCCTGAGCAGATGTAAGCTCGATATCTTCTGTGTTAGCGAGTTGATCAGTTTAGATTAATTCATTCTTCATGATCACTCATCAACTTGATAGTGGCAGTAGGATCATAATAGTTCCACTTTTAAAGATGAGGTTGATGACATCCTGTATCCAGGAAGTTCACTCCTTCGTTCTTTGTGATATTCTGTGTTTAGTTATCGTCAACAAATCCTCTGAAGATGCAAATTCCAACATGTAATTGATCATACTGACAAGTAGGACCTCACTTGTCCACATAATTGAGCCCCATCTTTCTTCATTTTGATGAATTGTAGTTTATTTTCACCTTGGTCTCCTGCTGTAACAGCAGCAGTCAGCAGAAGTCCCTCAGCAGATACAGTACTTACTGCTGTTTGAGTTGTGTTTGTAAAAAAAAAAAAAAAACAGCTGCGTCCAGCTGTTTTTTGGAAAATGATGTAGCATCTTTCTAAAAAACAAATGCTAATTTGAAATCATCGTTGTTGTTTTTAGAGGGACACTGCCTCTGAATTTGAGGCAGAGGGTGGCCCGTTACCACTGACATACAACCACTTGGCAGGTTTAAAAGCGTACAAAACTAACAAATAGAACATTGCCATTGCTACAGTATAGAGTGGGCTCAGCTTTGTAGACTGATGGACCATCAGAACGAGAAACAGAGCTGCTGGTCACAGTTAGAAATGTTAGACTCCTCTTAAGTCCAGTTCAGACCAAAGATTTGTGGCTAACGCAGATCATCAAGCCAGTTATAGAACATCAGCTGGTCGAAATGTCAGAGTTTTGGATGGAGGAAAGAGAGGATCCCTGTGACTGTATGACACAAACCTTACAGGCAACGGTCTCTGTGAAAATGAAAACTTTTCCTGGGATTTGCAGATAAAAAATAACAAAATAACAAAAAATATCTTCAGCATTTCCTTTCAAGAAATACTTCAAGAAGGGAAACATGAAAAGGGCATTCTATGATATATTTTTTACTGAAAAGAATGAATTGATGTTAAATAAACCGCATTTATATCGCCATTTTCTCCCTTTATGGACAAACTACCTATGATTGCCCTCTCTTTCACTCATTCACAACAATTATCTGGAGCTGCTGTGAATGCGTTGGCCGTCCCACTGGAAGCAACTTGAGGTTCACATTCCGTTTTTTGACACAGGGAGGTGAGGAGCTGGAGATCGCACCACCAACCCTGTGATCAGTGGACGGCACGCTTTCTCTCCTGGGTGGATTCTAGAAATAAGATACGTTATTGATCCTGTAGTCTAGGTGGGAAAATCATTCATAATAGCATACCCTAGTTTAGAAGCTGCTGCACTGCCCACTCAGACACCCACCTCGCCCACAGTGACATTAGGTCAGTGTTGTTTCTGCTTTAAAAATGATTCAGAAAGTGGCTCCGTTAGAGTGCAGTGACATTTCTGGGAATGATGACATGGAGGCACAGTTGTATCGGAAATTAAAATGAATATCGGAGCTTGATGGCTAATGAATATGCCTGCGGTTATAACACTGCTCACTTTACAGTCTCATAATGTGACATAACTCTGCTCATTAATGGGTGCATGGTAAGCTGAAGGCCTGAGGTTGTGTGTGTCATGGCATTGCGTCAAGCCGTCCGTGCCCCCCCACCTGACCTGTGTGTGTGTGTGTGCGTGTGGTTATGAGCAACGTTAGCCAGCATTAGCAGCGATCGACTCACACACGGTCCAATTCCCGCCTGCCACACAGCCACGGCTCCTCTTTTTTTATGGCCTGCTCCGGGGCTGCTGCCAGTGATGTAATGACCCCTCGTCTCCCAGTGGTCAGCGCTCCGGCCTCGTTCCCCCCGAGGCGAGGGGTGATGATGTAATGGGCTCTGTTCTCCAGCAGCGAGCGCGAGGCTTGAGATGTGTGTGTGAGGTTGCATCCTGGGAGAGTGTATCTTCATTCCACGTTCTGTACATGTGAACGTCTGCACGCCCGGTACGGAGGGCATGACGCAAAACTCGCTCGTGTTTAGGTGTGTCGCAGCATCGGTGCTGACGGAATACTGAATGTCGTCACATTGTCTAGAAATTAGTGAAGCTTTCTCAGAACAAGACACACAGACACAAAGGTCGCTGCACAACACCAACAACTGATGGTATAATCTTTACGTTTTTAAAGGTTTGGTGAAGTTATGAGTTTGCTTCACTGGCTATTTACCGGTTTGATCTGTTTACACGCTGTCCCCTAGCTTATTTTGTCACAAAGTTTTTTTATATTTTATTTTTTAATGTGTTGAATTCATTTCTCAACTGACATAAAATTAACTTGCAACAATTTTTATGCCTCCATGTTGCTTTTGGGTTGTATATATGTACATGTACCATTCTTGATGAAGTAATTCAAATTTGGTGACCAAAGGTCAGAGGTCAAGGTCACTGTGACGTCACAAAACACATTTTTAACCTTACGATAGAATTGGACATATACATATCTAATAGGATAAAATTATGACATTGTATATCCGAAAGGTCAGAGGTTAAAATGCAGTGTGATGTCATAAAAATCTGCAAAAAGGCTCTGGCCGTTACTAAGACCATAATTCTGGAACAGCCACTTGACTGGTGCCTTGACTTACAGTTTAACTTGCACAATGCTTACTTACTATCTTTTTCCAGAGCTTTCATCTGCATCCCATGGTCCTCTTCAGCTTCCAGAGCCCCTGTAATGATATCATTTAAACAGTCATGTGTTTCACAAAGTTGTGAACCTCGCTACATTCTTTTTTGTGAGCTTTTCGATGGTTTCCCTTTCTTACCCAGTCATGATCACCTGTTACCAATGAACCTATTTACTCGTTGAATTTTCCAGATAGGCGTGTTTCTTTCCTGGTTTTGTGTTGCCCCTGTCCCAACTTGTTTGAAAAATGTTGCAGAATAAGCAAATGTTTAGGTAAAACATTGAATATAATGCCTTTGCACAGTCTTCAACTATCAGAAAGGATTAGCAAATTATCACTTTCTGTTTTACACAGCATCCCAGTTTTGGGGGAAAACAGAATGTGTAATTGTGTAGCAGTTTCTAGCTCAGCTCCACTGTGCGTGTAATAGACTTAAAGAGCATGTTTCATCCTCTCTAATGTCCTGTGTCGCTCCCTTCTTTTAGCTCACCTCCTTACGTCACCGTCCTGTCACTTTCTGGGTTCCTTCGGCTCCTGAGGCTGATGTAAGCTGTGTATATTGGCAAAGGAATACATGAAAGACCATGAGCGTGACTGTTCACTCAGCTGTTGTATCACTATGTATAGCCCCGTGCCTTGACTACAATGACATTATACCTTCTTATATAGAACATGACTGCATGCTAGCAGCCATGTAAAGACCTCCTGCCTCATGCTCGCCCCATCTCGTCATCCATATCTCAGACCCATCTCTACCCCTTCCATCACCTCCTCCCGTCAACTCCCGACACCGCTCACCTCCTCCATTTCCCCCTCGCCGTCTCACCTCCTTTGTTCCTCGACGACCATTGCCTTACTCAAACCTCCCCCGCCCCTCCCCTTATCTACATGTCAGTATTTGGTATCAAAGACTTCCACCTGTGTGCCGTGAGCCAGTCCGACCTATATATAGCCGGAGCAGAGGTGTTTACAACAGCGTCGAGAGCTGTGGGAGCTGCACTTTTCTCAGGAGAGTCCAACTAACTGTTGGTGGCCCATTATGTTGAGCTACGGCTCATTCAGAAAATTGGCCTCCCACGTTTCTAGGTTAGCTTTCTGTCAGTGCTGCTGCTTGATTTTTTTAATGTGTTATGTAGCATTTACTTCCAATACTGAGTGTGTTTAATACGTTATACACTGGATTCTGCAGGTCAGTTTTATGTTTCTGTTCTTATCAAAAACCCATCCACATAAAAGTGTCTGTTTGTTCACCTGCATGCAGAAGCTGCCGCGACAGGAGGAACACATAAGCTAAGCAGGAGGATTTGATTTCAGTGTTAACAGGGCGATCTTAGGTGACAGTCCTCTCACATCCCTTTTTTCCGCAGTATTGGAAATGCACGCACACACACGCAAACACACTGACACAAAATGCTGATGGGATGGAAAGTCACTGGCAACACACAGAGAGAGTGTGTGTGGGTGGTGAGTGAGAGAGATCTGAAGTCAGGAGTCATGTCTTAGCAGCTGTTGGAAGATGCAGCTGATATGTGCCGCAGCCCTCATTTCAAAAGTTTCTACATTTGTCCGTGGAACCTTTCCCTCCTTTTTTTTCTCTTATTACCATCCCTCTCACTTTTTGTTATTTTCGTCCATTCCACATTTCATCTTTTACACTTATCCTCCCCATTACTCTCTCCCCTTGACTCTTCCTCCCCTCATGTCTCTCACCGTCCACACAGACAAGCACATGCATACACACCTCCTCCTCCTCCTCCTCCTCCTCCTCCTCCTTAGCTGTGCTGGGGACAACAACCGCAGCGTGGCCGCGAGGAACAGGAAGCTTTCAGAGGGATAATAGAACAGAGAGACAGGCCTTGGCCATTTCACGCTTGCCCTTCCTCTTATTGATTGCAGCCCTTCCTTCCTGTGGCGGCCGGAGGCGGAGCACGTCTCATCAGATAGGCCCCGTATCAGCTCTGTCCTCCCCTGTTGTTGGAATATACCGGTTTCATGTGTTTAGTGGCCTCGTTTTGACAGCGTGACAGCCTCCGAGAGTTTTGTATGTTCACACTCATGTCTTGGTCTTGCATCGATGGTACAGAAGGGTTTGAATGTCCTGTTTGGTAATAACGGGCGCTAATGAGGTCATGGTTTTGTGTTGCTTTTGGATTGAAACCTACCAGGAACGAGGTAATGCAGCAAAAAAGTGGAGCTGCTCAACAAACAACGACAGTAGAAGTTGTTTAGTCTGCAGTGTCCTCTGGCCTGAACCAGAGAGAGATTACACACACACACACACACATGCGTGCGCATACAAATATATATACCGTCCATGCACACAAAATCCTGTTCACAGCCGCACTTGTCCGTCTGTCTTTACCTCGATGCGCTGAACAATCGACAGCAGACACAAAACTGCAGCAGATGAGCTGTGAATGGAGGGTGAGTTGAGTCAATGAACGGCTGCATGGATGAATGAATGAATGAATGAAAGGCAGAGGAACAGAGAAGGTGGAGGAGGGTGTAGTTTGAGGAGGATGGATTCTTACCCCCCACCCCACTGCTCCCTCTCTCTCTCTCCTCCCTGCCCACCCCCTTTTTTCAGCATCCGGATTGGCTGCTTGCAGTTTTTCAGGGAGCCCTCACCATGCAGCAGTCAGTAAGTCAGTAGGGGCAACCCTCCCTACATCAACCCACCACCCACCCCCACCCCTTCCTCTCCCCTTCTTTTTGCCGCTGTAAGGAGTGGTGCTGTTTATGAATGAGCCTCAGCGTCGCAGAATGTGAATGAAAAATAAGAGAGGGAGCGAGAAGATAAGGGGGTGCGGGCTGAATGAAATGCAGCAAAGCAGGGAAGAAAAATGGAGGAAGGATGCTGAATGAAAATCACAAGGGGTGGGACGGAGCGGGGGACGGCGGTGGTGCGGGGGAGGTGGTGGCCGATAGATATGAGGAGAGGATGTGAAATATTATTGGTGAGATAGCCCCCCTCCATTTGCTACGTCCCTTTGGTGCTGTCATCCTGTGTGTGTGTGTGTGTGTGTGTGTGTGTGTGTGGTGTGTGTGTGTGTGTGTGTGTGTGTGTGTGTGTGTGTGTGTGTGTGTGTGTGTGTGTGGTAACGTCCAGCCTCATAGGTATGCAGATCAGGGAGGGGATGCTGGGAAGGAGGATGCCTGGACTTGTGGCTGCTTTGCCTATGAGCCAATGGGAATCTCCACTACCTAAGTAACACACACACACACACACGCACACACACACACAGCCCTACACACACACTCACAGCGTTCTCTGCAAGCTGGTGCTCCGTGCCTTGAATAATAACGGGGTTACCCGGGCAACCAGGCTCGGATGATCGATGGGCCCAGCCCCGATAAACAGAGCACAGAGCCGGTGTTGGTGTGTGTGTCACTGGGCTTCTGATGTCGCAGTGGGAGTTTCTTTGTTCTGGGACAATTAGAAGATAGCTTATTATCAAATCTCTTCTGACCTGTGATTACATGCATGTACGTGTGTGTGTGCGTGTGTGTGTCTGTGTGTGTGGGTAAGTAGACTGCACACAGTTTTCCTGTGTGTGCGTATAGCGTCAGAAGAAGTGTGTGCTGTTTGTGTGTGGACATGGAGTTGTTTTTTTTTCTTCCATTGAATGACTCGGTTCTCAATGACACTGAGCGACCTTGGTGAGAGGGCTCGATCAGGCGGACTGTGGGAGTGACCACACACGCCACACACACACACACACACACACACAATCCTGACTCACTCACTTACGGTGATAATACGGCCATTGGAAACAAAGAGGCTGCGTGGCTTTTACTCACCCCTTCAGAGAGTGCAAATTATACAGCTAGCCAACGTGTCCGACTGAGTACTTGATTTGATTAAATGCGGCTGCACACAAGCGCTGTTGTTGTGAGGGTAAGCTTAAGCTTGCATGTAAGGAAACACAGACTGGATTGGATGCAGGTGGAAATCAAAGATGTAAAAATGAAGGTGGTACAGTGAGCAAGTGACATACAGAGAGAAAGATTGCTTGGCTGTCACATATTTGAGATAATGGTGAAATAAGAAACAGAGACACACTTGGGACAAATTAATTAAATCCTAACGGGTTCAGAAAGTCCCCAAATGCACCAAAACCCACTATAAATCTGGCATAAGAAGCATAATAGTATATTAGAATCTCATCAATATTAAATTGCTCATAAAATGTTACATTTTGAATCTGTATAATGAGGAAATGGAGCAAATAGTCTGTATGAACATAATGAGACGGCTTACCTTTCTTTTGCGTCCCTCCCAAAACCTATATTGCGGGACGCCATTGCCTTGACTTTGTGCCATCCAATTCATTTGTGAGTGGTTTAAAACAAAAATACAAACCGTCCTGCGATAGGACCACACCAGCTGCGATGCCGGTCAACGCGGTCACGTTCTGACCCATGACTGCTCAATAGTGATTAGTATGTTATTTCATGAAACCAAGCCCATCTTGGAACTCGGCCTTCATGTTCACCTCAATACACACCTGTAAAGTTTCCTGACTGCATATTGCACAGTTGGCAAAACACCAACTATGCTAGCACTAGGCTTTCATTTTTGATGTGAAGTCCTGCACACCTCTTAACCTCCTTGACTGCGTCTTGCACAGTTGTGATGTCATCATGCTAACAAAATTGATTTGACATACTCACTAACTAATGGTATCCAGCCATGGCGATAGGTGTGTTATCACTTGTACCAGGTTTAAGATCTGAGATAACAGCCTCCAACCCAATACAGTGGCAATGAATGACATTTTCATTTCTTGGACCTGAAGTATTGAAGCAACGTCTGTTTCCAGAGATGGAACAAGGTCCCAATAAGCTGCATAATCCTCAAAACACAGTGTCAGGAGTTTTAGGCACTATTTAAAAACTGTTCAACAGAAGGATTATCCAGGGTGAAGGAGACGCTGATATTGGAGTGATGGTTTGGTCTTGAATCCATTTACCTCCACTGTATTGCGGTGGTGGTAGGAGTCACAGAGATGGATGTGTCCCTGGCTGCGGTCCACCTCGTCCAGAGGTGAGGGAGAAAATATGGCCATTAAATCACATTAAACTGCATTTGTACAGTATTACTGAATTCATTATTTTAATGTAGGCCTCCATGAAACTGTAAGGAAACAGTCTCTTTGAAATCCATTGGTGTAGCGTTACAAGCACAAGCTCAACAAACCTGTGTGTGTGTCTGTTGAGGCTGGGGAACACAAAGCTGATCGGCATTAACACAGCCTCCTCTGTCTGCACCGCACACTTCTGCATCACGTTCCCCTCCCTCCCTCCCTCCCCTCTTCTCTTCCCTTTCTCCCCCTCCCCTGGCAGAGAGGAGGAGGAGGAGGAGGAGTAGGAAGGAAGAGTAGCTGCTGAGAGGTGCATCTGCAGCCAAAGTCGCCTCTCAAGAACTGAAGTGTCATCCTGAAGCTCGCTGTGCATTTCTCACAAAGACATTATGTCGACCTCAAAGGAGGGTCATCTGAGCGTATTCAGAGTCGCACTTTTGCTCTTTTGTCATGAATACCAAAAGACGAGCTCCCCTCGCCGTGACAGTCGCTGCACAAAAAGTCACTCCTCAGTGACCTTGTGCGCACAAATCTATGATTGCGGTGACGGGCTCTGTCCTCGAAATCAACATGTAAGACATTAAAATGACGGATTGGACTGTTTGTTCAGACCGATGAAGCTTTGAGAGAATTAACCGATGTCACTGTACTCACAGAGCGATTAAGAAGTGGCACAATGAGCAACACAGATGTGCATGATGCAGGAATATTAAAGGACATGTGGCCCTGCGATTAAGCCGTCAGTGACGTAGCATGAAATGGTATTAAACAAGTAAAACAAAATTTGCGATTTACTTTTTTGTGGTTTCTCAAGATTGGGCACTTAATGTTGAGGATGCATTTGGATCTTAATTGCTCACCCATATATAAATACGGTCATGAAACGCACTCCCAGACACAGCTGAATATCCTGTCAGATTTGAAAGTGTGTACTCCCGGCGAGGTACCGAACAACCAACCAAAGGGAATTTCGTTGTACGGAGTTGCTGGTCAGAAAGAGAGCTACGTAGACACTGTGTCCTGAGTGTTGATGACGTCATTAACTTACCATCACGTCGCTCTGAGCAGGGAAAGCCCTGTCAGCGAGGTAATATAAGTGCGTCACCGATGTCCCGTTGCTGTAGATCTCTGCAGTGACGCACTGTTGTTACACACTTCAGTCACCTCTGAATAAATGAGGTGCCATCTCTATTTGGTGGCTTGTGAGGGAGTCTCTGCAGTAGAGTGGAGAGCTGCAGCAGCACGTTCGGCGTTGCTCGTGTCTCTGAATGTACAGATGGCTCGGGAGAGAGACAGCTGTGTCCTTAGTCCATTCTAAACACATTTTCTTCAGTATGTACAAACTAGAATATTTTTGTAGTTAGTACGAAATGCCACTTTCGGTTATATTCTCATTCACTTAAAGGAAATGACACAGCATGCATGGAAGGATGTCAGTCAGTCCACAAGAAAAAGAAAATTTCCAAATATTTAAAGCTGCTATAATCACAATATTCATAGTAACAAATCACATGAATTTCTGTTGCTTGTAGTAACAAACACACAGAGAATTATCACCGAAGTCCTGACAGCCAAGTCTTGCCACTCGGCAGCCCTCTTGGCAACGGCCACTGCCAGTTATTAGAAGGCCAGGCGTCTATTTAAATGATTGTAGGGAGCCAAAACTTTACTTTTAATGGTCAGAGAAATAAAAAGTGCATGGGCAGATTCACCAGTAAGATTTGATGGACACTTTTGGTGGTCATGAATCTTTCAAATGTGCGCTGGTGTCAGTGCAGCAATATGATCGGCTGGTGTACCTGGTCTCTCACCATATGCTACTTGACCAACAACAAATGGCAGACGCACACAGTTGGCGTCTATCTGGTGCTGATGCGTTTTTATGGATCCCAACGTAGTTCTTGGTTGACTTTGTTACGTTCTTCATGCTTGACTCAAACTGATTACTACGCAGTAGCTTTTGTAGGTAATGTCTGTTTTCTTTGCGGTTAATGATGTGCAGTTCTGTGGACAAACACACCAACATCGCTACTGGCCTTCTGTGGCTCACTTCCCGAGCCACTCTTATCTGAAAGAGTGTATCTGGGCTCCTTCAGGAGAGAGTCAGCTTGCTAGTCCACCACCTGGCCTGTCCGCTAATGAGCCCAGAGACACTTCAGCTGCAGTAAAAGTTAATTTAACAGTAATAGTGATAGTTATAAGAAAGTGTCACCATTGTTTTCTTTGTTCTCAGGCTATGAGATGCTTGTTGATATCCGATGTGCTGTAGCATTCCCAGCATTTTGACATACCATAACAGGACATCCACAGATGTTGTAATTATGGTTTGCATTTCCACTATGTTCTCCCCTTCTGCAGACTGAATTTGGTTGTTTTCCCAGTGTGAAGCCCCTTCAGAATTAGTAGTCTTTGTAGTATGAGACATAGATTACACCACCATATTCATCATAGCTGTGTGACAACACCACCTTGGCGTCTGTCTCCTTTCTTCAACCTCGTTATCTTTCACCAGAACCTTGCATGGCCGTATCTTCCACATATGTCTCCAAATCCCCTCGTCATCCTCCCCTGTAAGACCATTACCGCAGCTAAGTCGTTAAATACACTGATTTTTTTTGTGTGTCCGTGTGTGTGCGTGTGTGCCCAATAGGATTTTTAGGAGAGCGCTGGCTTTGTGAGAGCCGGCCCCCAGCGCTCTTACATAATACTGCTTGTAATGCTGCAGGCACAGACTAACAGACCTGAACCTCCACCTCTGCATCTTCATGACAGCCTACATGTCTGTCTGTCTGTCTGTCTGTGTCTCACAGCCAGTGTCTCTCTCTCTCTCTCTCTTCTTGTCACTCTGCCTCTTATTTATGTGCTTAAAGATGAGTCAAAGTATCGACATTAACTACTAACAGACAATATTGTGTCTCTTTGTGCCTTCTTTGCTGACAGATTTACTCCCCAAGTCTCTGTTTTTCTAATTCTCTGCCTGTCTCGTCACTGTGTTCGTGGGCCCAACTCGGTGCCAGTCTTCAAACCCTTTCTTTATTTTCTCGCTGTCTGTACATCTCATCTCTCCATCTCGCACTTCTGATACGGCATGCATAACCGAGTTAGTTTGGCTCGGTCGTGATATTCTTACGTAACTCTCCATTTATCTGTGCACTCTCCCTTGTCAGAAAGACACACACACACACACACACACATACATACACAAGAGATGTCGGATTTCTGGAGGAAAACAAAAGAGTAATCAGAGTTATATCCACTTAGAATTAAAATTACTTTGTCCTCTCAGAGTCTTTAGGGAAAGCTTTTTTTTTAATAAACTTACCGCTTGTGTAATCTCAGTGTGTGTCGGCGAGCCCGGGGAGGGCGTTTAAGGGCTCCTGGTTCTCTGACGTTTGTGTGGAGTGACAGCAGAGATTTTCTGGCCAATTTTGATGCCCTTCACAGCTCCTTCGTATCGCATTTTGTGGTGACTCTTCAGGTGGTTTTGTTCGCAGAGTGATTGTGGTATTGCCGTGCCAGTGCTGCAGCGTTTCTTCTCGCCATCAACTGAAGGTTTTTCTTTATTGAGGCTCATTTTGTTTTACTGATTTTGTTGTTCCTTTGAGGCTTTTCTTTTTCCCACCGTGTCACTCTCTGACTCATGTTAGATTTGTTTTCATTTCTGCCACCTCTTCCTGTGCACAGTCTATCACATTGTGTAACGCAATATTGTTGACTGATGTCCGGGAAGTTGGATCACTTGGAGCAGATTTCCCTGCTTATTCAGTTACTGCGGTGTGAGATTGTATTAAAGTAGAAATTACAATTTCGGTTTCGATGCGAGTTACCTTGCAGCACTCATATATAAATACAGCAGAAACTTATTTCAACCTGTAAACACCATTATAGTATGGAGAGTCAGAGAAATGTGAGACCTGCTGAATGGAACTCATCCGAGCCATGGTCAAGTTCTGCAGGTACAGTGGGGTCCAAAAGTCTTAGACCACAACGAAAGATCTCTACTACCGTCACATGAACCTGGAAATAATCAGGAAGTTTAAGGGACTCAAAGTAAATGAAAGTAGTCAAAGCAAAGAGGGGCTGATGATGATGATGGATAGACTAAAGCTTTCTACCTGGACAGAGCCTGATTCTTTACAGAAACTGGGTCAGTTGTATCCAAAAATCGATCAGGCAGATCCAGAGAGGCCACTGGTACATCAAACTTTGTTCCCTGAGAGATAGAGGAGCAACTTCATCACTGTAACAGAATTAGCTATTAGCTGTCAACTCATGGTGGGATAACATGAGTCATCAGGTTTTGTGCAAACTTGTGGAGTCCACACCGCTCGAGTGCCTGCTAGCATTAATGAAAAAGGGGAAATATACTAAATATTAAGATATTCTGAAATTCATGGACTTTTTTTAAAAGTACTTGCTAACTTATATTATAAAAAATATATTGTTGTATTCTAAACAAATGCAAAATACTTGTCATGGCTAGTGGTTTCAGACGTTTGGACCCTTCTGCTCTGTTGTGTGCCTGTTAGATATGACGTCAGTGCTGACCCGTTCCTGGAAGAGTCTGATTAGTCATCACGATAAATATTCAGTTGAATTTAATGAATTCATGTGAGACATGACTGAGGTCAAACAGGCATCACAAACCAGACGTGTTTGTGATGACATAGGAAGAGATAATGAGGTAATTGGAAGTACCATTTCGTGCAAAGTGATTGATTTAATTGTATTTTTTTTTTACCCAATATAAATGAATGCACTTCCCCCAGAATAAGTCAGTTAATAATTTCAGAAGTAGTCATAACGTACTGCAGCTATCCACCGACCTGTGACCCATGATGCCACGCTGGATAAGAATCCGTGAACAAGTAGTAATGGAACTAATATAGATCCATCCGACGCTTTTCTCTCGAGGACAGTTGCACTCGGCGGCTCTTCACTGCATGCTCTGTATATATTACTGTGGGCACTGCTGCTCGGATGAACTGTCCAGAAAGGAAATTAGTGCGTTCGGTGAGACAAGTTAAAGAGTACAGGGATGCTGAAATGAGGAATGTGTGTGTGTGTGTGTGTGTGTGTGTGTGTGTGCGAGAGAGAGAGAGAGATTGAATTGATTAATAGTGGAAACCACTCAGTGCAGAGTCTGGCCTCTCTGAAAGCCACCTGTCCCCTCAGTCCCATCACTGCACATCACTGACTTCGACTGGCCTGAACATCCTCTGATCGCTGTGCTGCCGGGTTTTGCAACGTGCTATTACCAAACCATTTATTACAAAATAAAACAAAAAACTTACAGTAATATGTGATTGAAATATTTACCACCAACAATGGCTGATACATAAACAAACACAGCATGAACTATGTTGATTTAGGCTTTAGGATATCGAGGAAGAGACCAATCATTTGTCACACTTGTACATAATGTTAAATTGCAATACATTTGGAACGTTTATATTGGAGATACACCATGAAATTCTGGGCATCGATGCTTAAATAACAATTTGGCCAACACCAAGTGCCAAAATATTTGTATTGTCCGTTTGTTTTGTTTGTCTCGATACCCCATTTTGTGCCAAATAAACAAAGAAATCTAGATTATACAAAAATAACTGAACTCAATCTTTAAGTCATGCCGTCTTTTGAAAGAGCACAAATTTGATCATACAACCTCTTGAAACAACCTTTTAGCATAACTTTCTTTCACTTGAAAAAGGTGTTTTTAAAGTAACTGCAAAAAGCCTTTATAACCTGCAATACAACTACCTTCTCAACAATGAGAATGTTTCTTTACTTATATATCCTTAACAACTGAAGTCAGAGATGTCAAGCACAAAATTGATGTGACCCCATCTGATAATCATCGGACGTTGTTGGTGGTAAATGTCATCTTATTAGCCGTCAACAAGGCAAATATCCGATAACAGTGTTGCCGTTGAATAGGTTTATCCCTCGTTTATGTGGCTCACCTCTATAATCAGATGTCAGAGAAAGAGACGGCACATAAACAAAAGTTAACTGTAGATAGAAGTATTGACGTTTCCCTGATAGAGTGGAACAAAATAATTGCAGAGGTCAGGGAATGATGCCCACGGGCTCCACGGCTCGTCGTGATCGAAGTGCATTGAACGTTTTTCTCGTTTAGAAGAAGATAAACAAGAATCTCTGCATATTACCATGATGCCGTGACGAGTGCAGAAGGTATTTTAGTGGAGGTGTGTCACGTTTGGAAACAGGATTATGTTGTCCAGTGGTGCTGGGATTAACTAGCGGCATCAGAGCGTAACAAACAACTGTGTGTATGCGTGGCCTATATTAGCCTGTACGGGAGTGAGAGAGCAGATGGTCCGCCAGTGCTTGGTTCACTTAACTATCCCATTACACACAAATGAAACAAAGGTAGAGTTTTGGTAAGTCAACTGAGACGGACTCACCCATGAAGTCTGAGTCCAGTCCAGCTGAACACAGCTCATCGAGACAGTCCATCCCGTCCCTGCAGCGTTGAAGCCTGTTGGAGTCTGAGAGAGTACCGACACACAAACCTGAACCGCCATTGCACAGTCAGTTCTTCTGCCTGTTGCCATGGCTACCTACTTCCTAAGACAATATTTATTTAAAAACACATTGTTATGCATTAATTTCACTGTTGGGCTGTAATAAGAAGGTGGTGTTTTTGTTCCCGTTTGTGAGCTTAATGAGTGGGAGAGCCACGGTGGACCACGGCCATATCATATGCTCTGTGCTGTGAGTGCATTGTATTCATACCTCTGGGAGATGAAGGACTTTGTAAAGCATTGGCATTCAATTGTCTGTTCGCCAAGTCTGCCAGGCTCCCAATTTAAAACAATATCAGTGACAGATTTACCATTTTAAATGTGTGGTCATTTTTTTAAAAAGCACACTGGGTCCTAAATTTCAGAAAGAAGCATGCACAAGCAGCTTGCTTGCTAATTAAACCGGCAATAGAAAAAGTTTTTGCATAAACTTTTAATTCTCAATTAAATACTGATTGCACAGAGAAACGGCTGTAGAAAAATGACCCCTTCCACCTAAGATTGGTTCCCTGCAAACCTCGCTTTCACTGTGCTAGTCACTCAACCATATTTCTTTCACAGAATAATGAAGGTGGCATTACTGCAGAAAGGAAGTGAGTCTGCCACTGAGCAACCAAGACAGGACATTGCATTGTTTACCCTGATTGCCATCCACAGGTAGTGGTGTAGGAACTGGAATAACTGGGGCAACTCAGGAGATAGCATGTCTGATAGCATCAGTACACAATCCCTGTTAACTTAAAAACTAGTTGGTAAATTATTGTCGAAGTTACTTTTACTTTGGTAGAAAGAAAGCCTTCCTGGCATGTCCCGCCGGGAGGAGACCCCGAGGAAGACCCAGGACACGCTGGCGTGACTATGTCGCCCAGCTGGCCTGGGAACGCCTTGGGATCCTCCCGGAAGAGCTGGAGGCAGTGTCCGGGGAGAGGGAACTCTGGGTGTCCCTGCTCAGGCAGCTACCCCCGCGACCCGGCCCCGGATAAGCGGACGAAAATGGATGGATGGATGGAGAAAGAAAGCTAGTTAGTTGGACATGCTAACGTTTCCAAAAACTCCAAAAACTTAAACTTTTTCTTTTTTCTTTTTTAGAAAAAGCAAAAAAGAAGTCCTCCAGA
The DNA here is from genome assembly GCA_963678695.2 of Diplodus puntazzo. Lineage (NCBI taxonomy): Eukaryota > Metazoa > Chordata > Actinopteri > Spariformes > Sparidae > Diplodus > Diplodus puntazzo. The sequence continues at coordinate 7,821,178 of OZ023166.1, read as the reverse complement.
CTGTATTGGCCTTATAGTCCCATCATTACCTCAACATGTGGAGACGTCTAATGATTGGACAATCACTAGTTATGGGGAGGGGCTTAATGGACGGGCAATATACCTGCTAGTGGGTTCATGAAGAAGAGGAAAAAGAAAGATGGGAAGGGAAAAAAGATTAGGAGAAAAAGAGAGTTGAGCTGCAGATTTCCACAAATCCCACTGTTGGGAGTCTTTCCAGACCTTGTGTCCCCATGCAGATTAAATCCGACACACACACACACACACACACACACACACACACACACACACACACACACACACACACACACACACACAGAATACACATATTTAAACTATGTCAGCCATCACACATAAATCCAAACCCAGGACTGAGGGAGCTGTGCTGTCATGTCACACACTCTCTTCCCATTGGCTCTGTGTCCCAGTCGATAATGTCGCTGTAACAAGACATAGCTCTTAGTTTAAAGAGCCCGGAGTCCCATTTGCCCGCTGTGCTGTGCATTATGCTTGGACGATGAATGCAGTTCCTGTCACAGCATGCTGCTTGTGACGCTGCGTGAAAGCTGACGAGCACTCGGGCCGCGACTGTTTGATGATGGAGGGTCTCTCAAGGTTTCATGCTGTACAGCTACACTATAAAACATTAACACATCCGTCACGTCATCTCTTTTAAAAAAACGTTTCCTAATTTTCCTCTTCGTTCCTTCCCTCCCATCCAGACTGTCTAACTCCCTCTGTATTATGTATTATGTCTTCCATGCCCCCATTCTCCCGTTTCTTTTCCTTGAATTGATGTTTGACTCTTTCCTTTGATTCTCTTTTCTCCTTTTTTTTTTCTTTTTAAGAGGTTCCTCACGACTCACGGCAACGGCTCTCTAGCCTCACATCTCTTTCCTCCTCCTGTGCATGATCCGTGTTCTGGTATGTTTCTACGGCTGTCTACATGTAACTGTCTTTTCCGTCGCCACCTATTTGCACACTGCCTTTGTGCTTTTCATCCCTGGCAAACCTCCTCTGCTCGGGGAGTCTGCAGTTCAGGTTACATAATATACATTAGAGGGAGGTGTGTGGAAGTGAAGGAAGAAGGGATGGAGGAGGGGAAGAAGATACCCTGCTGCTGCTCCTCTCAGAAGCCTGATGTTCTCATCAGTCTGAGCATTTGATGCTCGACACAACACAGTCTGGGTTTCATTATGTTTTTTTAGCCCTCAGCTGATCCGCTGTTTGTGTACTTGTGCTGGTTCTGTGGGCATGTCCGCTATGTTTACATACTTTTTCTTTCATTTTCCTCCTCAAGTTGTTCAGATTTATCCCCTAGCCCTCTCATAAGGTGTGTTTTTGCAAGCATGTAGCCTTTGCTGCCCGTCCGGCTCATTTTCTTCTTCAGGAGCTGACATCTGGTCCGCCCGGCCGCTCCTCCCTCCCTCTCATCCCCTCATCATCTCATCTCTATCATGATTACACTTTGCCTTGCTGACCTGCGGTGATGTAACTACTTTTTGGCAGCAGACTTTACCCTCGCCAAAGCATTATACTCTCCCATTTTTTTCTGAGAACCCTCTCTCGGTCTCTGCCTTCAACTTTTCCCATTTAGACCATTTTTTTAAGGTCTTAATCTTGTTCCTAATGCATTTCCCAGCAATAGCTCAATGTGGGTGAGGGGTGGGGTGAATGAGATTGATGGGGAGGGAGAATTTGGGAATGTTCCCAGATGATTTGGTGCTCCAGTTGTATGACTATAACGACTTAAAAAAAGAGGGGGGAAGAAGCTCTGCCGGACTTGGATGCTGCTCCTGTTAAATAATGAGTTAAAGAATGATGGCTAATGGCACTTAGCAATCTTTCCCCTAGACATCGTCTTCTAATTGAAGGCTGTGAGTGTTTTTGAGTCTGTTTACTATATGTTTCCATCCCACACTGCAGCCCACATCTCAGATTTGTTCAGTGTCTAAAAAGATGTTTCATTTTTGTGGTTAAATGGCAACATATGAAGCACGACTTTCCAGTTAAGTTGCAGAGATAACAGCTGTTAAAGGCCCCTATTGTAGAAAGTGAGGTTTCCCTGTCTTTTTATTATAACAAAGTATGTCTAGGTGCTGTATAGATTTCAGAACATTTTCCTTTAAACAAGCTGTCAGGAATTCCGTGAGGTTGTGATGTCACAACTGTACAGTCACTGCCTTCAGCCCTTAAAGGAAACACTGTGGGTGGTGCCTGCTCCGACCTGCGGGAGCTGACCAATAACAGCCGACTGGGCCTTTTAGGAGTAAGGGGACTAAAACAGAGCATTCAGATGGAGGATGAATAGAGGTGCTGCAGCAGTGGACAGTATGAGGAAACAATGACTTTTTGAAAATTAATGCAGATAAAAAAATTTTAGTAGACATCCTATATAACAGCTTGAATGTGAAAGAGCTGCACACTTGGTCGTTGCTATCGAGAAATGTGCTTGTTTATCAGTGATACAATCAAACTGAGCTAACGGTTAAACGTACTAAATGTATTTGACCGTTCTAGCTGAGTGATATTAACAGGGAATATTTCTACTTATTGTCATTTTACAGTTTAAACACCAGCACTCATCCACCAAATATCACATCATCTATCATTTTTGTGTATGAGGTCAAAAGTATTATTTGATTTTCTTCCTGTTCCACAGTCCTGTATAGATGACTAGAATCACACAGGAAGTAATGGCAAGCAAGTCTCGAGTCTTATAGATCAATGTAAGACTGAAGGATAAGTCCTATCAGAGACAGTATCCACTCTGAGGTAGAAGTGACATATCACAAATTAATAAAGTTTGGTTTTTTTTGCCGCTAACCATAAGATCTGGTCTCCAATGTCACCCCTTAATGAAGCATGAATTATACATGATGTGCAAAGTGTTGTTTATACTTGACAGTGACACCACTTAGCTCGGAGGAGAACAGAGGTGCACACACTGTACCCTCCTAACTTTCACTTTGGATCTAAAAAACAAAAAGTCTTGCTATGCTACGTGTTCAGATGACTTTCTGATTTTCTTTATTGACTTTTGTATCACATAAAGGGATCTATCCATCCTCTTGAGGACACAGCCCCCTTGTTGTCATTGCGATTTCACCCCGCTGCACACTAAATCCTAACCTGACACAATCCCTATGCAGGTGTGAGCTTTTTCATAGATCAACCTCGGCGCGGAAATGAGGTCGTCAAAGGATTCTCTGCGGGTCAGCTGTCCTCACGGGGACGCAGCGGTGTGACATCACTGTCTGATGACTGACGCTGGCTCAGTTTACTATTCAGCTTTGAATCTAATTGTCATTGATTTGCCTGACACCTCTTAGCCTTGGAAACTCATAGTCTGTGCACACATATTCACGACTGTCTGCGTAGAGAGAAAATGATATGTTTAGCTTCTCCTCCACTAGCATGCGAGTCCAGTATGTGTGTGTGTAGTGTTTGCATTAGCGTTTGCTGAGGGCAGGGTGAAACAGGAGGGGAGGAGGCTACTGCAATGCTCAGTTTTGAAGAGGACCGGTTGTTATAAAGTAAAGCTGATGAATACTCTCCTCTCCGTGTTTAACAACAGCAAGAGAGAGACTACATTTTTGCCTCTCAGATGAGAAATCATGATGAAACTTTCTGTGTATTTTTCAGGGCCAGTGAGATCACTACATTTTTTACATTTTCACTACAGAGGTTGTGTGATTATATATGTCCTTTGAGAATCAGCGTGTCAGTGAGTTGTTATTCTATTTAATGTAAGCTTTCTGTATTCAGACAACTAAACAAGTAAGATATTTGATCGCGGCTCATAATTTGTAACAGCTGTGATATGAGGTCGGTGATATTGACGTTTACAATGAGTGATGAGTGATTGACAATGAGTCAACAAATAACAACACGAACAAATGATATTGTATGCATCAGGCCAGCTACATGCTTTATAGATACAGTCTCCCCTTTAATATGTATGTGTTTGTTTATGTCTGTTGATGCATCATTAAGCTAGCAAGTTAGGTACCTGCGTGCTCACACATGCATGATACAGAAGTCTGGGTTTTTGTGTTTTAGAGGGTACGATGTGTTTCCTTTTCTTTAGAACACATTCATAAACACAATAAACAAATATTTCTCGGGTGGAAAGCGGTTCTGAAAACAGTGGAAACCCTCTACTGACCTGCTGTCCCTGTGTGTGTGTGTGTGTGTGTGGGTGTGTGGGTGTGTGTGTGTGTGGGTGTGTATGTGTGTGTGTGTGTTGGCACATATGTGTGTGAGAGTGAGAGAGAGTCAGGCAGTGGTAGCAGTGGGTTCAGGATCAGTGCCAGACTCGGCGCTTAGCCTGGCGCTGCCTTATCAAACAGAGTGTGCGAGTGTGTGTGTGTGTGCATGCGTGTATGTGTGCCTGTGTTTGTGCATGTGTGTGTGTAGAGACTTGGGACCTGTGCTGGCTCTCTCATCAAGTATGCAGTTGGAGTCGACGCTGCAGCAGAGATGCCTAATAGAGAAAGCAAGAGGAGAAGAGAGAGTTAGAGAAAGACTTCGAATACGTCATACCACCCGCGCACTTCCAGCTTCCACCTCTCCCCTCTTCACCGTCGCACTTGCCAATTACTCCTTTTCACACTCATCTATCTCAGCCCCGCTCTACTCCCCGCATCTCTTCCCTTTCACTCTCTACCCCACCCCCAAATTCATCCACTCGTATCCCCATTCACAGCCCCAGCCATTCACATCCTTTCTCGCTCCCATTTCCACCAAATTGAATGTCATTCACACCCCCCCTCTCGGCCCCCTGCAGCCTGGAAAGAGGAGCTGTCGAGAGTTTGAGCAGCACCTCCTCACACTGCAGGTAGCCTCCGAGCTACCCAGATATTAGCTCAGTGACAGGCACAGCTCCTCTCGCGGTTCCTGCTCCAGTGACCATATAAGTACTTCCTCTTGGCTGAGTGAGTGACATCACAGTGTTGGCCTGGCTTTTGCAGCTGCAGGAAGTGCCAATAAAAGGTCAGTTTGGGATGGGGTTTAAAGGGGAGTTTGCTGGGAGATAACTTCTGTGTCATCTCACACACACACACATACATACATACATACATACAGTCTGACTTCTTCTCAGGTCCTCTTTCTCACCTCCTCCACGTCTTGTCTCTTTGCTTTTCTCATAAACGAAGAACATCCAGTTCCTGCCAAACAGGAAGTGGTCCTGATTCAGTGAGAACAGACTATCGTGTGTGTGTTTCGGTGTGTGTATCTCGCGTTGTACAGTACAGACTGGTCCAGCTCTCAGTCTCCAGGGTGGCAGATGCTCGTAGGGCAGCCTTCTCTTTACCCATCCTCCAGCATGAACAACTGAATGAAATCAAGACATATACGAAGCAGAGATTAATGACTGTTTCCTTGTGACTGGCAGACAAGCAGCTGGAAGACTGGATGAATCAAAGTGTGTCTGTCAGAAAGCGATGGAGAGTAGTGCTGAGCCATCGGCGTGTTGCATGTAGCAACAGACCAGAGGAGAGGATGAAGCATGCAGCATTAATCACCATCTTCATCCACCAGCCTGTCACAGAGGCTGACTCACTCTTCATTAGTGACTTCACTTCTGTCAGATGCTCACTGGTGGCCAGAGAGCAGACTCCAGACTTCACTATCATGTTAGCACAAACACCAGTAACTGTTTCAGAGCAACCTGTTGGAAGCACGGCCAGAAAGTCTCCCAGTTTTTAAAAGGATTAATGTAACTTTAATTTACAATTTTATTCTGAAGTGCTGGTCCCACCTGGTGTACGCAGACCATCATTATGACGAAACTTTACAAGTGTTTTTATGTTGCATTATAAAGTGTCAACACCTGCATCGTTTTAATACAGAGGCAGGTTTAGCTAGCTGGCACGGATGTTAATAGTCCTTCAATCAAAGGTCGTTTCACAGCGTAGTTTATGCACCGCCGCACCGCATAAACGAGAGAAGTGGTGCTTAATGGAGTTGGCAGACAAAATTTAAAACGGGAAATGTTTTTTTTCACAGCTAATTGTTAATGTGCTCATTGAAGGAAACTCACTGGCCTCTCTATCAAAGTTTAGGATTTGGTATACAGCACACTACTCACCTTTAGAGTGTGGTTATACATGAATGCAGCGTGACTGGGAAGAACATTTTTGGATTGTAGTTAAACGCTCACTTTCTACTGTCGACCCAAAATCCTGACTTTTAGCAGAGCTGGGGATGTGGAGCTGAAGTCATTAACATTGTTTCGGCCGTGCTTTGACTACACAACAACAGGGCTGAACAGCCAATTGTTTGATTGATTTTTAAGAGTGCAATTTTGAAATCCCAGGAGCTGCGACTTTTAATTAAGTTAACTTATTTATTTAATGTGTTTTATTTAGAGTTAATCTTGTTTATTGTTTGCAGTGTTTTTGTGTTGGCAAGCTTTTAAAAAAGGTGAAGGAATTATTGGATGGCCATTAATTCTGGCAGCTTTGACGGCGCCCGTCACTTTCTCAGCCGTCGCCCCTCAGTCAACAGTCAACGGACCCTTTTCACTGCAGACATGTAGACTTGTCTCAGCAGGAAAAGCACAGGTGGAAGTTATAACGACGACTGCATTCCATTTAGGTGAGCTGCAGTGGTTCCATAGCAGCTCTCGTATTCGGCGTGCTTACTCACTGCCATTGTAAACGTTAGGTCACACCGGTGCGTTTCCTGCTCTGATGAGCCCAAATGTCTGCTGTGATAAGGGGCTATTACATGACGGGCCAAACTGCAAGATTAAACTCTTGACTTTTGTCTGATTATGATGCTCTCAGCATGCGGGTGCCTGTACTTGTTACACTAGACTAAACATGGTCGGATGTGTAATCTGTGTATCATGTTGACATTTAAAAAGGTGGAGGGTTGATTGTAGTTAAAAAAAACAAAAAAACATAGAGAGATGGGACTTTTTCTTGACTTCATAAGAAGTTTACGATTGTGGTTGGTACAAAAAAAAACACTAGTATCTGCATTATTATTGAACTAAATCCTAAATAGGATAGAATAATAATCATCGTGGTTGGGGAAGAGGAATGGCTGACCTCAGGAAAGCTAAAGGAAAATTTGCCCAATGTGTTCGATTCTGAAATATGTGTGAGCAACTGGCTGGGAAGGACATTAGCATCATCTCCAGGACTGTGTTGAGTACAGAGGTTTATCATTGAAAGCATCACAGTCACTGATGGGGCGATACTTATGGGAATTCTCCAGAATTGAAATAATGGGCAAACATGACGACAGGAACAGCTTCTTACCAGCATGTGCCTGATAGGATGAATAACGGGAACAGATGTAAAGCACCACTGTGGGATTTTTTTTGGGACTCATATTACACTGACTCATAAACCTGTTGTGTAAATGTTGCTTCCTGGTAGTAGCTTATATTACAAGCTGTTGCGTAGATATTCTTCCTAGTAATGTCTGCACGAACATGCTCTTTGCACTGCTGACTTGAATTAATGTCCTTGGCTCTTTCTTTCTGAAAATGCTGCACTGTCATGCACCAAAAAAAGAATAGAAAATCACCAGTTTAGTAGGTAAACAAACCTGTATATTGTGATAATCTGAGCCATTTTACTGAATGATTAAAAAGCTCCCCAGTGTTTCAGGCTCCCCAGTGAGCTGCTGTCACTGTGCCTCCAAATGTCTATGTCTGATCAGACCGTGACACAATGACACTGCAGAGACATGCTATTTCCTCCTGCAGGGATCAATATGCTTGGTCAGCCATAAAGCTCCCACACTGGGGCCGGCTCTCATCTGTTTAAACCTGATCCATACTGCATAATCACACCAAGGTCAGGCAACGGAGCCATTTACATATAGACGCAGGCACCTTGAACTGACAAACTCGCCTGCCTGCCAACCAGGCAGAAAATTAACCAGTCAAGTTTGGCCTCTGTGTGCATGTGTGTTAAGGGATTTTGTGTGCTCATAGTGTGTGTGTGCTCATAGTGTGTGTGTGTGCGTGTGTGCGTGTGTGTGTGTGAGTGTGTGTGTGCGTGTGCATGTGCGCGTGGGTGTGTGTGTGTGTTTTAAAACTTAAGAATACCTGTGCTGCTTCGGCCGTTTCATTTTGTCACAGACGTGGTCTTGGCAGGTGGCTAATTGAAAATGCCTATACTGCTGTTACCTTCGCTCTCTCCCTCCACACAACAGTGCGCGCGTGTGTTTGTGTGTCTCCGCGAGTGTGTTTGTTTGTGTTCCTCGTTCACAGCGTGTGTCAGACTATCCATCAACATTGCGCTCGCTGGGGCGCTGAGATTCTTCTCATTTTTGGCCTCATTTAAATCTTTCCACGCTCAAATTAAGAAGAAGAAAGGCTGGAATGTAAACTTTTTTCCGGCAGAGAAACATCAGCTTGGCATCTATCTTGTGCTAATTGACGTGCAATCTCTGAGGAATCTCCGTCAGCTTGTCTCTGCACCTTCCGAGTCTTATTTCACACACTTTATCTCCCTGACTTTGCCTAATCTGTGCTGTTACTGTGCCGCGTGAGGCAGCCTGCACCGAATTCTCGTTGCATGCAGATGTAGCTGACAGTGACAGTGTTGTCTTTTGTGTTTCTTGGATCTTATAGCTTTGTATCTTACGTAAGTAAATGATGTTATTTGAGTGGAATCAATCTAACTTTATCTACACAGAGTTTGTGAGTCCGTCTCTGATTTCAATTTGATTGCGTGCACATTGACGCCTTCACAGTTTTCTTGCTGAATCATGACCTTCCTCTTCTGCTGCTACGCCGCGCACTGACTGACAGATTAGACTGAACACCGGCAGTCACAGGGAACAAACAGTACAGTCGCACATGCACACAGGCACATACTTTCTTACCAGAATAGCACGATGGAAAGATAAATATTGGTACCTCCGTGTCTGACTCAGCATGGCTATAATGAATATCAAGGGGAGGGAGAGGAGGAAGCCGCTGACAGACGCAGCTGTTAACACAACTGTGCAAACAAGCATCCTCGGACGAACTTCTCTGGTTCACCGTAACTCGTGTAGGTACTGTAGTATGACACGACAAAAGGCTGTGATGATATTGATATTTCCACTGCAGAGATAAGATGGCACGCTGGTTATTGAAGCCATTCTGAGGAAATACTGGTTTATTTATGTGCAAAATTATCATACGTTTGTGAGCAACTGTGATCAGTGACAGACAGTGTTAGGTGGCTGGCAGTTGCAGCACTTGGATGGAGCTCTGCAAATGTTGAGTTGAGTATTTGAAAATAAATCTGGTAAGTTTTGATCCAGGTCTGCGTCAGATTGGTCCAGCAGAAGTAACCACAGCTTAGCTTTAAATGGGCCATGTGTGAGACTCTTTGTGGGAAGGGTCTGAGCCAAATAGGGACTGGAGGATTTAACCTAAGCTTCATGTTAAAAGGTCAAGATGTGTGCCAGATAAAGGACCATAACGTATGCTCACTCTACATGGGCATGTTGGCCCTCATGTCAGGGTCTGGGCCAAATGAAGGGCCGAGGAATCAACCAGAGCTTTACGTCCGTATGTCTGGCATGTTGTGGCGCCAGATCTGGGCCGGAGGAAATGACCTCATATTAACCTTAAATTGTCCATGTGTCCGTGAGATTTTGTTTGTGTTCATTCCTCCAGTAGAGATCCAGAGATTTAAATGTCCTCCATCTGTATTTGTGACAGAGGGTGTCATGATGTGATGATGGTTGTGCATACGCTGCGTGGGGTGTTGATGATCTAATGAGAGTTTTGTGGAGCTGCTTCAGTGGGATGGAAACTGGGCGGGAGACAGAGATGGACACACAATAGCTCCCAAACATGCTGCCCAGAAAGCTAATTGTCATCATATTCACTTCATTCTACCATTATTTGTTGTTGTTGTTGTTGTTTCTTGGAGTCCGACAGGCCACAGCAGCATCCTTTACATGGACCCGACTTGTGTGTGCCCCCAAGAGCTCCTCAGTTTCATAGCAAGGGCAGATCAAATGGCTTCGTCCGGGCTCTCTACCAACCACACACACTCTCTCCCTCTCTCTCTGTCCGTCTGTCTGTCTCTCTCGCTCTTTGACTCCTACACTTAGTCACCCCTGTTGCTCTCCTCTCGCCCACTTTGTCTGACAGCTGCCCACCCTTCATGTGAGCGCTCCATCCATTGCTCTTGATCTGCAGACGTTCACAGTGGCACCGTTGTTTTTTTGTTTTTTTGGGCGGGCTGTTGTTTGACCCTGCTCAGGACAGAAAGGGACTTAAAATGCAGAAGTGCTGCAGCTTCCACCGCTGAGTGTTTCTCTCTGAGCACAGAGCCAAGTGTAAAAGCACTCCAAACTCACAGCTTTCACAAAATTATACGTGCTGCAAAAATGGTTGACCGCGGTATAGTACGAATTCTGGCGGGGAAGTTAACAAGGCATAAATAGTAATATAAAAAGGGATGTGGGCGGCTTTCAATAACTGTTAGTTCTGGCTAAAAGGAGAGAAAAGATGGCTCTTTCTCCTCTCGTTTGCCATTTGCTAAGCCGCTCGATCCCGGTGCCTGTTGGTGTTTTGGATCTGAGAGAAGCTTTAGGCTCTGTGCCACAGCAGAGAGGCAGATTCATACAATGGAGTCCTTCCAAAAGTCCTCCATCGCTCACACACATACACATACATATACACACAGGCTCACACTCCATCAAACAGTCACACTGTCACGGGCACACGTTAATTATTCAGCCACTAATTATCTCGTATACCCGGTTACATAACTGAGGTTGCTTTTTTGTGAGTGGAGGGAAGAGGAGAACTCATGAGGAGTAACTCGCCGGAAGATCCGAGCCTTTTCAAAGAAAAAAAATTTTCATCTGGCCCTCGCCGCTGATGCAACTTCTGTGGAGCATCTGAAACTGCTCGAAAAAAAAAAACACGGAAATAAAAAGAAATATCTAAATCTGGTGAAGATGCAGAGATGAGGCCGTGTTCGGATCAGCTCGTGCACACAGAAAGTCACTGAAATATGCAGCTGTTCTTGTATTCAAATATTGCTTTGTCACTGTAAATGGATGCAGGCTGGTGATGTATGTGATTTTAAGACAGTGGGATGTGGAAGAAGGATTTATTCGGTGTACTTCGGGTGAGCGAAGAGGCTCGGCGGTCATCTCTCTCCCTCCTCTCCCTCTTTTACTTCCTCATCTGCTCCCCATTTTTCTCCCTTGTCATGCTTTAGTACTGTAGTTCGTCAACCCCTTCATTCTCTCTTCTGTCTTCTTCCCCCTTCGCGTGACTTCTCTTTCACCCCCACTGTTCTTTAATTTTTATTACTCCCTGTGTCCCCTCTCTCTTCCGGTGTCTTATCTCCCTCACGTTCCCTCCACCTCTTACCTCCCTTCACTTCTCCCCCGTATCTGCTCCGCTCTCACTCCTCTGGCCTCAGTGTGAGGCCTAAACAAGCTGCGAGGCTGTTTTGCTTTTAGTCAGCAAAACTCCTGAAAATTGTGCATTTTAATCAGAAACTCAGCTTCTAGCAAACGAGTACACTTCTCAAGCTTTTTTTTTCATCCTTCTGTCACTGCTGGAGAAACACAGAAGGAGCACAACGACATGAATATCTTCAAGGTGAGACTGTCGGAAAGTCATCTCCAGAACTTTCTTCGTATGCTTGCATGTGGTCGACTGCGCTGTGATTCAAACTTCACCCCAAATTAAACACACAGTATGGGATTTTTTGTCACTTTGGGTCTCTCAGTCAAAACAAAACAAAAGTAAATTAAGTAAAGTAAGTAAATTGGGATTCTGGGAGTTGTTGTCCTCTTTGTTAAACAACCACCGCTGCTGCAGATAATCTATTTATGTACAGAAATGTTCATGGATGTGTTTAAAAGTTTTATTCATGTTGTGTTTGGTCATGTTTGTCGACTTCCTTCCTCACTGTCCGACTCTCTCCTGGAAGTTATTGTGACAGGCAACCAAATGAAATGCACTGTTACATTCAATAAAGTATGGCTGATCCGACTTTGAACTAGAGCCCGATCAATATATATTGATATAGGCCTCTCACAGATGAATGAGTATTGGCATATATGTTGTCTGGTATGTGCCAATCTGAAAACTCTTTTTTATAGATTATAATGCAGCAAAACCTGCTTTGGATAATTTATAATCATTAAATTCCAAGTTACTTCTGTAATTTTTGGTGCTCTGATGTCATTTTAGACAACAAAGTTTATTGTTATCCTGCCCTCTGTTACATATCTGTGATAAAGGTGTTTGATAACCACAATTGAGGGATCAGTGCAAAAACAAAGGGTGTATATCAGCCAAGTGTTTAACTTTCTTATATCGCCATCGTCCACAGATTTCAAGCATCAGTCGGCCATGTTGGAAACATTTAGGATAATCCAAGTTCATAACCCAACAATATATACAACAAAGGTTTATGTAGAAATGTTTCATGTTATGTCTTTAAGAGTACATCAGGGCTGCAACTAATAACTGCTTTCATTGTTAAGTCATCTGTTGATTATTTTCTTGATCTGTAAAATGAAAATCTGTGCTTTCCAAAGCCTCTTAAAACTGTCGATGTAGGCCTGCATTAAAGCAACATTATGTAGAAATTGGCATTTTGTGCAATTTGGCGCTTTTGGCATTTTGGAGTTTCTGAGTGCACCACCTCTGTCGTAAATAGAATCTTCAAGTAGGTGCTGACCACAAACAACACTCATGATGTCATAACATGTGTTGAAGTCTATGTGTGGGAAACACTGTCATCATGTTCGTGTTTTAGAGCGCAAAGAAATCAGAAAATAATCACATGTAAGTATCTGGAATCAGAGAATGTTTCTCAGAAAAATAAAAAACAATTAAGCGATTGTCGAAGTTTATGACTAATATTATAGTTGACAATCGATCAATTAATCATTGTAATCGAGTCCACATAAGTCAAGTAAATTAGAGGCCTGTCGTTGTGCATCTGTATGTGTCCGTAATTGTGTGTAAATGTCAACAAATGCTTGTCACATAAACTGCAGTGCTTAATTAATCACATAACAGTGGACTCTAACTTAGAGGGAAAATTAAGAGATAATTGGTTAAAACAAGGCCCAGTGTGACGCCGTCTCCTGCCATCATTGTCACGGTGTGCACACGCAAACACAGACACGTGTTTCCGATAACCCGACACGACCAGTCGCAGTCGAGATTAATCACGCGTTGTGCACAAATCTTCACCAACATGAGCTCCATGTCTGCGTGCATAACAGAAAACTCTTTTATATAAAGCGGTTAGATAGACGTAATCTTACTGTAAACATCTGATCCTCTGTTTTGACAGAATCACACCTCATCCACACATTCAGCGGGCACTGAACAAAACACCTACACACAGCCACGTGATGAATGTGCACTCACACACACGTTCACACTCAAAAACAAAGCCTCCGTTTGAGCATTTTTCATACTTTGACATTTACAGTCGGAGCAGCTGAACTTTGTGAAGCGTCATCGGGGCGTCAGTTTACCTCGGGGCTAGCCCAGAGCCTGCGGGTGGTGGCGGTGGTGGGTGGTGGTTTTTGGCGGTGGGTGGGGGCCGAGTGTTGTTGCTAGAGCACATGCGAACATCACCTTTCATCAGCGCTGGCCCCGCTCCCTCGACCTTAATGCGTCTAAACCGAGCCGGGATGCGAATGAATACCCAGCGTGCCTCTGACATCATGGAGTTTCCACTGCTGCGCCTGTCTCACCTCAGGGATAGCAGCTTTGATATCTCACACCGCTGGCTCACTCGCAGGGGTTCCCCACCCACCACCCCTCCTGACCATAGATGGACGGTTTATGCGGAGGGGAGGTCATCTGATAGCTCAAAGGTCAAATCTGCAACCGTTCATGTTGAGTAAGACTCAGGGGGAATCTTGTTGGTTTGAGGACGGGCTCCAAATAAGGATGCGATTGTGTAGTTTCGATCACATTTTTGAGCGAAGTATTTACGTAAATGCAGATTTTATGATGGAGGAGCGCTGTCTAGAAGTGAAAAACAAACTTTTGCAAACTTTTTATGTAATCGTGAAAGTGCAGTGCTGAGATTACACTGACTAATGCATCTCTCTCCTGTAACATTACCCTATAGGCTTGTGCTATAAATGAGGCGATCACCCATGTGGACAGCCGGCTGGATGATTTACTGCAGTGTTGAATGGGGTGTTCCTTGTGGAAAAAATCACAGAGACATCAGCAGGTGTCGGTTACACTTTTTTAAAGCACAGATTTGATTCATAGGAGTTCCTCACTTCTATTTTTACGACCAAGACATTATTGATTAAAATATGAAAAGCTTGAAACCCCTCAGTTGTAATTTCGTTTCTCCTGCTAAACCAAGCGTGAGAGGAATGCTGCGTTATTCCACTGGATTACCCCAGAGGTTTCCTTCCCTGTGGTGCGTCTCCGCAGCTGTGAGAGTCACATGTTTAGCTTTTTTTTTTTTTTTTTTCTTTTCCTGAATATCAAAGGGTTTGTCAGGTCAGGCCGTGCGACCGGAGGCCATTGTTGCGACGTGCGTCTCTGAGTGTGCAGAGAGGAAAACACCTCCATGTTTGGCGCTAATAGTCGGTTTACTTCTTCGTCTATTTTTCAATCTTTGTTTGTGCAGAATTTCCTGTATAAATGGATGCAGAGAGACAAACACGACGGGCTTGAACTAACAAACAGTTTACACATGTCACAAGCGGGATGACGAATGTCCAGCGCAGTTTGTTTTTGCCGATTTGTTATGAGTGGTATGATGCTTTTTAAGACCTGGACTCAGATTTTCCATTACACACACACACACACACACAGACACACACAGACACACATGCACTCTCACACAGCCAGCAGAATGAGGTGATATGACACCTCTAACTTTAGTCTCCCTCTCCCTCCGCTCTGGATAATCCAGTTAGGATGCGCTCTCTGGCTATCAGGAGGTTTTTAGCTTCCTGGCTTCCAACTGGAGGGAAAAAACAAGACTCCAGGCTCCAGACTGGCCTGGCCTGGTATCCTGAATAAACCTTTATCAGTTAAACACGTGGTGCCAAACACTCCAGGATCTCCCCGCACGAGCATAAATGCTCACTATCTGATCTCTTCTTGGCAGCCCTGAAGGAAAGAAACACACAGGGTTGTTTTGGTGGAACAAAATCTTACATCCATTTCGCATCACCATATCACTGCAACTCTAGTGTGTTCGTAGGTTAGATGGTTGAGGGTGTATATGTGTGTCAGCGTTTGTATAAAGGTCAGAGGTTGCGGGGGCCACCAGCTGATGTCACAGACCCCAAAACAAGAGTAGTGTCCTTGGTGACAGCCTGGCAACTATAATTGTCGTGACAACCCCTAGGAATGAGCTGTCATGTGACACCCCTTCCTTGGAGCCGAGTGCATGGAAAAAGAAAACACACACGCGCCACACACACACACACACGGCTGTGGCAGTGGGGGGAACCCTTTGGAAACAATGTCCGGCATGCTTGGGGATTCGAGAGGGGAGTGCAGCAAGCGAGTTAACCCACTCTGGAGAGCACCAAATCTGGGCATGAAACAAGGCCACGAACGCAACTTTCATGCCATAAACTGACCAGTGGATGTAAAATCATTCACGTTGTTTCCTTAAAGGATGATGCCACCAATTTTTACGACCCATTTTTTTTGAGACGGAAAGAGATCTCCAGCGTGCCCGTAACTCCCGTCTTGTTTGTCAGGTCGCCTCCTCCCTCCATTACAAAATGTATTTTCCAAAGGCTGCTGCTTGCTTTTGGCACACGTGTAGCAAGATTAAAGTTATCTAAAATAACCTGTTGAGCCCGTGTAATTCAACCCCGACGTATTCTCTCATATTCCAGCCGTCCATAAAGAAAGCGTTCGACTATGCGAGTGTGGCGAGCGGCGCTGACATATTTCCTCCCTTGTTTTTGAAGCCAACGTCACGGGGGAGAGCCATCAGGGGGGACGGCACGGCTCCAGGCCCTCTGATGTCCGCAACACGCACACACAACAACAACATTTTGCGTGCATGAGCAGCTAACGCACTGCACCACTGCTGGAGTGGGTTTGGCACTGGGCCCTGTGTGCTTTTAATATATCTGCGGCTGGTGTTTCTTCTCTCCTTGTCACCCTGAATCTGTTTTCATAGTTGCTATCACATCTGCCGGCTCTCGTTGTTTCATGTATGTCTATTCGTGTAAATGAATGCTCGCTGTGAGTGACATAACATAAGGTTTTCCGCGCAGCCACACTTAAATCGGTTACGAATGTGTTGTTTGGCGCGCGAGCCTGCTAACCGAATCGCTCGCACACACGCAAGGAGCTTTTGGAGGCTGGTAATTAGTCAAAGCAATAAGGTGATAACAAGCGCCAGCCACACGTTTGCAGCCGAGGTGTCACTGCCAACACGCTGCTGGAAGTCACAGCCCCACCAATCGCGCTCCCTCCATCCCCTTCCTCCCCAGCATCCCAGGCAGATACCCTTAAACACAGATGTACATGCACACACGCAGGCTTCATTAAGCAGAAGATAACAGGACCGTTCCCCAGGCGAGCACACACGAACTTTAACTGAAACAATATCTGCATCAGGGTGGTGTATACGACTCCCCCATGTCCTCCTCCTCCTTCAGCTTCCTTCCCCTTTTTTCCTCTGCCTGTCTTCGCCACCCACACCTCCTCCTCCTCCTGTATGCACACGATCCGTGAGTCATCTGATCCTAAAGGTGAGATGCTGCATTCAGTGGATTATTTTCATCTCGTGTTGCCACATGAGAGTCTATCTTAACTTTTTTTTTCTCCTGTCCTCTTTTATCTCCCTCGCTGGCTTTCATCCATCCGTCACCCGCTGACAAGCTACAAGTTGAAACCTTGTCGCTTGTGATGGCGTTTGTTCAGCGCGAGGTCTTCTCCTTCTGAACACGCTTTGATACGGGCCGCACACGGCGCTCTGCCGTGGGAGTTCTCCATCTCTGCCTGCTCATCAGTCAGAGGAGAGGTCGCAGCAGTGACAGCAGCAGTCTTTGTTGACATGATAATGATGATAACACTCATTTTTATTCATGTAGCACGAAGTTGCAAAGCGCTTAACTGAATAAGGCAAAATGAGGAAGAGATAGATAAAAACAATATCAGCAAGAAAGGCACTGAGTAGAGCGCATACTTCTGCCAAGGTCCACAAGTCCACTTATTTGTACTCACTTGTAGATATCAACCACCTGAATACACCTGATTTGTTTCTGATTAATGAAAATGATGTATAAACATCCTATCTCACAGTGATAAGTGAGAAAAAGGATCCTGGAAACGTCCTTTTATGTGAATCCGCACCAAAAGGTAACAAGTTCTTTCTGGGCCGTGACCCGTCCTCCATCCGAGCTTCATAAAAATCTGTTTGGTAATTTTTGTGTAATCCTGCTGACAAACCAACCAATCAACCAACAAACAGAGATAATAAAACATATATTGAACATTCAGCTGCACAACAAGAAAGGTTTAGAAGAGATTTAAAGGTGGCAAGGAGACTTAGTGTGTCTGAGATCAGGAGGCAAAGAGTTTGATAATGTGGGGGCCCCGAGCAAGAGTCCATCATCATGCTCGTACAAGGGAATCAGGTGGAAGACAAAAGTCAGTTTCCTGCTGCAAAAAGAATTTATGTTCCAGCTATTATTATTATTATTATCATTATTTTATTTGTTGTTATTTTATAACAGGTTGCCAGCAAGGGATCCGTTTTCATCTCCCAACATGTCTCTGTTTTCCTCCTCTCTCCGTTCTCCTCCCTCAGGTTGTGGAAACAGCAGTTTGAGTGGCGACATGTACGCCGCCGGCTACCGCTCCATTACCAACATAGACTACTCCTCGGTGTGCATCAGTACTATGAGTGCCAGGCACAGCGACTGTCCCGGTATGACCTGGCACGAGATGGACGTCCGCCAGCTCTCCTTCCCCGATGCGTCCTTCGATGTCGTTCTAGAGAAGGCCACGCTGGACGCCCTCATGGTGGACGAGAAGGATCCATGGAGGTTGTCTCCTAAGACCACCTGTTTCATTCACAAGGCGCTCACAGAGGTATCGTTAAGAAACTGTTAAATAATTTTTGAATAGAGCTCAAATGAAGGTCTATTTAAATGACATGACCATGACAAACATACTACAAACTGTAGATCCGTCCAGTTTTTCTGATCTGTCCTCAGCAGCAGCCATAAGAGTCTTTACACGCCTACTGTATGATGATTTGAATGCTCCGCCACACTCAGCGTTGATCCCTAAATGATTTCTCTCTGACAGTGGAAATCGGTAATAGTGGCACTTTACTTTCCCACTCCATCTCCACAGTCCATCAGTTGACTTGCGTGACGTCGAGTGCCCTTCAGCTGCTGGCTGCGCCGCTAACCACCACTGTGTCAATGTGACAATGACAATGCTTTGGCCATTAGCCATGCTTGACCTTGACACACTAAGACAAGAGAAAACTGCTATCAACTGAAGTAGGCGAATGCCGAGCTCTGAATGGGGGAAAAAATTACTCATGATGTGCTCGCCGCCGCATTCGTAGCGCAGCTGAATGAGTGAGAATTCAAAGTTTAGTTTGTAATTGCAGGTTCGGTTTAGCCTCAAAACACAGGCTGAATATATAATTAGAGTAACAGCAACAGTGGAAAAGGTCACATTGTGTGAATCATTTTAATGGAAGCAGGTAGAGGGGACTAAGTGCAGCCAATGCTGATGGAAATGTTTTAAATCATACATAAATGAAAATTTTATGAAGCTGTTCAGCTGAATATTCAACAGTGTAGTAGGCTGCAAGCCCAGTGTTGGTGCTGATGACTCGGACTCATTTAGTGCTGTTGAATTAGTCCTGAAAAAACTGCCAATAAACAAAATTGAAAAAGAGTTACTACAATTGTGACAACAACAAGCGAGGGCACGTGAGCGGCCCAAATTCATAATTCAACTGCTGATTTCACACAGTTGGTGGTCGTGACGCAGAAATAAACGGAAGAATTGTAAACTTTTAATGATGATAGAAATGCTTTGAATATGATTGTCTGCCCTCATGTTTCGTTGGGTCAGTCGGTACTCTTGAGTAAAAAATACAATTTAAAAGTTGCAGCGTCCAGTATTTTTTAAACTGTCTCTCAAGAAATGCAAAATAAATTTGTATAATATGCTGTTGCTGTTGTGGTCACTAAAGCATAGCATACTGTAATACATCCCATTGGTTTCATACTTAGGTTTCGGGCACGCAAAAAAAGCTCACATACTGTTTCAGTGTACTAAGCAGCATGTTGGTAAGACATTTTGGACGCAGCCACTGACTGAGCTGGTGGCTAAGGCTCGAAAAAATGTGAAAAAAGTCCACATATTCTCAACGAGCTAATTAATTGCGTAAAGATATCGATGAAGATGTCGACGCCTCGTCATTCTTGGGCGCAGCGCTGGCTGCAGGCGTACCTCCGTCGGCTGTCAAAGATGGTGCAGTCTGGGTTTTAGATATTTGATGTTTGACCAGGTTAGATGTCGTGGTCAGCTTTGTATTTTGCATTACATTAAGTGTTGCAGTGAGTGTTGCCCTGACTCCCTGTGACTTATTACTCTGTTATGTTACTCTCTGGAAGCTCTCAGGTACTGACATTTTGTAGTGATTGATTTAATGTGAATTGGTACTCTGTAGTAGTGCCACTGTAATTCTGTCACCACCCCTATAGTATCCAACCCAACCCTACACAAAAAAGACAGAATTGCAGGATGTATTGCATGCATGTCCTGCTTTGTTCATCCCTGAGAGAAGATGATGCCTGCAAATGTTGTCAGACTCAAGTATTTAAAGGATCTTTCGTTCTCCTCAATCAACTCGGACTCTAATGCCATGAGCTTAACCAAGGACAAGTTTACTCAGCAAGTAAACAACGGCATATACTGCGCTGTGTATCGGCCAAGTTTTAAAGGACAGCGTCTGACAGTACCAGCAAACGCACACACACATGCATCTGAAAGCAGGCAGTGTCCTGGGTGTTTTCCTCCAGCAGAAGGAAGTATTAAAGGAAGGATCAGCGAGTGTGTTTGGGTGACAGATGGGAGGATTTGAATTCCCCTCAGAAGAAGTGAGGCTGAACTCACGAAGCGGCCCTGACTGAGAGTCGAGATGTTTCGCACTCGTCGTCACCTGCTTCCCTTCGCACCATCTCTTCTTCTCACTTCTGCCTCTCGCTCTGTTTTTTCCCCCCCTTATTTCCACTTTCGTTTTTTTCTCACCTGCTCTCCGCTCGGGGCTGCGAGGAGAAACGGGAATGTGCGATTGTGTTCGTGCCGTCTTTGCAGTGTGCATCTTTATGTGTGCAAATACCGACGTGTGTGTGTGTGTGTTTGTGTGTAATCAGAGAAGTCAACAGTCCTCTGCGCTGGTGTATTTCTGCTCTCTCACTGTGGCTTGTTTGGGTACAGCAGTCACGATTCCACTTTGTGTGTGTGTGTATGTGGGTGGTGGGTTCATAGCCTTCTTTAATTTCTCACAAAAAAAAAAAACATTCTCACAAAAAGGGACAGACAGAGTGAGATGAGAAAAGGCAAGAAGGAAAGAAAGAAGCAGCCCTGAAGAAGCAAGAGATGTGGTGAAAAGGGAGGAGAATCCCTGAAGAATCTTTTACTGGACTCGACTAAGGAGGGAGAAAGAGAAGAGAAGAGGGGGAAAGGGTAAAAAGAAGGGGAGGAAAATAAAAGGAGCTGGAGACAGAAACCAAGACTGACAGGAAGCTAATGAGCAGTGCGCCAGTGTGAGACCGATGGGAGTAAGGTAGCAAGGGAGAGAGATTGAGAAAGAGGGGAGGGAGCGCACTTTAATCTAAAATCTGCTTTGAGAGTGTTTCCTAACAAAACACGTTGAGGTAAAAAAAATAAAAAAAAGACAAAGAAATATTCCGGGGACAATTAGCAAACCGATGCAAAAGAAATGCTTGTTTCTGCATGTCGGAATCAGAATCAGATAACGAGGCACTACGGCAAAAAAAAAAAAAACCCTGCAGAGAACAAACAGATCAAATGCAGCCGAAATCAGGACACACACACTGTATCATGGTACGATAGGATAGGTGTAGCAACAAATACAGCTTTATTTTTGCTGCTACACGCACACACACACACACAGACAGTAAATCTCACAGTCGAGGCCGTTGTGCGCTGAGGTGTGAAATTTATTTCACAGCCTGACATGCTCTGTGAATCACTCTTACTGTTGCTATGGAGACTCCTTCGTTGGATATCATCTCAGACTAACACTTTTAATTGCTAACCTTTAGTCCTGTTTAAAGAGGTAAAGACTAGTCCTTGGGCTCGTTTAGAGAGGGACGAGATGGTCTTTAGTGTTTTTCAGCCCCTGTTTTAAAGTAAATATAAATCTTCGGTTTGACGTGATGCTTCTTTGATGCAAAGTGCAGCGTCAGCTGAAGAACAGCATTTTTTTCCCATTCTCAAGGGCACTGAAGTGGAGATTGTTGATAATGCAAGGTCTGAAGTTTTAGCCAAGTTTAGAAGTTTGGTATGAGTGTATAGTTTCAGTGCATTAGTGAATGAAGTCAATGTTATGTGCAACAGATGCTTTAATACAGATGATTTAAAACTTTATCAGAAAGAATTGTCCCTAACCCTGCTAATGAAAGTGGCCGACCTCGAAATTGCTTCTTTTATTCAACCAGCAGTCCAAAACCCAAAGACACTTCGTTCATTATCATAAGTTGACAAAGAAAAGCAGCAAATCCTTACATTTCAGCAACTGTTTGATGAATTTTGCTTGAAAAAATGACTGAAACTATTAATCATTTATGAAAATATTAATCAATTCATGTTCTTTCCATCGTCTAATTGATTAATGCACTCGTCATTGTGCAGCCCTGTTCTTTTGCTACATTTTGAAAACTTCATGCAGGGCGGTTTTGATAGATGACGAGTTAATGACGTGTCCAACAATGACTTTATCCTGCCTCGTCTCACATGGTGTGACATGGAACAAGAGCTTCAAGGCTCTAACAGCAGTCTGACAAGGACGCCATTATAATGCAAGTACACAACTTTACTGAATACGACAAAGGTCGACAAATTTTTAGATGTCTTAATGCAGAAATATCTTAGTCTAAGAGGGACTGGAGCTGAGGGTGAATCCCCACCTCTGCAGGGCTAATGTATCGGAAAACATATGACTGTGAACCCGCCAACCCGTCACGGTGGAGCGGGCAGCGTCATGACATCACCCTAAGACATTTATTGGCATTGATTGGTTGTCCCTGGCTCCTGCTGTGGAGAGTTCTCCCCTTGCTCCATTACCGGGAAGCTTGGACGCCTGCCGGGAAGACGGCCCCGGGGGAACATTCATCTCATTATACACATGTAGATGGCGCAGCAGTCATGCACACACCCAGAAGCTTTACTCTCATTTCCTTGAGTTTGTGAAATGTATTCTTTTAGAGCTCAAATTACGCTGAACGCTCGGTGTGTTTGTGTGTGTGTGTGTGTGTGTGTGTCTGTGTCTTGATGTCGGCATGTTTTCATTGCTGTTTGAACCTTTTGTGCCACCAGGATAAACTGGATTACACCAATCCATTTTATTGTCTCTCTCCCGTCTCTCGCCTTTCACACTCTCCCCATGCTGTCTCACCCCGCTGGAAAATGAAGAGCAATTTGTAGGTTTCAGCTTAAATTCTGACACTTTTTTTTACCACAGAAGGGTTTTGAGTCTCAGCCAAATTCACAATTTAGCGTACGTGTGTTATATCATTGTGTTTATTTAGTTCCACTGAAACTATGCATTGTCACTGATTGGCCTCAGTAACATAAAGGGTGTTGTACGTGACACATTTTGAGTATCAGAACAATACTACTTTACTTTGTGGCCTCTTTTTTTCCACATAAAAGGAGCCCTGAAAGTGTACTTTGGAAGGCAAAATGCCAAAATTAGCTATTTTAGTTAATTTCTGCCCTAATGCGTCATTTTTTGCTTTTCACTTCCTCCCGTTCTCGCCTCTTTCCCTCGTTACGTGTGTTTGTTAATCAATCCTGTTTATTTGTTTCTGTCCCTTTATTTATTAAAGATTGCTTATTGTCCAGTTACCTGCCTGCATGTGTGTCTTGTGATTGGGTCCCTTTACGTTTAACCCCAAAAACAATACCACTTTCAATGGTTAATCTTTGAGAGGATGCACATTCCCAGTGTGTTTTACATAGTGCTGCTAAACCAAAGTCATGTCTTGCAACTGCTGAATATCCAGAGGGATATTCGGTGCTCTGATGATGGCCTGACTCGCCTGAAACATTAGCATGTAGTGTCTCTCTGTGTGAAAACTTCTGTCTTAGTGAGTAAAAGTTATTTTGGAGGTCTCTGTAGGTCTATAAAGATCTGTGAAGGAAGAAGATGTTCTAGCAGCCGCACTGATGGAGTCGATGAGTCATTAAACTTTAAACCAGATTAATGCTGAAAGCAGCTGAGGCATATATACATATATATATATATATATATATATATATATATATATATATATATGTATATGTATATATGTATATATGTATATATATATATATATATGTGTACTTTTTTTTACATAGCTGCTTGTGTGTTTTTGTTTATCTCCAAGCCTTGTGAGCCCATGTATTTTTTATGCATACATGCTGTTTAATTTGGGTGTGCGTATCCCAAACTGCAGATTTGTAGGTGTGTGTTCCTGCATTGTTGACTTTGCAGATGCTGCTTTGCATTTTTGCCATCCATGTATGCTTTTTATGTATATTCCTCAATTCTGTACACATACCTTTGTGGTTGGTGTGTGTGTGTGTTTGAGTGAGAGAGGGGGCTGGCCCGATGAACCCTCTCCTCCTCGGCTGCAGCAGTGGGAAAGTAGAGCAGTGGAGCACACGTGAGGGAGAGGGAGCGTGGGTGATTGCGATCCCGGTTGCGCATGTGTAGAGATGTGAGGATGGGATCAAAGACGGGAGTGTGCGAGTCTATTTGTGTATGCTTGCTGAGCATCTTTTTTTTATTTATTAATTTATATGCGGCGCTTGTCAGTCCATACGTTGCTGTGTGGGTGCACACACACGCAGCCGCATCTATACGAGTCATACATACATGTGTTTTTTTCTCGTGAAGTGTGTGTGAGTGAGCGAGCGAGTGAGCGTGTGTCAGGGGACGGACGGCTGAGCCGAAGCCCTCCGAACTCTCTGGAGATTTTCACACCGGTCAGGCATGAGTCTCTGCACGTGCTTAGCCATACATACACTGGGCACTTACATTGGCAGATGGCCTCCCCCACACGCACAAATATACCAATCCCAACACGAAAACAACACATACATGCGCTGTTTAACATATTTATTTGATGCAACATGAAGTGAAGTGTATTTGCATGTGGGAATTTTTTTTTTTTTTTTTCCTTTTGCTAATGAGGAAAAATGGATTCAAGAAACAAACACAGATGCACAATTTCCTCATTTTAGCTCCTTCCCTTTGTGCAGATTTCCCACATATTCCCTCTTGTCTTTTGTCCCAGTTTCAACCCAATTCCTCTCCGCGCTGTTCACCTCGCGCTCACTCTATCTGTGGACACTTCTGCTAATCCAGCATTAAGGTTTGTCCCAGCTGTGAATAGGGAAGCCCCCGGAGCCAGACGCAATCCCTCTGTTCGCTTTTACACACACAAACACACACACATTCTCCCTCCCTCCCCTCACACACACACACTGACACACAAGCACACACACACACACACACACTGACAGAGACCATTTCAAGTTTAGAAAACTGTCCACACGGATGTGTTGTTCTTTAATGTGCTGACACGGGATGGCAGATGCAAGTTAAACATGAGTCATTGACTACATGCTTTAATGCAGGGGTGGGGAACCTCCGGCCCCCGGGCCATATACGGCCCGCGAGACAGTTTGGTCCGGCCCGCGAGGCAATCCGTAAATACGTTCACAAAAAATTAATTCAGGAAAAATTATTTCAAATGTGCAATTAAATGCCCCCGGGGCGGGTGTCCATCTTTCCGGGCCATGACCAAGGTCATTGAACACAACATCAGCGTAACTGTCATCGCGTGTGATCTCATCGCGTCGTGTCCTCAGTGATTGACAGGTGACAACAACAAGAGGAGACTCGCGTTGGCTAAAACGGGAGATGGCGAGTAAGAAAAGAAAAGTTGGTGCAGAGTGTCGCTCTTTCAAAGATAAATAGACGAATGAATTCTTCTTTGGTTTGTGGGGACACTCCGGCAGTAATGAAAACTCAAACTTTGAGCGTCATTATATCGCAAAACATGCAAAACTGGATGCGTTAAAAGGACAAGTGCGCGTGGATAAAGTTGCCACTCTCCGAGTTTGATTGGCCAGCAAGCAGTTTTATCCAAACCGCGAGCGGACCAGGACAACGTGACTCAGGCTTGCTTCGTCGTAGTGAGTGAGCTAAAAGAAGCTGAAACTTCATGCCGAAGGTGAATTTGTGCCTCGTTGCCGCTGTGGAGCTGCGCACGCCAGAAAAAAATCAAGCTGTTCCAAAGTGTCAGTTTGTCTCGGAGAACCGTCTCAGATCGGATTACTGGCATGGCACAAGACACTGAGAAATCATTTAAGGATTCTGCAAGAGATTTCCAGTTTTTCTTTTCAAAACTGACTCTTGCAAAGACTCGGCTCCGCTCAAGACCGACTGATCCAAACCTGGACAACCAGCTGAGAGCAGCATCGTCATCACTGCCACCTGACATCAGACATCTCACCGAGGAGAAGCAGTTCCGGCCATCGCATTATATTAGGTCACACTGATATGATAATGATACTGATAAGTAAGTTTTCCACCTCAGATTGGCAGCAGACAACCTCATAATGTACCTCTAATCATTTCAGAACATTCTGATGTGAAAATAAACAAATACGTCCCTCTCAAATCACTTGAAAAATGACATTGGAGCTATATTCAGTCTGCCTTAAAAAAAAAAAAAACTCCCTGTATCCACTCAACAATTTCTCCTCAGATTGACAGTAGACAACCTTATATAAGACAGCTCAGATCTGTCATTTTCGAGTAATTTAAAGCTGATATATGAGATTTGAGAGCGCTGATTTTTTTAAATTTTTATTTCACATCAGAATGCTCTGAAATGATTTTAGGTACATTATAGGTTATCTACAGCTTAAACTGCTAAACATCAGTGAATATAAAAACCAACAGGAATAGACAATTAATTGTATTAAAACACTAAGATACAGTGTATCATAGTGTTTTAATCCAATTAATTGAAATTAAAAATCCTAGAGGAAACTGACACTGAGATGGATGAAATTAAAATTGGCTAAAACATTAATTAATAGTCATGATATTTATGTTATTGCAATGAAGTTTAAAACAGCCATAAAATTATGTTGTGAGCTGCTTACCTTTAAAAAAAAAAAAAAAAAAAAGTCATGGCCCCTGAGAGACGGTATGAAAATTGAAATGGTCCTCGATAGGAAATAAGGTTCCCCACCCCTGCTTTAATGCATGCATCTACACACACACACACACACACACACACACACACACACACACACACACACACACACACACACACACACACTTCTCTGCCATGTCATCTGCGGACCTGATTGCAGTATAACTGTGGGAAAAATGTGAGGCCAGATTTTTTTTACCCACTTTTTCACATGTACAATATAATCTGTGTCCAGGACAGAGATTATAATCTACAGGGACTGCCCCTTTGTAGCTGTGTGTGTCTGAGAGAGAGAGAGAGCAATAAGTAGAGACAGGGAGAGATTTAGAATATGACGGTTCATATGCGCACATTGCTCAGGGATAAAGTTGGAAGAGAAAAGCGAGGGAGGAGAATTAGACATCAGCAACATGATACAAACTTAACAGGTAAAGCGAGGAAAATGGCTGTGCAGGCTGGTCAAATATCTTTTCAGTTAAATGATAAAAGTTATATCCCGATGATGTGGAATTAAATATATTTCACACACACACACGAGGTAAAGAAAACTTTAACAGAAAGTCATAAAAAGGCATAAGACAACACACCTGCAGCTCTGCAAAGGGGGGCAAGCCCAAATCAAGTAAACAGTGACGAGTGCACGCGCATACACAGACACACACACAGACACACACACCCACACACACACTCCTGCCCAGCTAGCCGTTGCCTAGGCGACTGGCATCGACTACAGAGCACTGTTCCTATGGAAACAACGGATGCCTAAAGGAGGAAGATGATTAATTGGAAATGGAGAATATAGGAGAGAGGGATGAGGAAGACCAGAGACAAGGGGACAGGCGGGAGGATAATGAGGGAGAGAGGAAGTGTAGCTCGGTCACAAAAACACACACTCAAGGAAATAAATGATCGTGAAGGTGTGTTATAGTTTTTTTCACTCTGTGTTGTTTGTCTATTGTCGGGGAAGAATGAGACAAGCACAACCTGCTAAGGAGAAAAAGACGAGGGGGGAGAATCCATATTTAGAGTGGATGTGTGGAAAATCAATGTAGGCCACAGTGAAGTGCAGTGGAGTACACACCTCGAAGAGGGTTACTAGACTAAACAAATCTCCCAGGAGTGTGTGTGTGTGTGACTGTGTCTGTGTGTGTGTGTGTGTGTGTGTGTGTGTGTGTGTGTGTGTGTGTGGTGTGTGTGTGTGTGTGTGACTGTGTCTGTATGTGTGTGTGTGTGTGTGTGTGTGTGTGTGTATGAGGATGTTTTTTTTATAATCCTGAGCCCATCACACCTTAACACTGCATTCCTTTAAACTGATTTCAAACTGGATGTTGACACAATTCTTCACCTCTTTTCGATCAAGTGTGCCACAGCTTCGATGTCTCAGCTATTTTATCCATCAGCTAGCTTTTTTTTTTCCAGTTCCTCAGCTCCAAACACTCGGCTGTCAACATATCGGCGAAAAAAAAGTGTTAATTAGTGAGCCTTTAGCCTGGCTCGTGCTGCACAGGTTTTAAAATCTTAGCTGATTTTGACATTGGGTTGTATCACACACACACACACACACACACACACACACAAGGAGAGACTTCACAGATGTTCTCTCTAATCTCAGACGAGCACTCGCTACAAGATTTTTCAACTAATTGAGCGCCACGCACTACGAGCTGTTATTGAGACTATTGTGCAACAGAAAGCAGTGCACCACCTGATGTCGCATGACCTCAAGGGAGGCAAAAATGAACAAAATGGAGACTGGCGTGGTGCCACAAGTTGCCGTTAGTAATGATTTTGCAGTGAGGGACAAAATAAAGGTAGAAGGATAATGAGTCTGGACGAGTGAATGATAGGAGATGTGCTTATTTATTCATCAGCAAGAACTGCAGGTGAGATTTTGACTGTCAGTTTTAATATCTGTCAACTGGGGATGTCAGGATTTTGAAAATAGATTGTAATTGATATTGCAGAGATCCTCTAATGATTTATTCGAGAAGAGGGATTACTCATGGGGGAAGAACTGAGCTGAAACAATTCCCAAGTATTGATTTGCTTGGGAAGATGGTTTTCTCGGGACAGATTTAAGAAAGCAAACTGACTGTCTATTATTACCTTTTATCGTTTATTGTTGAATCCCTCGGTGATCTTTATTCTCCGCAGTCTTTGTTCGTGGTGAACACTGTTTGGACTTGCCGAACCCTCACCTGTCACACTGTTGTAAAATCTTTTTTTAAAGAAGATTTGAAAAACGTTAATGTCAGTCGTCGGGGCACGAAACCAACGATCTACTGATCTTAACACATCCAGATGTCGGTCTAATAATAGCACAGCTGGCAGTGCAGAAAATACGTAATGTTGTATCATGACCTGAAAGTCAACAGTAGTGTGCCGGCTTGCGTTCGCCTCAAGGGCTGGAATGTTTACCGATGCTTGGCAGCACTGTCAGAGACACCGTCTCCTTGTATCTGTCTCAAAGACAATTGCTGTGTCACTTGGAAGGTACTGATCATCCAGAATTCAACTGAACGCTGTCTAAGTTGCTGAAATAAAGTTGTTGGCATTGTTTTTCGGACTTACCTGATGACTCAGACTCTCATCTCATGTGGCTCATTTTATTTTGAACCCCTAAATATCACACAATTACCGGGTCAGGCTTTGATGAGTCTGCGAGCAGTTTAGGAGGCATAAAAACTGATTGTCAGTGTAACCCTAACGCGGGGATAAATTTGCCTAAAAACCTGTTGCTGGTACTACAGACGAGCTGCTTCCTCATGTTTCCAGTCTCTGTGCTAAGCTAAGCTAAACTAACAAGCGCAGGACTTCATATTCATGGACTGGCGTGAGTCTGGTGTCGACTTTCTCATCTAGCTCAACATTAAAGCAGTTTTTCTTATACTACTGCTATTAGAGTCCGTTTTATTCCATCCCTAAGCACATTTTGTTGTTTTCATGCTTTTTGTTTCATAGACTGCAGAAATAGAAAGAAGCAGGAAAGAAAACAGTAAGCAGAGGCATTAAGACTCATTATCATTTCTGTGTTAAAGAAGTCTTAAAAACAGTTGCACACATACTGTAAACACTAATGAGTGTCTATGCAATCACACTTTTCAAATTACATTTCTGTTTTACAGCCAGGTCCTTAAACACAAACTGCCCACACTGTAAAGCTTTGAATCTGTTATTTTCTATTATTTATAGCAGCTGCACTGTTCCTCGGATCAGCTGCAGCGTCTGGAAGCTTCTTCGATGGAATGCTCTCTCTATCTGCCTCCGTCCTTATCTTTCCTCTCTCTTTTGTTCTTCGATCACAGAATGTTAAGAAACCGGGAGAATCGATAGAGACACTTTTCTCTCATTAAGGCCTTTCAAAGTCAGAGAGGAGGGAGGGAGAGAGGGAGGGAATGCTTTGTGTTTATTTGTAACTGTCTCGTTCTCATGGCGAAAGTTATCGTTCGAATTGAGGAGTGTTGGAGGAGATCGGATCCATGTTGAATTCCTTTCAGTCGACACCCGTCGTCGTCATCATCATGATGTTTGTCTCTAATTACACGTGACCGACGGTGTCTCCTTTCATGCAATGCATATTAAAAGATAAAAAAAAAAGAAAAAAGAAAAAAAGAACTCGAGAAAACATGCTGGCTTATGTTCACGAGAGTGCTGTTTATCTCTGACGTAACACTCTGTACATTATGTATGTGTTTGCATATCTGGAGAATCAGAGCGGTGTTATCGTGCATTATGCAAAACACCTGTTGTTTTTTGTGTCTGTGCATTCATGCGTTTGGAAGACCGAACATTCAAGTGTGTGTGTGTGTGTGTGCGTGTGTGTGTGTGTGTGTTTAAGGTGTTCCTGGACAGATAGGACTCATCCAACTGTGAAAACAGTCTTCTTCCACACAGCAAATCAATCAAGCCTGCAGCCGGGTCACTTTCTCTCCTCTGCTGCACTCTATTTTTCCCGCCTCTCCTCCGCCTGAACCTTTCGCCGTCCACCCAAAGCCGGCCCGGGTCGATTTGCCGAGCCTTGTGATCCTCCATCTTCCCGCTCCCTGGTCCCAAAGCAGACACATTGGAGAATCATAAGAAACAGATTTCTTTTCTGTACTGGCAGACGTCCACGCAACGTGACGCTGGTTCCATTTCAACTGACCAAAATGACCCCCTCTCTTTTTGAGCTAATGGACCAGAGCCGACAGCTAAGGTAACAGCTATTTGCCACTTTAGAGGAGCGACTGAAGCAGGGAGAGGGCGCTGATTTAGACTCCTGAGGCTCGACCCTCTCGCCAGAAATAGACCTGAATCCTGCAGGTACAAACAGATCATGTAACTCATCAATTGTCAGCAGCGTAGTCCTTTTGGCTGATAAAGAAAGAGACCTTGGAGCAGGCGCGCTGCAGACTCCCATTGTAAGTTATACAAGGATGTTTTTTTTTTCTCGATGCACACGTTAAGTAACAAATCCTTTATGTGATGTACGGTCGTGGAGTTGATGTAGATTCAGATTTTGCTCCAAGGTTCCAGGGTTACTTTATTTAGACCTTCCAGAAGAGTTTTTTTTATATATTTAAGTACAGGGTGTTCATGAAGTGAAGGAGAAAAAGATAGAAGATAATGAATAATATCCTGACTTTTAATCTTAACGTAAGTGAAGCTCCACAACAGCTGAATGGTACATTTTCTGTCCAGATGCAACTCAATGGCATTTTTTTCCCTCCCTGCCTGGTAAAGTCCTACAAATTTCACACTCAGACTACAGATCCTTCCGAACAACAGAAGATATAAGTGGCACAAAAAAAAAAAAAATCGTCTTTAAAGATCCCCTGACGTGTTTTAACTGACTGACATCATTCTGCAAAGTGAAGCCTAAACATCCAAGTTAAGTTAGGCCGGCCAACCCAAAGCACCAATATTTGGCAACCCCGGAATGAGACTGAATAATCACCAATCTGTCTGCCTCCGTTTTTTAATATTTGATGCTTTTTGCCCACATGCTCCAACAAGTGTTAGACAAAGCCAAGTGTCAGACATTGTCATGTTATTTTCACCTTTGCTGTATCGAGGTCAGACAGGACTTGTGGCTGATTTTTGTGTCGCAGAAATGTGACAAACCTCCCAAAAGGTGTTTGTTTTTCCTGACCTTAACCCTTAACTGTATAAATGGTGTTAATTGCTCCCGCCACCACAGCTCCAAGGACTATTATTTCAAATTGTTTGTCTTTGTTGCAATAAAAGGAAAATCGTTAGACTGCAGGAGGCAGAGCACCGCGAGGAAGCGTTCTCAACTTCTTTCCCCGTCTCACTCAAACGCAGCTCATCCCCAGGTGTCTCGTTGAATATCTGCTTGTTTTCATCTCATTTTATGAAGCTAAATCCATCTTTTCATCTTCTTAAGCCCTCTGCCACCTCCCCTTTGTCTTTAATCTGATCCCCTCCTCTTCCTTCTCTTTCTCCCATCCCCCCTTCGCCATAGCTGCACGGTAGCTAACCCTCTCAACTCCAGGCCAAAGCGCTCCGCCAGATGTGCATGGATCCCACTGGTGAACAGCTGGACGCCACTGCTAAAGATGCACCCATACATACATATACATACACGACGCGCACACCCACACACACACACGCACGCACGGATGTCGATAAACGTGACGCAGATGTGTCCTCCGGTGCCACAGCTCCAGATGTGCAGACAGAGCTCTCTGCTGTACGTCCTCACATTTTTCTTTTACACTGAAAAGACGTCAGAGATGCGGGGAGCTCGTCTTTGTTTTTGTTCTCTTCGTGTCAGTCAGCGCCGCCTCGCACTAAACGGCTTCTTGACAACCTCCAGATAATTATACATTTATTTAACTGACACCACCCATGATGGCAGACGCGTGACGCTGTGACAGTGACTTCTGCATCCACAACACGAGAGCTGCCAGCGGCTGTCAGCAGGCTGTTGGCAGACAGTGCACCTCACACACACACACCACACACTAAAATGATGAAGAATTTCATATATTAAGTCCAAGAATGTCCTGATGTCTCAAAATAACATACTGAAAATATCCATTTAAACAAATCTTGAGTGTAAAATGTTGTGGAACAGTATTTGCCATTAAATGTACCGGGGTATTAACTGTTAAATTGCAGGTTTAAATGACTTCATGGTATTTGAAGGCCTCACTGACTATTAAAGTTAGTCCATGTTCTAATTGTCTCCTATTACAGGTGGCTGACTTACGTTTGTTCCTCCAGAAAATAACATGACATTTACGGCTTTACTGCGAGTTAATAAAGAAAGCCTTTGTCTTCAAAATAAAATTGCCTTCTCGTGGCATCAGAAATATGGATGAAACAAGAATGTAAGAAAAAGATAAAAAGGTCAGAGATGTCCAGTATTACTCAGACTTTTGGACGCTGTTTCATCGGACAGAAGTGGGGTTTCATAACACTCCCATTGAGTTGAATTGCCTTCTTCAGTGTCGTCTCGACTGAAGTCATTGCAAATCTTTTACCCAGTCTTCTGCAGAGTCTCATTTTTTCTTCTTTTGTTCTGTCTATCAGATGTTCTCCCCATCTCGATGCCGTGATAAAACATGCGTACCAGTCCGGCTGAAATGTGCAGCTTAAATATAAGACGTGACTGAAACATCTAATTTGAAAATATATATTTATAATACAGAGTATCATCTTACTGTTTACCTGCAGCGTTGGATTCTGACAGATCCATTTTCTATCTGGTTGCCAAAACTACGATTCCCTTAGATCTAATGCCAACAAACCCCTCATCAACCCTTTAATCTGGTTTTATATTAGCAATGAGAAATATAGAAAACATTCATGTAGTGCTAGCAGGCTCTCACTTACATCTGATGCAGACAGGCACTTTTCCAGGTTAAGAAGACAAACATCTTCAGTAGTGACACATCATAACCTCTGTAACTAATTAGAGTAGTAGTCTGATGTGTGTTACATCAATAGTATGTAAACGTATTAGTTCTTTATGAAGTATTTGAAATGATCTGACTGAATTTTCAACAAACGTAGCAAGAAAAGGCTTCTGAAGTAACGTGCTCACCGTAGCTGTAATGTGCTGCACAGTTCTTCAAAGGAAAGACTCACCAGTTTGAGAAGTAAACTTTGCTTTCTTGCAGAGTTGAGGAGGTCGATACCACACTCATGTCTGTGCAGGAAACAGGGTGAAACAGCAGAGGCTCAAGTGGAAAAACACACTTACAAACACCTCTACAGCTCACTAATGGACATGTTTGCTTAATCCGTGCAAAAACTGAAGAGGCACTGATGGTGATGTGCCCGACTTCTCCTTGTCAGGACCTGTTGCCTGGCAACCAGAGGAGACACCAGGAAGTCACCGGCCCTTGACAAAAAACAGTCCAGTACATGTTCCCCATAAATTTACATGAAGTGTTGAATTTTTTTTTTCCTTAAATGTCTGATTGTCAGGGTCGGCTCTACAAGTTGAATCAGTAAAAAACGGTCGTGTTTCTGCTTTTCTCAGCCAGCAAAAGGTGATTACGGATCAGACTGATGAGCTTTTAAGGGATTCAGATTCAGTGCTGGATTTAGATTTGCTAAAACACAGTCAAACCCCAATCCTGCATGTGGAGCTGTGTTCAGATATCAAACAGAAATATTGTTTACCATCAAATATGTCTGTGCCGTTCTAAATGTAAATGATTTGACAGTGTCATGATCAAACTGGGAGCAAAAAGTAGCCTGTGAACATATTTGTGTGTGTGATTTGGGGGTACAAGGTTAATAACTGGCTTCCTGTTTGCTCATCGTTGCTCTCGTCTTTGTTTATATCTCACACGCTTGTGTATGTGTCACAGACATAACTGGAGAAAGTCTGACTGAAGTGTCCGGTGCAGTTTTGAGTGAATAAGTCTCAGACGGCATGAATAAGTGTGCCTCTGACTGACTGACTGTGTGTGTGTGTGTGTGTGTGTGAGTGTGTGCGTGTGTGCATGTGCGTGCATGTGTGTGTGTGCATGCATCCATCTGTGCTACGGTGCACCCTGCCAGTTGCTGCCCATATTGTCTGTCGCTGACTGTAGTACACAACATGCTCCAAGGCTCTCTATATGACAGCAGTTGAATAGACTAACCCAGCAGGCTGCGGTCCAACTTGAGCCAGGGAAAGATTAGAAAGCTAGATGGAGACAAGAAGGAGGAGGAGGGGTGGTGTGTGTGTGTGTGTGTGTCTGTGTGTGCGCAAGAAGATGTTATGGGAAATCAAATGTTGTCTAAAGGCTGCTCAGTCTGTAATTTCTGGGAAACAGCCTTTTTATGCGGACATCTGTAAATGAGTGTGTTGGGCTCGGATTTACCTGCCTGTAGCCGGCAGCCGGCAGCGCTGCCTCCTTGTTATTTTCTCAGTAACAAACAAATTAAGCTGTTTGCCACTTTCCTCTCTTACTCGGGTTATTTGTGATTGAGTGTGTGTGTGTGTGTATGTGTGTGTGTGTGCTAACTGACCACTGGCTGGTATCCTGGATTTATATAACCTCTACGCTGAACGGACACTTGATTCACACATCAAAACACGCATGCAAGCTCACAGAAACTGTCCTTTCACAAGAGGACTTATTATTGAATCTATGTCGACCTTAACTGACATCTAGACTGATTTTAACCCTCGCGAAGACCCTCAGCACTTGTGTTTCTCTTCA
The DNA here is from genome assembly GCA_963678695.2 of Diplodus puntazzo. Taxonomy (NCBI): domain Eukaryota; kingdom Metazoa; phylum Chordata; class Actinopteri; order Spariformes; family Sparidae; genus Diplodus; species Diplodus puntazzo. The sequence goes on along the minus strand of OZ023166.1, from coordinate 7,786,055 downwards.
TAAACATACAAAGAAAATTTAGAAAGGTCAAAATGTTCCTAAAACTGGTGCTTACAAAGAGGGGAAAGACAGAACACGCTGAGGGAGCCTGTGACTCCACGTTTGGCCGGAGTGCCAGCCATAAGCCATCAGCCATCAGCCACCACAGCGGTTATGTAATGTTTGCTGTACACGGCCAACAGACGTGTGAGATGAATGTCAATGAAGCAGCTCCCTCCGTTTTTTTTTTTGGGATCATGGTCATTATCAAACATTTGAACCCCGCCCCCCCCCGCACTCCCTCAAAACCAATCTGCACTTAATGCTTAAAAAAAAACAAAAAGCAGTCACGAGATGTAAGTTCAGAGTGAATTGTGCACCAAGGTGATGAGTTGTGTTGACGCTCGGATACTTGAGCCCCCTTCACTTTACTTTTTATCCTCTTCGTCATGTTTTCTTTTCCCCCTGTTTTTTTTTTCCCTCCATCTCTCCCTTCTATCCACACCTCCTGCTCCCCCCCCCCACCCCACACACCTCCTCTCCTCAAAACCAAATCTCCACCGCCCTAGTTTCCATAGCAACAGGTTACCATGGAAACTAGGTGACAGTGCGGTGCATCCCATCCTGCTATCGCCAGGCTTTGAGAGAGGTGTTTTCGGGAAGGGGAAAGTTTGTTTTGTCCGTCTCCTGTTTACCGAGAAATCGAGATGAAACTGCGGCTTTGATCAACACCTTTGCTGTAACTTAAAGTCTGTGTGATGTGTGGATGCAATCTGTACATTCATGACATTTGAAGGGTATTTTTAGGCAATCTTATCAGCCTCCATATATTAAACAGCTTTGGATAAATGAATTTCAACATGTTGAGGTTTAATCTTTGAATCAGACTGTTGGACATATCACAAGATTCCGGATTAATACAGTGTTTTGAAGGATAAGAACCCTGCCCCTTTTGTTAGCCTGACCTTTGTCCAAAACCATCAAATCTCTGAATTTATGCACTGACCCACTTGCAGAATATAGACGCGTCCACGTGTCAGCCGAGATATTTTCTCCTACCCTGTGAAATCTTCAATTTTATGTCCCCCTGAGCCTCAGCATTGTGTACAGCGAGACATCCAAGGGGCCCTGAAATAACTGTACCACTTGCCAAATGATGCAATTACACAGAAATGGCAAAGGAAAGGAAAAAAAAATTGGACTCGGCTTTTATGTCGCTTCAAATTTAGAAATAGACGGGAAGAAAGAGATAACAGCAGAGTGTCGAGAAGAAAAAGCTACTCACGTGGAAAGAGAGTGGGGGGAGAGTGGGGTTTGTTTTGCTGGGTTTACACGCTCAGACTGCCTCCACTTGCCTTAAAACGGTTCGGGACGACTGTATGTGTGTGGTTTTTTTTTTTCCTGACCTTGGTGGTGTGAAAATGAGGAATGTTTCAGAGCAGTCTCGCAGTGAGAGGGCGTCGTCCCTGTCTGTTGTGGGGCTCCGTTTGCAGCCAGATTGTTGCTCCGGTACTTAATTATGAAAAACAAACAGCCGTGGGGCACGTTAAATTTTCACAAGACAATCGCAGCTTTTCTGAATCCGAGCTCTCCATCCAGCTTAAATCAAAGACGGAGAGAGACGGACAGAAGGACGGCGAGAAAAAAAAAAGGGTGACAGATAAGCAGAGCACAAACAAACAGAAGGTGCGATGGAGTGATGGAGTGACGGTGTTGCGCCTGCTGCCGAGGTGGCACCATCCTGCTACTACCAAGAATTTAATGTTACTGTATTTTAAATGTACTATCGTGCATAATTATGCACATGAGTCAGCCGCGTATCCCTTCAGTCAAACCGTATCAGAAAGATCCTGCACAGCTCGTACGGCATAGAAAAGTTTCTTCTTCTCCTCCTCGGTTAAAGCAGCGCTTCATGTGAGAGGGTGGAGGGTGCGAGGGGACCTCAGTGGGCGAGCTTCAGCCCACTCGCTATCGCTCCATAGCCGACCTAGTTTGGGGCCGCTCGATTAGACGCCGCTGCAGCAGTTCTAAAAGCTGCATATTCTGCCCGCAGGAAATCGACTGCTGCCACAAAAATAGCTCCCAAAATAATAGCAACAGTTCAGTCGTTACTTAGCAAGAGTTCGGACACTATTGTGCGTCTGCTGAATCGAATGTGACACTCACAAGCCAGTTTGAAGCATTTGATTGGTGATCGTGGTTATTCAAGTTAAAAAAAAAAGAAAATGGAATGAGGTGGATTTTATTTTTCCAGGCATTTTTTTACTTTTCAGCTTGTCGGCTGTTGATGATTTTATTTTTTCCTTTCGGACTTTGATGTGCGGCGCTACGCTCTCCAGCTTTGATGCCAGTGGCAAGATGCAACGGGATTTGTTCGGTCCCCTTTGGGATTAGCTCTGGGAAAAGCACACTCTTGATGTTGTTTGTCATTACTGTCCATAGAAATCATCAAACATGCAACTGCGGAAATATGCAGTCAACTATAGTAAAGTGACAGCAAGCTGACTGTAAATTAAACATGACATTTTCCTAAAGCGGCTGTATGTTCCAGCCTACTGAATATAACTTGTGTATAAGTTACTGCACTACCTTGACTTTTTTTGGGGGGTTTTCTTGCTTCCAGGCAGCAAATGGTTTCCATTTACTTGAGCAAAGCTGTAATGAAGTTACAGCAGACTTAAAGTACATCCCGGTGGACATTTAGTCTGCAGTAACATCATTCTGGGGCAGCATAGATTTACATTTTCTGGATAATCGACATCATCACGACCACATCGATCTCCCCTTGGTAGAGAGGTTGTGTTCGGCTGTAAGGGAAAGTGACTGAAGGAAAAAGTCTCCAGTAGCTAGAGGCATATCACAGTTTGTTCTTCTTATGCTCGAGAGAGGACTGTGAGTTTGCAAAGTTACATAAGTTATCAAAATGTAGCTGGAATACCGATCTGATCTTACAATAGCACGGCCGTGGAGAGAAAACACTAACAGTAACGCGGCGAGCAGCAGCCATAGTCTTCCTTGTTTGTTTTTTTTGACAAAGGAGTAAAAGGAAATACATGAAATGATTTTAAGCATGTGACTGTGATGAAGAGTTGCTGCCTGAATCCAGACAGCTGCAGTAAGGCCTCAGATGCATCGTCGCCGTCACGTGCCTCTCAGGCAAAAAAGCTCAGCGGGGAGTTCAGGGTTTCCCACAACGCTCTATCGTCCCAAAATGAACCTGAGCCAGAAAACTGTGACTCTGTCTGTTTGATCGTCTTCATTGAAATATATAAATATCAGCAGTGAACACTGGTGATAATAAGCAGTCAGCACTTTTTTCTGTATGTGTGTGTTCGAATCTAAAATGAGCTGTGGCATTGAAAGCTGAAAATGAATTTAGGTCACATCTCAGCAGTTCCTCGTAAACAACGCACATTGTGTGAATGGATGATAATGATTGTTTCAGGTATTTGCTCCTGATGTGGTTTCTACTTAGGGTATAATATTTAACATTTTCCAGACCTTTGTTACATATTTTGTTCAATTTTTTTGCCTACATTATCCTAAATGTTGAAATCTAATTTATTCATGTAACATTGTTTTATTTGGTCACCAGTTGCCTTGACGTCCAGAAAGGACGTCAGCAAACGTGACCAACTATAGCCACACTTAAACTTTAAAACGATACCCCGTCCTTGAACCTTTCTACTTGAGTCACGTCAGGTAGATTTTCATCGACAATGGTGGTTGTTTAACAGTGAAATCTGAAAACAGTTGCTTTGTCTCACAAAACTGGAGCACTTAACTTCAGTCAGCTAGTACTGGTAGCCATTTGTTCTTATTCATAACGTGCTGTCAGTCGTGATGCCGCGGGGAATTCCTCTGGCTGTTATATTTGGATAAAAGCCTCGTCGCCGGTGAATCAGTCCGTCTCCAGTCACTTCAACATCAACTCCTACGGTGACTGCTACTCTACTCACGGTGGGAGTCCAGTCCAACCAGGTGGAAGTATGAAAAACAGCTCAGAGCTATATCAACCAGCCAGCAATCAATCAATCACCACACTTGGCTCAGTGCCTCACCAGCTTCAGCAATCCATCTTCTCCTCTTGGCATGATATTATTAACAACGTCTTTTAATGGCACCGACAAGGTTTGTTTTGAACAGCGGCTGTCCGCGCTGCTGTACTGTTGGTTTGGCTTTGCCAGGAGAGCCGTCAGTCCGAGGTGTCACATCTCTCTTTTGGAGCCTTTTCCACCCTCCGGTAATTCACTGTTTGCCTCGGGGCAGACTGTCTTCACAGACTCCCTCATTGGCCAGATGCCAGGTACACTACATCTCACTACAACAGCTGTGTTGACAGAGAGTACCTTTTAATTGTTTTACTTATTAAATGGGTTTCTTGGCATTGCGAGCGTTCTTTCAATGGCTTGTAAGTCTGTGTGAAATCAATGGTCAAGAGTCGATGTTCTGGCCTTGTATGGGGCAGATATGCAAGTAGATCACAGGAAGCATCTTCAACAGTCATTTGGACGAGTAAATATTTACTCTAAGGGAAATTGATGACCGACCTGAGACAAGCTGTAATTAATAGACAAGTGAAAACACCTGTACTTAGAAATCTGACACGGAAAAGTGCAATGGAACGGTCATCCAAATTGGAAAGTCGTGCAAGATTCAGCAATGTCATCTTCGCCGACATAAGACATATGATGTCACAGCAGCATGGCGGCGCACACAGTACACAATAACCTTTGATCACGTTTTGCTTTATGTAGTGTATGCATTAAAATGTGCTGTAAAAAGTTTGTAGTTGCCATTTTCATGTACCGCTTGATAGAAGTCTTGCGAGCACGTGGTACGAGCCTATTCCGTCCAGATGTACTGGGACGCATTTAGATTGGAAGTTGGGAATACCGACTTGGAACTACCGACATTTGACTTGCTATGGATCAAAGCAATGATCCTCAGCTCAACACTTAAAGGCACCTTGTTGAGTTTTAGCTTTAGTTTTAGCCAGCCCAGTCGCCAGAAGGTTGTTACGTTTCTGCAAACCACAGACACTTTCACATCTGTACATGTCATATTGACATTTCTACAGTACGTGTCATATCATGTATATGAGCTGACTTTCATGTAGAGTTGGGATATATCTACCATATATATCGTTATCATGACAAGATTTTATATCGTTTTCCTCCCTCGCGATGAGAAAGTGCTCTTGCAGTAAGTGTTCCTTTAAATGATTTAAAAACCTTAAAGGGATGAAGTTATTTCAACACATTTTTGCATTTAAGGAGACACAGGATGTGTTTTTGTGTTTCGTCTACCTTTAAGAGGAGACAGTAACACAAGGCCAACTCATGTTTGATCATGTGAAATAAAAAGAAACAGAGAAACACACATATTAAATCAACAACATGGACACATTCAGGTCAAGCTCTGTAAAAAAGCCAAACTGACTCCTACAAATCTCTCTGTCTTCTTCTTCTTCACTTTATTGTCCACACTTCCAACCACCATTTTCTGCTTCCTTGCCTTCATTTGGATCCAGCTCCTCCTCTGCCTCCCTCACATATACTACAGTCACACTACAGCGGGCTCGAACCATCCCTTGTTCCCCTGAGTGTGCAGCTCTGACTGCCTGACTGTGAAGGCTCTAACACTTTGCCTGGTGTTCTCGGCGTATAATGAGACAGTAGAAGCGCGGTTAAAGAACAGTTTTATGATCTAGTATTTAATGAGTCTCTGCCTTGCTTTGTGTGAAGAGCAAGCGCTGCTTTATAATGTTGGCAGTATAACTGGAAAGAGGAAGAGTGCTGTCTTACTGAGCTGAAAGATAATTGCGGCGTTGCCCGTATATGAGGCAGATCTTGGATTTGCACACACCTTGTCTTCCACTCTCGTACAGGCCGGGTGGTCGGGACATGATCTCACATGTCTCTAAATTTCAACAGTTAAATGCACGTTCCTGCCAAACCTGTGATTGACTCGGCTCATTACTTACAAACCATGTGTGTTTTACATTCCCGCTGCTGCAGTGTGTTAAGGTTTTGAGTCTTTTTTTTCCTCCCACTTCCAGTTTCCATTCATTTGCATTCCACATTTAAATCCATTCAAACCGGCTTGATTTGTGAAATCCAGCAGTGAATGAATCACAGCGAGTGAATCAGCGCGCACTTAGCGCTCCACAATAATGGAGAAAGTTGCTGTTTCATCCGTCGCTGCAGAACGCTGGCAGCACTGGCTAATTTTCAGCCGCAGTACTTTGACCTTAAATGTACTGGCAGAAGACAACAAGACACAAATTGGAGAGCAATGGCAACAAAATAATCATTCTCAAGTCAGCGCAGAAACTGTAGAACAATAGGAAGCAGCTAACAACAGCAGTCACTTCTGAATATTCAACTGGCGGTTGATTGTAATTGTGGAGATTTTTCAGCTGTGACTGTAACGTTTAAAGATATATAGTCAAACACAGTGGTCGGACCTCTCTGACGTCTCACCTGTGCTTATATCATGTAGTGTGTTGTTTTGCTTGCATATTTAAAAAAAATAAAATAAAATCTTCGACATCCCAGACGAACTCCTCATTCCACTCAATCTCAGTTTCTTAAGTCTGTGGCTGAACAGCTAAATAAGGTCTCTCCATCCTAAGTTGTTTACGGGCTTTGTGTGGCAAGACATCTCCTCGTTGGTGATTTTCTGAATTAATGAACAGCATATACAGCCGTGATCCTGTCGTGGCAACTGAGAACCAGTCGCGGTCGTCTAGTGCAGATGAGAGTTGGTCAAACACCAAGTTCGACACATGTCTTTTCTAGAAGTTCTGTATTGTTTGCAAGCAAGAGCCACATATCAGCTGTGCATAGACGTTGACTGAAGAGAGGCGGTCTCTCCTCATCCTTTGTAATAATAATAAAAAATATGTTCAATTGTAACAGTCTCAAGATTATATATGATCTCTCTCGAAACACTATTCCAACTATCTCCACATCAATCTCATAATACACATAAACTCACGGCACATTATACCACAAACAGTACATGAATATATCCATACATTCTCTGCAACCACATAGCTATCACAAGACAGAACTCATGTTGGAAGCCCACAAACATAAATAATAATGTTGTATCTATTTCATATGTAAGAACAATGTATCAAAATAAGATGTGTGTTGAGTTGCCTTTAAGTGAGAACATGGACGAGGCATAGCGACATAAGAATCAAGAGATCAAGTTTTGCGTCATCAACTTAGTGTGAAGTTACGTATACGTTATGTGTATCAAAAGCACAAACAGATGAGCAGACTTTCTTTCTTGCACCCAAACTTGAAGAATAAATTAGCTAAAGTTGTTAAGTTTTTTTTTTTAAATGTCTTTTTTCAGGTTGTTATGGAAACTGGCCTACCCACGGCTGCAGCAGCCCTGTGCTGCATGTGTGTTTTCTACCTCTAATTCTCTCCACAGTCACTCAGTAAATTAGTGCTACTGTTATTCAGCACAACAAAACTTGCTCTCTATTGTATTTTTAAGGGATTAATGTTGTGAATTCAAGTGCTTGTGTGAAGCAGCAGAGGACAGAGTGAATGCACCAGGGTCCTTTATCCATACATGATGAATTGACTTGATACTGTTATTTTTCTGAAAAAGCACTGTCTTAAATTAATTGGTTTCTGTCAGTGGGCTTTTTGGGTTGTAGTGAACCTTTGCTCCTCTTCCTCCTCAGATGGAACCTGAGAAAGGTAAAAACTATTTACTTGTTGCAGTCATGACTAAATGTGACCCTCCACAATTGCAGGGTACTACTGTTTTTCATTAGCCAAGCCAGCGAGTTAAAAGCAAAGGCGACCCACTACTGCTTTGTTGTAGAATGAGTCACTGGAAGGTCTTCAGTGGGTTGAGACCAGTGGAGGAAGAGTCTTTCTCGGGGCGTCTGAGCTGAGTACTGTGCCAGAAATAATGGCAGATAAAAAAAAAAAAATTCGAACATACAAGTGGTCAGTTAAGGTGGAAAACTGGAACACATCATTTTAACGCAACTCAAAGATTCTTAGTCATCATAGAGCCAGTTCCTTTGCCCTACTTACTGGTGCCAAACATCCCTCCTCTCTGGATAACACTTTCTAATGTCTCTGAAACTATTGAGATAGTCTATAGTCTCAAACACAAAACTCATCGTCAATGTGTTGCTGGCTGTTGCTTATTGAACTTGGTTTCTTTCACACTGAGCTTAATTAGACCAAACTTGGCAAAATTGCAAAGCTCGCCATTGTCTCAACTGTTTCAGATAGGGCAGTAATGGACGGTAACTGCAGGAATGGGTTTTACAAAAAGTGGAAGAAAAAGGCTTTCAACTTGTTGAATGCTCTTGTCAGCTCCTTATGTGTGCTGGCTTCCACAGTTTTCTCGTACAACTCTGGCAACACTATTTTCTTGTCCTGCCAGCATTTTGCCTCAGCACAGCGACCATTCGGCAAGGCAAAATCCAATCTGTTCAAGCACTACAATAAGACACAAAACAAATTAAAGCTGCAAGCAGCGATGAACGGGCCCTCGCAGTCCAGGTGCGTCGGGGCATGCTGCCGTCGCAGTGTGCCGCGTAGATGTCTTCATGGCAAGACCCTCTACATGTTTGAGCAATTTGGAGTAGATGGCAAATTGTATGTGGAAGTTATACTGAGTTGATGGTTTTATGGTGAAGCATCAAAATGGAGTGCGCCACCAGGTGTGACGTGGGTGAAAGCGTTTGATAAGTTTTGAAGTTGTTATTTAATAACTTGAGTATTGTTTGGAATATCAAAATAATTTTAATAACTTTTTGTCAGGAGAGTCCACAGATGCTGTGTGCAAAGTTTGGTGCAAATCGGTGAAATCGCGTGGGAGAGTTTGAAAAAGTAGTTTTGTGACATCTCGTAAATTTGCGGGGAAAAAAAGGTGGGCGGAAAAGGGTGTGGCCTATATCACGAGATTCAGCACAATTCAGTGAACGCGTGGATATAAGGTTTTGAATGTGCAACAAAGTATATGTGAGTTATAAGCCAAAACGCACTTTCATAGATTATAGCGCCACCTAATGGTGGAAATCGAGGACGACAATAGAATTTTTCTGCATGAACTGCTCGGGCCCTAATAACAAAGAAAAGGACAATTAAAAGGTACAAATCTACTCCAAAGAGAGACACACAGCTACCACAAAGAGATACAAAACATCTCCAAAGACACAAACAGCTACCACAAAGAGACACAAAAGGACTACAAAGAGACATTCAGCTCCCACAAAGACACGCAAAACAACTTCAAAGAGACACTCAGCTACCACAAAAACATATAAAACAACTACAAAGAGACTCACATCCACCACAAAGAGATACAAAACAACTACAAAGAGACATATAACTACCACAAAGAGACACAAAACATCTACCAGGCGACACACAACTAAACCAAAGGGATACATAAACAATCAATGGATCAAGCTAACATCACAGGGTATTTGTGTTTTACAAAGTCAGCTAACAGACTGACAATATTCCTGCAATTTTGAATTTAAACAGACTAAGTATGTTCTTTTCTCACATTCGGGCGATCTTGAAGAAAAAGTGGCGGCCATCATTTCTATGATGAGGGTCAGATATTTCTTGTGAAGTTCATTTACAAGTTAGTAGTAGTAGTTTAAGAAGACAGACAGAGTACTCCCTCAGAGCTGCCTTGGAAGCATCGGGGTGGTTCCGGTGCCAATGTCTTTGGTTTCACGTTCAGAGGCTTCCCTGTGCTACTGGCCTAGTGAAAGGCCTGGACTGTGTTAGTGTGCTGCTGGAACCTCCACCAGGCTGTCCTGTCCCCCTTCCCCGTCCCGCGGGAGACCCCTTCAGCAGCCAGACACACTGGCCCATTTTACTTCCTTTTTTCTGCGTGCCTCTCTCACTGGGTCTCCTTCCTTGTCCAGCTGCTGCCAAGCTCTTTATCTCTGGTTCGCCATTAAAAAGAAGAGACAGACGCTTTGAATGTGAAGACTTTATTGAAGTTTCTGTTTTGGCTCTCGATCTGTCCGCGATATCTGTCTGTCTTGATTGGCCTTTAAGATATGAAACGTGAAATATGAAAAATACATTAGCTATGTAGTGGCTGTTTATGGCTGGAGGCTAATCATATAAAGTAGTAAAGAATAAGCTGCTGTGTAATTGTTGCTAAATAGAGAATGGCAACAGTAAACTAATCAGCCAGCGGCTGCTGACGTAAGTCTCCCCACAAGAACTTGGATAATGGATAATTACATAGAAGTGCCACCAAGGGCTTGATAAGTGTAATAAGTGTCCTGGGCTTTAAAAGCATCAGATCCAGAGACTGTGAGGCAAAGAGAGGGGGACACCATCCCTCTCCCAGCTGCTCACGTTTTGCTCCAGTTTCTCCGCAGCTCTTATTCCTCTGAGTTTTACTATTTTTTTTAACTGCTCTGAAAGGCAGATGAGTTTATTAATCACACATTCGCTGATTCTGTGCCTTCCCATCCAAGTTTTTTTCCCCTAAAGTGTGCATCATTTTTTCATCATTCTGCACCAAAAATAGCAAACATTGCTCGAGTCATTTATCATATTTGACTGCAGTGAAATGCTGCTTTTTATAACTTTGACTGCTGTGAAGACCGTGGATAAAGGCAAGTTTTTAGAAAAAGTAAACACAAGCTAATGCTCACACAAACTGTTTGTAAAGGCATGAAAGCCAGTGCGAGGATGCTGGGAGCATGACAGTGGGCGAGTGTGGGTGTCTGAAGTGTGTCTCTGTCTTTCGGCGCCGGTGTGAAAAGTAGTTCAGTAATTAAAACAAACCTCTCTCCGGTCCCCGATGGAAAGGGAAGGCTGAAAGGCTGAGGAGGGAGTGGGAGAGATAAAGAAGAAGGGAGAGATAAAAGCCAGAGACGGTTTTTTTTGATGGAAAGGGAAGAAAGGGAGGTTTTTAATTTTAGCCCGGCGTGCCGGATTGCCACAGGGGGAGAATGTGGCAGCTTGAATGCGAAGATGCTGATCGGTTAGACAGCGGTCCGACGCACTTGGACAGGCCACACAATACACACACTGACATCGCATCGCACAGCAGGGGCACGCTGCTGAGAAATCTCCCTGAAGACAACAGTTCCACTCGTTTCAAGGGAAATGACCGGACGAGGCTTTCAGAAAGCGCTTCGTAAACACATCAGCAGTGACCCAGATGAGCTACATTTATTGTTTAAAAAAAATAGTCTTTATTCACCTCAAGTCAACCCACTAATTAGGCTGCTGAGAAAAGACTTTTCTGACACACAGTATTGCTCGCTAGCAGACAGAAAAAGCCTCAAATTCCCAGTGAAATGATGTTTATCTCCACTGTAAACATTCGGTGTGGTTTTGTGTCTCTCAAGCTGCATTCTCAGCTCGTTATCTGAACTTTCTGGCAATCCTCCTCGCCTAACGAAGGGCACGAGCTCCACTGCTCTGCTGCCTGTTGTGTTTTTTTTTTTTGTTTTCGAGAGGTGTCCCGTTCTGACCTACATACGTTACCGTGACCAGAGCTAAAAAACTTTTTGTCTCCATGACAACGCCGGGGTGTGAGGGAGGGATGCGCCTACTTTTGAAAAGGCAGGATGTTGTTGTCTTCCTATGGCAGCACGAGCCCCCGCAAGCCCACACAACCTGTGCTCAGATTCATATCAGCCTAGAGATTTCCATCTTTTTCTATATGTTCGCTTGAGCGCTAACAAGCCTTTTTTTTTTGTCTTGGAAAAAGCAAGGGTGGATGGATGTTGAGAGAATGGGAGAAGGGGGTCTCTGATGTATAATTTATCCGCGCTGGTGGGTGGGCGGAGGACATCGGGTGTGATCTGGGTGAGGGGAGGAAAGGTGGGTGGGCAGAATGGAGAAGTCAGGGATGTTGGAGGAGGATGGGGAGGGGGGAACCCAAACACTTGCACGTTTTCCCTGTTATCCGTCACTGTGCCAAGTACTGTAAGTCTTCCGGTGGGAATCTGGGTCTGTAGATTAGAGCAAACAGACTTGGAAAAACTGAGGGTGTTTTTAGGTTTCGTGTCAATTTTTTAAATCAGAAGCATATTTCCGTTCCGGACGAGACTCCTTGCCTGGGCAGCAACAGCCCACTCGGGCAAATGTTATACTCACACAAAATCAAGCTCCTTCAGGGCAGATGGTGCCTGATAGCGTTCGCACATTTGGCTCTTGAAGGCAGAAGCTTGGAGACAGCAGAAGAGAAGAGGAGCGTTAAAACAGGGATAGAGGGATGGAGGAAACCAAGCAGGCTGTTGCACCCCTGGAGGGTAGAGCAGATCTGCTTTGTTAGGAGACCGCCGATGAGACCTCATTCTCTCACCCCTCCCTCCCATCGTTATTCTCTCACCACCCCTACGTTCCTCCATGTTCCTCTCACCCACTCCCGCTTCATTCTTTTTTTTTTTTTTTTTTTTTTTCTCCTCGAGACGTTTACACGTTTTTGCCATCCACATGCCTGGCTGCAGGCTACGGAGTGAGGTGAAATGGAAAAGGAAGAGAGAGGCAGTTGATTTCAACAACCATTCCTTCAGGGAGGGGATGGGGCGGGTGGGGGCTGCCGAGCTACATGAGACCAGTAAACAACCTCCGAGGAGATGGGAGAAAAATGTATAAATAATGATCTGAAATATGACCTAAATAAAAAAGCACACCTCCTCCCTGTTTCTCTCTGCCCCAGTTCAGCTATGTGTTTGCCTGTGCATGTTAAGTGTGCATGTGGGCTTTGTTCTGTGTGTGTGTGTGTACAGTATCTCTGAAGGAGACAGTAGGCAGTGGTTCGAAACGAGTCTGCTGACCAGAGATAGCTCTCTGTTGTTGTCTCTGCCCGCTGATCAGCACCGCATCACCCACAGCGAGGTGGGTGCACGCACACATAAAGGTACACGGAGGATCCACCTCTGCTCTCACTAATCATCCCCCGCAAGAAAAAGCCTCCATCGTCCCCTCAGAACAAACAATAACTGATTTCTGAGAACCGTAGCGGACTCCGCATCCGAGCCTGACCAGTCACAGCTGCCGTCCCACTTCATTAACATCAATATCCATCCAACATTCATGTATCTTGTCATGATTACATTTGTGCACGTTTCTATTTACAGAACCTTTCCTAGAAGTTGTGTGTAATTTAGAAAACATAAAGTAATAATCTACTGCAGCTTTCCAGGATTTTTGTAGATGGGAAGTCGAAAGTTAAAAAGAGAATCGGAGCAGAGAAAAGTTTTGACCAAAAAAATAAAAAGGGATCCACCTTCTACTTTTTTTTTTTTTGTTGCATTTGAAGGTTGACAAGAACTAACAAAAGATCTTACTCTTCAACTAAAAGGTCTTTTTCTGTAGAAGTCATCTCCATGATGTCGTTGGACACTGAGCAATCTGAGCTGGTCATTACTTTAAATGTGTGTACTTTGATTGGTGCCTAATAGACCGCACTTATTGAAACAACATGTGGCTTTTTTAACCTTAAAGTAACAGCTACAAATTCATGTTGATGGTCTAGTGTACTTGTAGCTGACCAATTTCATAAATTGTTGTCCCCATTAGGGATGCACTGATCCGATATTAAGATCGGATATCGGCTCCGATATTGACAAAACGGCTGGATCGGGGATCGGTAAAATGAAACAGATCCACCAGCCGATCCAATTATTTTTTTTCGCCGTCGCAGCACATCCTACGTCATTCGTCAGCGTCAGTGTGTCGCATGCTGGAAGAGCGCAAGTTGTTGTTTGACCAACTCTTTATTAGTTTATTCTCAGGTTCAGCTGCTATGTTTTATTTTGTATTCCTGTTTGCAGGACGTTACACTTACTCACGTCACATTTCTCCGCTGATTAGCTAGTAGCCCCGCCATCAGCTGTTAGCCTCACCGGTCAGCTGTTAGCCTAGCAACGCTAACTTTCAAACCGACGTACTCAATACTATGTGGGCTGTCCATCGTTGCTCCGTTGGTCCTCCCTCCACCACAACCTCAGGGTTATTTACCGCCGGGCTGCTTTGTCTCCTCCTCTGCTGCTGCGGTCTCCCCGGCTCGCAGCGATGCTGGATGGTCGCCCCCGCTGTGTGCACGGAGCCTCCAGACGCTAGTTTGTTTACAGACGGTGCTACTGACTTCAGTGCTAGTGTTCCCTCCGTGCTGACTGACAGGCGCTCCATTCATTCTTTGATTTGTTTGTTCCACTTTGTTACGTGTGTCCTTGGGTACCCTGACAGGCGGTATATAAATTAAATGTATTATTATTATTATTATTATTATTATTATTGTTATTATTATTGTTATTATTATTAATGTTACACATGTTTACAATGTTCGGTAACTGTTTGATTATTTTGTCTTAGTTAGGAAAGTCTGGTGCCTTTAGTCCCTTTCACATGGTGGAAGGTATACAGTTTATTATTATTTCAACAACGGTATCGGATAGGTATCAGGTATCGGTATCGGATTGGATCGGAAAAAACTGGATCGGTGCATCTCTAGTCCCCATTAGTTGTTTGGACTTAAAAACACAGGAAAAAAGGTCTAGGATGAAAAATCCTTATTTAACCTCATCTTATGGGGTTGAACAGCAAACAGGGCAGAGGGAGAGTTGAAGTTGAGATGGAGGCTGTCAGGTGTGTTTTAAAGCTCAAGACAAAATTAATTGGACATTGAGTTTACTTTCTGCTGTCGTCACCACCGCGAATGAACTTCATCTCGTCTCTCAAGAATCTGTGCCAGTTCCTTTTAGTTTGTTTAAATTTGCGTTCAAGGTATATTTGCCAGTCAAAAAATGATCAGAGAATGTTCCAAAGACATACCAATAATATGAAAAGCTTTCAAACATTTCAACCCTTAACTGATGTAGAGAGCATGTGGACAGCAGTCGTAAATCATCTAATAGAAGCATTGATGCAGGAAGAATAGAAAGGATGACCGTGTGTGCCTTTTTCTCCCTCAGGAGCCACAAAATACTTTTCTGAATCTCAGATGAACCCAGATTATGTAACCTGAAGGTCCTGCAGAGTGGATCCGCAGAGTGAGATGTGACCGCCTGCCACCCGAATCCTCATCTGACCACCATTATCTCATGTACAGTATCTTAAGGCCAACCGAAGCTCAGAGAGGAGAAAATGGAGATAACAGAGGATGAGTATTATTGCAATCCCGTAAGGACAGGAAGACAAAGCCGTGAATAGGAGAAACTGAGGACATACACCTGGAGAAAGAGAGGCTACCGAGGAGATGAAATGTCATTCTCCTTGGATCGACAGCTTATCTTCTCTCTGACTAATGCAGAAAAGGTCAGGCAGTGACTCAGACTGACGTATACAAAGTTAATAATTCAAATTTATTTCACATCATTTATTTCTCCCAACACAAAGACTGTCATGTCCACCAAGCTCATACTTAATGGGGTCAATCACAATGTTCTGATTGTTAAGTTGCATTTAAACCTAAAAAACTGCAGCTGCAGCTTGTTATGATGTTGCATCATCGGTTTGGTTGGGCAACAATTGAAACTGAAAGTGGGAAAAATGGACAGCTTTCACCCTGCAGCGTTTCCAAGTGATGCAAGTGTTGGTGTCACTGTGGCACAGACAAACAGATCATTAATCATGATCCTGAGTGGAGCAACTCCCAACAACACCAGACAAAACACAACTTTATTTATTCATTTAGTCCAACAAAGATCCAACATTAAAAATCTGGATCTGGTATCTGGACCGTGTTCATGACAGCCCAATAAAGCCAAATAAAGGTTGACTTCCCAGATACAAATATTAACCGGATCTTGCACGTCGTGGGGCCCATAGAGGGTGTGAACTGGAGGCTTCCGCTGGTCAGCTGGCTAACTTTTAGTTTAGCCTCTGACTAACTTAAATGGGGATAACTCAAAGTCACATTACAGTACATTCACGTGATGTTGTAATCACAGGGTTTGGCCACTATGAAAAATGACTTCAAAGCCTGCCGCTGTTCCTGAGAGATCTTGTGCCATATTGCAGACATAATAGCATCATGAAATTGAGGTTTATAGGCAACAACTAGATGAAAGAAAAAGCAGTGTGATGAATTATAAATCCTGAAATCCGGAGGATTCATCAGCTGTTAACTATGGATGTCTGAATAAAAACCTGGACTAAACCTGCAGGTGGTGCTACAAGAAAAGTCTGGGAGTCACCAGAATCTTTTTCTGATGGTAGCGCGAGAGACAAGGTCAATGAATCACCAAAATCAATAGGAGGCTGTGGGGGGGGCTCTGGGGACCGTGAATGTATGTACCACATGTCATGACCATCCATTGATTATTTGTTGAGACATCTCAGTCTGGATATAGTTCTGAACCGACTGACTGAACAACATTTCCATTCCTAGCCGTTCTGCTACCGTGGCTAAAATTTTAGATACACCTGAGCTGCTGTGTGAACAAGGAAAACAATCAATACTATCACATGCCGACTATTATTCATATACAATAAAATGATAAGCGACGTCCTACAACATCTCAAAATGGCCGTGGGGTTACCTGGAATTCCTCATGTGGGACCTTGACTCCGGATCTCACATTACCTCTTTGTTGCAGTGCACTCAAGACAGGTCAGGTCACTTAGACACGAGCTTCCGCCACCACGCTGAATAATTCAGGAGAGGCCATGATGCTGTGTGTGTGTCTGTGTGTGTGTGTGTGTGTGTGAGAGCGAGCCGTGATGGAGTGTGGGTGTTGAGGAATCGAATCAGTAGAGTGTGAGTGTGTGAAGATGGGCACTAACAGAGTGGTTTCCTCTGTCTTCTTGGAGAAGCCCTGTGGCCCACTTAGGATCAGCTTACAGGCGTCTGCCTGAGAGTGGACGGGGGGGAAACTGACTCAGTGTTTTTGGGGATGCTGTTTCCTTACTCCAGTGTTTGGGTGTAGCAGCCAGCGAGCCCTCACTCACCTGTTGATCCAAGACATTTTTTCACGGCTTATCTACACGTCCTGAAAAATGCGCTCTTATCTTTTTTTTCTGTAAGTCAAACACTTGTTTATCTGCCGCATTTAGAGCAGATGAACATCAGACCCGCCACTGTTGATGCTTCATATCATAACAATACCACCACTCTGATGTGTGTGTGTGTGTGTGTGTGTGTGTGTGTGTGTGTGTGTGTGTGTGATGATTTACATTGTGCCAGAGTCTTTATTGTAGTGAGTGTGCCGATAACGTACAGAATGTGTATAAATATGATTCACTGCACTCGATGCATCATTCTCTCCTTCTCGTAAGGATTTCCTGCAAATGCAAATATGCATGTCGGTTCTGCTGAGTGTGCGAGAATCACGGTCAGTAGTGTTTCCTGCAAACACACATAAAGTGGGCAAGGTGGGAAACATGGATGTGCTGTTTGAAGCAGCCCTCCAGCTGCTAACAGAGCTGCCGAGCAGGTCGCGGTTATGGCTGAGCTGCTCGCTATAGTTCAGTGTCATCTCGGGTTGCAATGACGTCAGTCCTCCGACCAAGAGTGACATAAGGCTCTGGAGTTACACTGCACAGGTACAGAGGGTGCACCCATACATCTCAGTGTCATGAATAATGGCTGAAGGGGTGAAGTCAGGACGATGCACTTTGTTAACTCCCCTCTCTTGGTTTACTGTCCTTTTTGTGACCTGGCCTTCTGAGGGAAACTCTCACCACGTCATATTTAAGGTCAAAGGCAAAAATATGCTCCTCACTGTTGGCTTTAAACCTGATATATTTTTATACCGACATTGACCCCAAAAAAAGCACTTTGTAATAAAAGGGTCAATCATGGCACCAAAATTGCGACAACAAAAAAAAGAACAACACCTATCTCTGCAGCTTCGCTCAGCGGTTTGGCCTTGCATAACCCGCGTATTTAATCCCAGCTGTTTTAGCAACAAAGCTCCTTTAAGCACATCGCACTCTACCTGAACACTGCCAGATGGCAGGCAGACGGCATCAGTGACTATAGACAAATATCCAGCACATAAAGAGACCC
This sequence comes from Diplodus puntazzo, assembly GCA_963678695.2. Classification (NCBI taxonomy): domain Eukaryota; kingdom Metazoa; phylum Chordata; class Actinopteri; order Spariformes; family Sparidae; genus Diplodus; species Diplodus puntazzo. The sequence continues at coordinate 7,768,082 of OZ023166.1, read as the reverse complement.
AACGTTTCTGGTTTGGATTAAAACCAGATGAGGAGTAAATCAGTGTCGTGTTGGCAGGGAATCTGTCAGTTTGGTTTTAACGTTTTTAGGCTTCCCGATGAAGAGGGATTCATTATTTTAGCTTTAAGGTAAAATGTGTTGTTTTGAGAGAGATTATGTTTGTATGCTGCAATACCGGTAGTCACCCAGAGTCAGATAAGAATATCGAGAGAGAGAAAGAGAGCGATCCAGCACTGATACTTGGTACCAAAGATTGAGGCATTGCTAACAGTTAGCCTAGCGCTGTCAAAGGCAAAAGTGATATGCCTTTCAACAACTCCAAAGTCTTATATGTTTAGTATCTTACATATGGTGTTGTTGTTGTTGTGTGTAGGGTAAAGATTTCATAGCCCACAAAACATTTCTGGAGCTTCACAGCCAAACAGCGTTGCCGTATTCTCCTAACAACTGAAGTAAATGGGGACTTGTTTTGAAACCGAAATAAAAAAAATAGCAAAAAACAAACACAATATGGCTCCATACATCTCGTCTGGCTTAATCCCCGGAATCCCAAAGATCCCAAATTGATTTTAAAAGATGTTATTTACACTGTTATCTAAACAGAAGTCTTTATCTCCCAAGATGGAAGCGTCCGCTCGCACCCCTTCTGAAATGGGTGCTCGAGCTTGGCCACGCTTTCAGGGTGTAAATAACTTTTTTGTGCGTGTGAAAGGTGATCTTGTCCTTTAAGCTCAACTGAAGACATCCTTGACAAAAAAACCTTCAACATTTTTAGAAAATAGGCTTTTCACTGTTTCAGATGTGGAGTGTTCCTCTTAAAATTGCAGATTAGGAAATTCATGGCACTCATCACATATTAACGCTCGAGCTATATTTTGCCCTGAAGACGAACATTTGTTCCACTTAATGTGAGTTTTCACCCGACAGCTAAGTTGAGACGTGCACGTTAAAAAATTAGACTGTTGATTATGTATGTAGTATTTATTATTGGGTTCAGGAACACTTATGATATCTGGGCCACCTTCAGAAGTAAAAAAAAAATAATATTTTGTCCAAACTTTTACTTTATATTCTTTCCTCTCTCTGCTACTGTATGTTTTTGTCAGGCGTGACCTAATCCAGATCAGCAGGCCCCTTTCCCTTCCATTTTTGTGCATTATATTACTCATTTTCTCCCATATCCAGCGCCCCTTCCACCCTTCCTCTCGCTTTTCTTCCATGTCACAGTGGAGAGTGAATAATTCATGATCGGGCCGCTTGCTGGTGGAGATGAAATCATGTGAGAAGAGCAGGATACACGTGCTCATCTCAGAGCGACCCTTCTCTCCAAAGACCCGGAGAGAGCGTAGAGGGGAGAGCCGCTGTGTTCCTCCACAGCGTGCTGTACAGGCCGCTACTACTACTCCGTCCTGGCTGCATTACATTACCTCCGCGGCTTTCATGACGGTCACACGTGAGCCCTTCAAAGCCCAGGCATGGAGCCATCCACAGAGACCAGGCAGTAGCTTGTCACGGCACTTTACAGTGAGAGGCTTGAATCATGAATTAGCTCATGAATTAAGAATTTTCACATGTTCATAATCAGTTAACTGCTCCCTTGAAACAGTGGATGTCCACGTGGTGTTCCATCTTCAATTAGACAAAAGAATCCTAAAGCGCGGTCGACTATTTGCAGAGCTCAAATGTGTTTTTTCAAGCTCTTCCAAATCAGTTCAATGTTTTGATGTTGAGATTCCACTCAAACAACATCCTCAATTTGCAAGCAAGTCTCAAGTCTTGCTTTGAGGTCAAGTCCCAAGATAAGGCCAACAAGTCTGAAATCAAGTCCAGGGTCAAAACTTCCATTATCTGCTCCTTAACAACAGCAATGTTTGGTTAAATTGAAGTATGCCACCAACGACTTATAGCTCAGATTAGAAACTGACAGTGGTGGATTCAGGATGTTTGAGTGGCAGGATGTCATAGGACACCAGTATTTAGATAGTTAGCATTTGTAGCCTCAACTTGCCTTTCTTAGGGAAGCCTTAAAAGTCGTTGCAAGTCAAATTATGTTTTTTGAACCTTAAGTATTGTGTGTTGACGTACGGGTTTTTGTCATTTTATGCCACTGTGATTGGCGACTGACGGACTCAAAGTTTTCATTTGTTTTTATTAAATCATTTGGATTATAAAGTCACTCAAAGGTGAAAGTTAAGTCACTGGTTGAAAATCAGGTCAATTCTTGTTTTTTTTGTCTGTCTGTCCTGTCGAGTCTGACTCGAATCCACGTTGCGTGACTCAAGCTGTTGTTTATTTGCAGGTTCGTGCTCGCCTGTTGCCATTAAACCTGCTTGTCTGCCTGTAATCGTTCTGTAGCGATGTGTTGGGACAACATGTGGTCCCAGTTTACATGTTGATGTCAGAAATGCAGTAAGTTTGTTGCCCACTGCTCAGAGCTCTGCAGATTATGTCTCTTCACTGCGACATGCACACTTCTGTCTCTGGAGAAACTCCCTCCAGCTAAATGCGTCTCTGCATGCTTGTGCTTGTGTCAGTTTTCATTTTGTGTGTGTGTGCGTGCGTGCTCGGGTTCTGCAGCCCGCTGAAGCTTACTGTGTCGCGATGCACACGTGTATCTCGCACGAAGGATCAACACGCTGGAGTGTTGACGGACCCAGAACAACAATTATTCATACGGAGGGACCTTCACAGTTTTCCTGCTGTCACGCTGTGTTATCGGCCTGCATGGCTGAGCATCCCGCTCGCTGCAGAACGTTTGCTCTGCCTTACAGCGATGCAATGTGCCTGACTGGAGAGATGCCTTTTTTGAGGGAATTTGGTGTTTGACCAATGTGTAGAAGGACTGTGACACAGGTCGTCACCCTGTGGAACACCTTTTTCATCATGTTGCCAGAAAAAGTTCTAATAAAATATAATATGCCTTTAAAACCTGCAAGTTTTTAATGATTCTTGCAACATGTTCCTTTTCAGATTCAGTTATGAAACGTAGAAATGATCGCAGTGATGATATCGTGCACTATGATGCCGTCACTGTCGAATGATTCAGCAACTCAGGCTGCTCAGGTAGAGGTGGAGGTTTTTGGTTAGTTTATAGTCTTCTAATACTCTTCATCTTCTCTTTTTTTTTTTACCCAGATCAGTCGCTGCTTGAAGCCCGGAGGACGATTCGTCTCCATCACCTTCCACAGCCCCTTCCTCAGGAAACGCCTCTACGCTCGCACCGAGTATAACTGGTCGATAAAGAAGTTCAGTTACGACGGAGGTTTTGAATATTTCGTCTATGTGATGACCAAAGGAGAGGAGCTCAGCCCAGAGGATGCAGCGCTGGAGAAAAAGCTGCTAGATGACGCCAAATCCCCTCCTTCCAAGGTCACCACATTACACACTGAGCCTGACGAGGACTTCCTGTCTAACATTGACTTGTAAAATATTGGACTATCTATAGCAATTTTTGTAAGACATTGTGATATATTTATACGTCTGTACTGATCATATATCTTGTTAAAATAATCAAAAATCATTGCCGAGGTTGATTTAATGTGTGGGGATTTTACTTTGTTCTCTGTAAGTGACAAATACAAACTAAGGAGCTGATTAGCTCAACCACTTTTATTCAACACTCATTTTCCATGTAACACGTGTTTTTTGTGCAAGCATCAGCTCTTGATTTCTTTTCTCATAGTCAATATCATCGAGTACAGAAGGTATCAAACAGTTACATAATGACTTATATCCCTGCTGTCACGGTCTTGACTGATCTTGAAACAAAATCCAGAGTCCTCTTTGTCTGAGACGGCACAAGTAAAAACGTGGTTGACCAGAGGCCAGACCTTTAAGAAGACCGATCTCGAGCACTACAACACGACAACAGAACACATTTCAGGCTGACAACATGGCCCAAACAACAAACTGACTGTAAGACATGAAACGGTGCAGGTACCAGACGTGCTCAGCCCACCAGATTGGCTCACAGTCCTGCACTTACAGATGGCTGTACATCGTCACACATTACGATTAGTTGTACTTACGGTACCTTCCAAAGTTTACAGAAATTAAGGAGATGAAGAAGAAGAAATGTATATATCTGGTCTACGTCTGTATGGACCGATGTATTTAATTAAGATGTAAATATTGATGTGGTATTCGTTCTAATGAATATTGGTTCCAGACTGCAGCGGCACATTTAGATTTAGATGAAGAACTTTAAGCAATTACACCATCTTTCTTCATTGTGAACGTTGTACAAACTGATTGTTATTATGTGCACTTCGTTTGAGATCTTCTTATGTTTAGGGGTTGGAGAAAGATCTCCGTTTGGGTTGAAATGATCGCACTGGCAAGAACTTTTCTCAGGTCTGGAAGACACCATCAGTAAGTCCAGGGCCCTGAGCCGGTCTGGCAGGACGAGCAGATCAGGTGCCAACATAGGAAGTGCAAAACATCGTAACTTAATTTTGGGGTTTCAGCCCTCATTACTGTGGCACTGTAAGGCACCACAAAGACGGTGTCTCTGACTGAGTCTTTGCAGCAGCATCGCCTACCATTATATGGTTTTGCACAGGCCTTGTATCTTAATGTGATTGTATTGTTTTAGTACACTCAGTTGAATTGTAATTGAAGCAGTGATTTGTAGTAATGTTAACTACGGCTCGTCATCATTCGTCATCTGACTGTGTCAAAATCTTCCGATGCAGCTACCATCAGCTTCAGTTCTGGTGCAGATCATAATCCAAACTGTCATAAATCGATGTTTACATCCCAGCGTCTTTAACTCTTCTGTGTATCGGAGAGATTCAGCGGATGTACAGCAATGCACAATTTGCAAGACAAACTGGCATGTCTAGACAGAGTACATAACAGTGGCGGCGGCCTGCATGTAAAGTCAGTGTTCAAGTCTATTAATATGTCAGTCAGAGTCTCTCCTCCTGTTGGGGTTGTCTCTATCTGTCCCACGTCTACTTGAGATTCCAGACAAAAAGCTGCTAATGGAGATATGCAGTGTGTCTGACACACCTGTCAAACACAGTGCCGCTGCTGCGTGTGGGCACATGCACATGCACATACAAGTCATAGTGCGCCCTGCGTGTTATTTGTTGAGGGAACATGAGACGGGTCTCTGGTCCTGTGCTCGCTGCTGCTTAAATATAGACCAGAGAGAGTGAGAGAGAGAGAGAGACTGAGAGGGCAGACAGGCAGGAAGGCTGGTGACTGGAGGAGGAGGAGGAGGGGGGGGACCACATTGATAAAGTAGCAATCATTTATTTTTAATTCCCCACTGAGATCTAATTACTGTCTATTTTTAAGACTTGGGGGGAGAGAGGAAAAAAAAAAAAAGGTGTGTGATTTTTCAGATGGCTCCTCTTTCGTTTCCATGATTTTTCTGCCGGTGTGACCTGGAAGTTTGTTTGACTTCAACTGCGATGTTGACAAAAACACCCAAAGTTTTACAGGCTCAGAAACTCTCCTGGAGCCACGATGCCTTGAATCCAGCCAGAGATCAGCTTCTTATTTCTAGACATCAAGCATTGAATATGTTGGCTGAAATAAGAACAGTGGCTGGCAGATTTGTTTCTCTTTGATGTGATTGACTGTTGCAATTGTATGTTCTTCACACACACACACACACACACACACACACACACACACACACACACACACTTGCACATAATGAAATGTCTCACTACAATCTCACACACTCTGTATCGTCCTCCCCCCTCCTGACCGTCTCCGTGTAAACCCCACTGGTTATTATCTGGTTTTCATGGTGACGATTGGGTCCGATGTCCCGGCTACCCTTAACAGAAGTAAAGACAAAAAGAAAGGACTTCCTGGCCCCTGTTTGGCCTCGCTGGGTTCACGACAGGAGGGGGAGCTTATGTAAGGGGCAGTGGGTTTGATATTGACAATAAAGGCAGACCAGCCACACTGCAGCACCGGGGACTGAAGAACATTTGATGAATTCACACTGTGTGGATTGATGGATATTGAAAAGTTTTCTACTCTGTTTTTCCCCCAAAAACGTCCTCACATTCTTCTTTTTTCTGCTCTGTCAATCTATGAATCTATTAAATTCGGCAGTTATTGAATTTGGTTTTCAGCTCCCTCCCTGACTGATGTGCGATGGCAGAGACCCCGATGGTGAGATTTAACTTGACTGGACTTAAGTTATGTAACCGAACAGCGCAGGGCACAGGCCTCGTGCAGGAGATGTGGAGTCATCGTTTTCCCCTCGAACACAAACCTTTTTTTCGTCTTTTTTTTTTGTTGTTTCTTCAGCTGATTACCTGAGTCATCCAGGTGTCTGAGGCCATGATTTAATAAAGCGCTGTGTATTCGTGTGTGTGTGTGTGTGTGTGTGAGATAGCAGAGCCAGAATTTCTCTCTCCTGCTGCTAATTGTCCTCCATGCTCTGTTGCCCAAGGGCAGCAACAACACTAATCTACTGCATGCTCAATGCCTTTCTCTCTCTCTCCCTCTCACTCTCTCTCTCTCCGCCTTTGTATATCCGTCTCTCCTCTCCTCTCTCTGTCACTCTTCTCACCACCATCACCCTGCCCCTCTCTGTCTGCACTGATTGGCCCTGAGTGCTTTGGTGTGTGGGCGTTATGTGAGGGCTCATGCAAGTCAAAAGGTGGACCGCGTGCTTTAACCAAAACATCTCTGAGTCTTTTTTATCAGCCACATTGTGTGTTTGCTCTCCAGCTGGATCACGACACAGACGCGCACATCGCTGCCTAGTTAAAGCTGCAGCTGCACTCAAAGCTTTTTGCTTGTTTGTTAGTTTTTAAAGGGAAATTGTGGTTAACAACCAAGGTCCAATTTTTTCTATTTTTTGCTCTATCCATAATGTTGTACTAACAAAGCTCACTTTTGAGTTTTGGGAATGCTGAAACATTAATAAAAAAAAGTAGTCCAATGGGAAAAGAAATACAAGCAAGTCAGACAACCGTGCAAGTTTTAAACAAACCTCCAGGTAATGCAAACTTATTTGGAAGATGGAACAAAGGCAAAAAGTAAAATGAATACTCAAACTGCTTGTGGTAAACATCTAGACCGTGGAAAAGACTACAACTTGCAAAATCATGACTGTATTATTAAGACCTGGATGCCGCTACATCGCTCAGCCTCATCTCCATTTTGCCCATTTGCCACTTGTGATTCCCAAGTGGACCAAAAAAACAATTTACCCATCGACCACCATTTAAAATAAAAAAAAAAAAAACGCTAAGGAGCAGGACGCTCCTGCTGATGTTATCTTAAACTCTGACGACATCCAAGACTGACTTCCTCACTTCGGGTCCTGTCAACATAAACTGTTGATGAGCAGCAGGAGAAACATTTCTGCACATTTGAAGCGGGCTGCATACCCAGGAAGTAAACTCAGAAACTAGAAATGTTTTTAGTGTATGTGCAAGATAAGCAGTTCTCATAGTACTTAATAATCGCTATCTTTAAAGAAGATCTTGCTCTGTTCCCATGTTTGTTGAATTCCCCTGTGGTAGATAAACACGATAAAGTGCCTATCTGGTGCCCTTTTTTTATTTTTCTCGCCCCTCCCCCTAAAACATCCTGAGTCCGTCACTGCTATAATACAATACAGTATGTGAGCAAATGGCATGTTCTGTAGGCTAATTTTTGGTAGCCTTGCTAGCTTGTCTACACATGAAGAAATTATTGAAGAAGAGAGACTTAAACACTGCGTACAACAAAGAGGAAAACATTGTAATACCTGTTAATCAACCTTCTTCCTTCTTTCTCCTCTTCCACCATGATATTTATTGTAAATATTCATGAAACAAAACTAAAATCTGCTTGGTGATGTTGTTGCACTCTGTACTGTGTGCATTCAAATGATTCAGGGTTGAGTTTGGATGATAACTTTAATGTGTTGGCACATCCCCAGATCTCAGCATTTACTTTTATGAGTGAAACTTTATCTAAACGTATCTAAATCTGTCTGAATTATGAAAGAAAGACCAAACCTGTGATAAAACTAGAACGTCCTTTAGCTCACAGGTAGCCTATGTAGCCATGTTGCTGCAGACCGGTGGAGGTAGGACGTCGGGGGATCACCAGTTATACGTGTCAGTGGAAACCCTTCTGCATGAGATGTTACCGAGGACGACGAGAAAGCACTGCTGCGGCTTTCAACGGCGCTGTATATCTGCCCATCTCCCTTGGGGCTCCATAATGGCATAATATACTGTATGGCGGGCTTATGTAACTGGAGGAGGAATATTAATGGAAGTCCACTCAGGATGGGACGAAAGTGGAATCAGATCAAAGCTCTCTGTCCTCACTGCACACACTCAGTTTGAACCTCGAGCTGACAGTTGCTCTTAGCTGCGTGTGTGTGTGTGTTTGAGAGATAACAGCAAAGGGAACAGCACAATGGCACTTTACGCTGCTCTGTCTCTGCTGCTGCTGCTGCTTAAGCATGTTGTTCGTTTTGCGCGCAGACGTCTGGTATGTGTGTTTTCCATCCATTCTTTGCGCGCCGACTGTTCATTAGCGCAGCATCTGCAGCACATCTGCGTTGACCCCCAGTGCGGCCTGCACCTCGAGCCCATCTGCCACAGGTCAGGACACGGGAGCTGTGAGGACCACGGGTGACATACACAGCTCAGCCAACAGTTCACTGACCTGTGACCTTGAAAGAGGAAAAAATGATGACTGAGTTTATGTCCTACGTCAGCACTTGAAGGGATCCAAGTGAATAATCATAACAAATGCAGATGCTTATACATAGGACATAGAATAAAGATGATGTGAACAATATGGCTGTCACAGTTACCACATCACCTATGGGAGATTTTGAGCCTTCAGTAGTGAAGGAGCATAAAGCTGCTGGTGCCTTTCAGTGGCCCGACATCTTCTCAAGACACTTTATGTTTGCGTTTCATTAAATTCGTCGTCCATTTTTAGCTAGTGATGTTTGTTTCTCTCAGCTCCAATTAAACCTGTAAAGTAAAAATGCATCCTTGGATCACATGGTTCACATTGTTCACACAGGGCTGCTTTACAGACACTGAATGTGCGTCGGAAGTAATAGGACCTTGCAGTCCGAGGCAAGCTAATTAGCTGAGCTTAGCTTAGCATGAAAACTGAAAATGAGAGGAAACAGCTAAACCTGGCTCGGTCCAAAAGTAAGCTTGGGTTGACGGTATTAAAAAAAAAGGCCAAAAACCTGTCTGACACCACAACCTTCTCACTCTTTCACGCAGTAAACAAACCTATAAATAGTCATTCAGTAGTGAGCTGTAGAGCTGTGGACAGTGCTAGGCTAGCTGTTTCCAAGATTTAGGCTGAATTAAGCTAACTGCCTGCTGGCTGCAGCGTCATATTTACTGTTACCAAGTTAAAGATCTGTTTTTTGGGAAGCAAATCGAATTTTTTAATCCGGATGGGGAGGAGAGTCTTCGAGAGAATCAAAACCGTTTAGAAGAGCTGTAATTGTGGCTAACTGACCTTTTTTTCAAGGTCACTTTCTTAAACATTGTTTTGATAATCCTTAATTTAGCTCTTTGACTTAAATGTAACTGTCAGATGAGAAGCAGTGAATGCAGTTAGCACTCTGCAAGTTAGAACGAAGGACGGAAGGACGAAGGGAAATATCTTTCTTATTTCCAAGCTGCAATTTCTGACAGGCCAACATATACAAGATACAGTATATATCTGTGGTAAGCTAAGATCAGTCCGGCTTTATTTCAGAACACAGTATGCTGGCAGTAACATGTAATTAATATGTCACCAAATGTTGGATAAATTCCTTTTTTTTTTAAATCCAGTCATATTCTTCACACATTTTGATCCCTGACCCTGAAAAGAAAAATTCTAGTATTAAAAATGACCACGAAAGGTTATAACCAGAGAGCCAGTACTGCAGCACTAGAGGTTCTAGGATTGGAATGAATTACTGTCAATGTCCACACACACACACACACACACACACACACACACACACACTCATGACAGGGAGGGAGGTGTGGAGCAGAGCTGACACAAGTCAATATTTGACCAAATATGTCTGTCCGGTTCCGGCTTTCCAGGGCTGCACATTACTGTGAAAAGTGTAATTGTCCGTGGCCTCAGACAGACAGACACACACACACACACACACACACACACACACACACACACACGACATCCACAACAACAACATAATCGATAGCACTATGTGTTCATTCAGTGCAGCACTGATGTTATCGGGACAGTCAATAAACTCACTGATGGGAATGTGGTCGGCTGCACTGGTGACGCTTTGTTGATGTTCTGTTATTAGAGTGAAGTGCAATTCAGAGTAATATAAGGACCAGCGCTCATGTTTTGTTGACATGGAGCTTTTTATAGATGCGTCCTGATGCCTTGGATGTTTTTTTTCTTCCCCAAAAGATAAACAAACCAGAGTGAAAATCTGTCGTATCTGCAACACGACATCCAGGAAAACACACTACAGTGTGATTACAAGGAAATTAATTTGCATTGATTTGTTGTCGATGTGCAGGTTTGTCTACCTCGGGCGGAAGACGGGTGATATCGGCTGACACAATTTCCTGGCTGACTCTATTGGCAAACATTGAAGTACGTTATTCGCCACCTTTTCTCTCACATGACAGTTTCCCCTGATTTCACAGATCTGGTGACGTAATATTCTCCGCTGGAGAAACTTCAAGCTCCCTTAAAACTGTGCAGTTTTGGGGAGGAAATTGTAATCAGAAGAGAAGGATCTTCATTGACAGATTTTTTTAATTGTCTCATGAAAAACGTGTCCACGTGTCGGTGTTTAAGCGAGAAATAAGCACACAAACATGATTAGAGATGATGCTGATGTTCAGCATATTAACTGTCACAGAGACCTTCTAACTGTAGACACGTTAGTTTGACAGCACTGAAACACATTTCTAACAACTGTGATTGAGAGTATGTGCACACTCGCAACAGGCAAACTAAAAAGTATTGGTTAAACACTTAAATTGTCCAGTTTCTGTAACTTTAACCCACAATGTCAGTTTTTCACATCATGATTATCGTAGCCGAGCAAATTTACGATGACAATATTATTGCGATGTCTATAGAAAAATATACTGTGTGTTTTGTCTCCTTTTTTACAGATAAATTACCCTCAAAATAGGAATAATAGTTGATGGTAATAACGGACAATTACACTCAATTACTTGCGAAAAAGCAACCAGATGAACTCTTGAACAAAAGATGCACATGGCCTAACTTTTACAGGATTATTCCCACAACAGCAATATTATTGTGTATTATATGTGTATTATTAACACGATATCAATATTTAGTTTCTGATATCATGATTGTCGTGAATGTCACGATGACACCCCTCCTGCAAACGACTGTCATTTGACAGCAAAGAGTAAAGACACCATCTATTTTCTATTTCTATTCTATAACGATGACCCTTTATCAAGATGTTAGAGTGCAGCGGTGTCTGAACCCGGTGTGGTGGACAAAAACACTGTATAAACCACAAAACAAGTTGACTTCTGGACTCTTTGTTCAAACGAGCGTTCGCCTGACTGTAGCCTTTGTGTGAGAGCTACTGTATGAGAACACTGTACATGCAGACGTTGATAGATAATCATGTGGCCAGCCGAGGCTCCCCCGGGGTCTGTGGTTTAATGGATTCGCTGGTGTAGGCCGGCACAGAGCTGTTTAACAGCCTAACAGATGGATCACTGTTCCCTCCCTCACTCTTTAATCAAGGATCAGTATTTACTGTCACTGAGGTAATGGCTACTGATTCCAAAGGCTGTGAGAAGTAAGGAGACTTTCGGATGCTGCGGGCGTCTGTCCCGCTTCTTAAAAAGACCTCCTCTATGATGTGACCGTGACTCTGTGGTGTTTTATCTTCAAGAAACAAGACACAGGCTGCTCTAATGAGTGAACAAAACAGAAAAAAGTCCTGGGACAAAAAGCCATACCAGAGAATCAACGTTAACGTTTTCTATCACCATTTATTAATTCACCAAATACAGTGAAAATGGCATCATAATATACAATGACTCATTCTTAGAATGTCATGACATTTTTGTTGCTTTTTTGCTTCATAAAACGATGTTTCATTATTGAAAATATTAAGGTTTCATGCACAACAAACCATATCCAGTTTTCTTTAAAATAATGGTACAAAATGAACAGAATTAAAAAACAAACAAACAAACAAACAAACAAAACAAAAACAAAAGAAAACGAACAAAAAAAAACTGTAATGTCCAAAGTCGGTCAAATAACAACGTGTTATTTGAGGATACTCGTAAACAGTGCAATATACTCTAAAACTGCCATTTTTCTAACAAATTTCATCAACGAAGCTCAAGTCACAGTATACGATTTTTCTTAATAATAGTTTAACATTGATGTGTGCAAAAAACCCCAGACACATTCAGTTAGTCTTTAAAAAACGTCCGACGTCTGATATAGAACGAGACCAGTCCAGACCGAAAAAATCTTAGATCCGCCTCTGCCTGCGTGAAGCCTCGTCTCATTCCCAATATCCGCTCTGAAGTAGTAGAAATATCTCTGTTGATGAACTGTAAGACGATAGACTAGCATATCATTTTTAAATAACAAATATTTAGATATAAAAATACAAATATGACTTTTTTTTTGTTTGTTTGTTTTAAAAAGAAGCGTGCCAGGGTTAAGAGTAGTGTGGCACCTGTGTTGGCACCGGAGTGAGAGTTCATGCAAAGTAGATGGAGAAAAATCAACTCATAAGAGGGACCGAACACCAAAGAAAAAAAAGACATTTTGCTCGATTAATTAAAGATTATCTTATATATATTTTGTTAAATAATCATTCCCCCATCAAATTACATGACTATTGTGTTTTAAAACATTTACTTATAATCTCCATGTCTTCTCTCACTCTCTCTCTGCTGGCCTCTGTAGATATCTGATTAAATAAATACAAAAAGGGGAGGGGGGGGAAGAAAAATAAAAAGATATGTGCCTGCTGTGTGAAATCAGCTACATGAAGGGTGCCAACCTGCACCGTTAACCACTGATGGGTGAAGCAAGAAGAAGAAGAAGTCTGTAGCCTGTGGTTCAGTTTGAAACTGTGTGGCCTTTAGTGCTCTTTAAGGGCCAAAAAACAACCAAACAAACGGGGCTCTACTACAGAAAATATTAACATTGCACCATCCTCGGATAATATGTTTCTTTTTTTTCTTTTTTCTTTTTTCTTTTTTTACATACAATGGGTCTCCTCTATGAAGCAGACTCGAGAGTTTGGTTGGTCTGTGTCTTTTTGTTTCTTCTTTTTTTTAAAAAAAAAAAAGCGTTTAGCAGCAACAGGAATGCATTGGACCAGTGCTGAAAAGGACAGCTCCCCTTGAATGCACCGTCGCTGACTGAATCAACAAAGCAAAGCCTGAAAGGAGGAAGAGGAGGAGGAGGAGGGAGGAAGGGGAGGAGGAGGGAGAAGGAAGGGGGGAGGGGGGTGGTGGTGTCTCTGAGAGCTTATAGCCTACCTACTGTACAACTTATTGAAATAGGGGCTGGGATTTTGTTTTTAAGCTTCAGCCTCCAGTTGCAGTATTTGTGTTGCTTACAGCGCTTTTGGAAAGGAAAAAAAAACAAAAAGAAGAAGAACAAGAAGAAGAAGAAGAAGAAGAAGATGGTCGTGAAGTTAATGACGAGTTCATCCATCATTTTAAAGTCAGCAGAGGTTGAGATACAGAGCAGTGTGTGTGTGTGTGTGTGTGCGTGCGTGTGTGTGTGCGTGTGTATGTGTGTATGTGTGTGTGTCCGCCATCTCAACGTCGTGCTGGCGCAGCAGTCGTTTTTAAAATCGGGATTCATTTGGAGAATTGCCAGCAAATCCCGTGATAAATCTTGGTCTCTTCCAGAGTCTCTCTCTCTTTCTTTCTTCCTTCCTTCCTCTCTATCCCTTCATTTCTTCCCTTTTTTTTAAAAAAAAAAAGCCATCTTCTCCATTTTTTCGCCCCGTCCTTTTATGCCCTTTCATTTTCTCTCTCTTCGCTTCTTTCCATCCCTCTTCACTCTCCAGTCATCCCGTCGTCGCTTCTGGGTTTTTTTTTCTCTCCGTGCCGTCGATTTTTTTGTCTCCTCTCTCTTTCCTCTCCGCGCACAAAACAAATCCTCGAACATGCACAGCCCCGACAAGTGCTTTCGAATCGGTGATCAAAAATTAAAAAAGTCTCGCAAGGCATCGTTCAGGGTTGGTAAGGTGGGAGGAGGGTCGGGGGGACGGCGTTTAGACGCCGGGTGAAGACTTGTCTGTCATCCCCTTCAGGACCTCGTCTATTCGGTCGTCCTCGATGACCACTGTGGGGGGAGAGAGAGAGAGAGAGAGAGAGAAGGGGGGAGAAAGAGAAGGGAGAGAGGATGTTTAGAGATCAACATCTCAGTCAACAGTGAGGTCATTGTGTTCTGTTCTCTTTATTGTAGGGTGTTTTTTGTATTTATGGCCTGTAGTGGAGAGGAGGGCATGGCGCACCAAAATAACCAAAGCAAGCCAGAGAGAGAGAGAGAAAGGGGAGATGTGTGTGTGGTGCAGGTGAATAAATACATGTATTAATAAATAAATAAATATATAAATAAAAGCACATCCTCGACCACTCCGGGTAATGGCGGCAAGCCAGGGTTTTTTTTTTCTCTATCCTCTATTTTAACCTTATTGTTTGCAGATAAATCATCTAATAAAGAAGTATTCGCTCAGTGCGCATATAATTAAAAAGGTATATTAATAATAAATCCGTAAATCCTGCATGCGTAATTCTGGCCCCTCTGTCTCTCTCTCAGCCACATTGCCACTCAGTCTTGTTTTAAAAAAACTAAACCCAGCATTTACCTCTCTTGGCTCGGCCGATCTGTCCGAGCTTTGGGGGTCTTTTCGCCTGCGACGAGGCGAAAAAGGCGCTTGTGTCCTGCAGTCCGCAGCTAAAGGACATCTGGCTGACCTCGCTGTCCGCCCCGTAGCCGCTCATCTTCCCCTCGTTGTATGGCAGCACCTCGGACATTGTGGCACGACGGAGAAGAAAATGGATCACCAGATTTTCAAATGCCAACAACAACAAAAAAAAGTCGATTTCAAAAAGTCTCAGCTTTTAACACAGCTGTAAGATCCCGGGGTTTGTTTGGGTTTTTTGGAGGGTTTTTGTTGCAGCGCGTCTCTCCTGCTCCGGATCCTTCTGTCGGCTCGATGTGGATCCAGGTGCCAGCAGCAGCGTCTGAAGCCAGGCTCGTTGTGGTTCTTGTTGTTGTTGTTGTTGTTGTTGTTGTGGGTCTCTCTGTGGTCTCTGGATGTGCTGCAGCTGCAGAGAGAGACGGAGGAGAGAGAGAGAGACCGAGAGAGAGAGAGAGGGAGCTGTGTTCGCTTGTGTTGCTGGCTGATGTCTGGTGAGGGAAGTGGGAGATCCCGGGATCATAAAGGAAACCCAGGCAGAACGGTGAAGTCATCCATCCGGGTTTGTGTGTGAAAGTGTGTGTGTGTGTGTGTGTGTGTGTGTGTGTGTGCGTGTGTGTGTGGTGGCAGGGGACTCCGAGCGGCAGAGGTCCAAGAGTGACACCAACAGGCCAGGGGCGGAACTGCACCAGTGAAGGACTCGTCCTAAAGAAAGTGGGAGAACTGAGGAGAATTCACTGCTATATAGAAACTTGTCATTATGTCTGCTCATATAAATGGATTTCATAGCTTTATATTTCCTCTTGTAGCACTTAAAGAGGTCATATTAGCAGCATTAGTAGCATTTTTTAATACTCTCTCCCACAACAAAACACCTCATGCAGGGCCTGAAACACCTGGTTTGGAGTTCTGTAACTTGTGTGCATCACTATGTAAGAGTGTTATATAAATACGTATATATGGCTGTTCCGCAGCCATGGTTACCAGCTGTAGCAGCGTTATTCTAGATCACACTACCTTGCTCGGCATGACCCGCCCTGCTCTGCCTCTGATTGGCTACATCCTGCCCCTTAAGTAGGATAGGAGAGGCGAGATGTCTCACTCTGTAGCTAAAACAGAGTGTTGAAGTCACAAAGTTAAAAGAGGTGCTGCAGCAATGCACCATGTGAGAAAAATAATGTGTTTTTTGAAAATTAAACTATATTAACCTGATCTACTAGGACTCCCAAATACAAGTATGAACCCGAACATTAGCATAATATAACCTCTTTAATACTCCTGTTATAGCGTATACTTCTATTCTGTCCCTCAAAAATGTAAAGAATTGACTAAAGTCGAAGGTAAATGCAAGAAAACCGCAGAGGCAGATTCAACAGGTCACTGTGACTGCATGTAAATATGTGAATAATAATTGTATAAACATAAATCTGCAAATACACATTGTAAATATATCTTTAGCAAATAAACTCAAACATACAAATCAACTGTACTTCTGAAATACATGAATTAGCCTTAGTTCTGAAAATGACATAACTTAGTATTTGAATTCCTAGCAAAGCAGCAGCCACAGTTTAAACTCCACAATTAAGTGTTTGTTAAAAGTGCCAATAAAATTTGGTAAAAAAAAAACAAAAAAAAAACTTTATATTATTATTTTCTGTTCTGTGAGTCTCTTGTCACAGGAGTGTTGCACTCAGAAACTGCGGGGGGCACCAAAGTGAACAAAATGCCTAAATTCCTAAATACTGTTGCTTTAAAGTATTGTTTAGATAAAGTTAGCTGCTAGCCTGCTAACACAGCTATAGCTGTTGGGAAACAGACGTGACATCTAGCGTTGAAGGGGCACTGTGTACTTTTGGAGAAGTCAGGCAACAATACAAACTCAGAAATATTTATTTGTGTCCATAACTGAACAAACAATCTGTCCACTGAGGAAAATGACACTGTTTGAAGCTTGAAAGGTGGCAGGGTCCGCCAAATATAAACAAGTAAAACAGTATGAAACTGCGTCGTCCTTGTTGTGTGTCAGCAGAATGAGGCTCCCTTCAGCACCACGGACAGAGCCAGCATTATTTATACATTAGCTGCATTTGAAATGACATCATTCTTTCCTGCCTCCTTTTTGTTGCAGCATGTGTTACTGTCCCCACAACATATGGTGCCTCTTTAAAGGCTAAAATAGTGAACTGACAGAACGCCTATTACAGGACCGAACCTGTTGTAACAACTCAGGTCAGCCGACCTATCTAAAATCATCATATAATAACCTTTCCATTGAAATGAGGTTTGCTCTGTTGCCGCAGCCAGCCCGCATAGCTGACTGGTGAGAGGGACCAGCTGACAGTCTTAAGATCAGTGCTGTTGGAAAGGCTTTTGGATTTTCCTAGGGGGATAAGACGTGGGGCGCCTG
This sequence comes from Diplodus puntazzo, assembly GCA_963678695.2. Lineage (NCBI taxonomy): Eukaryota > Metazoa > Chordata > Actinopteri > Spariformes > Sparidae > Diplodus > Diplodus puntazzo. The sequence goes on along the minus strand of OZ023166.1, from coordinate 7,750,779 downwards.
CAGAGTCAAAGCGAGTCGGGCTCCTGTCTGACTGCCTGCCTGCCTGCTGGATGGCTTCACATGGCCCATATCACCCCACAGTAAAACACATTACTGAGTCCAGAGAGCGTTTGGATTAAATCGGACAGAGCGTTCGGTGTCCGGCCTCCTCAGCTGTGGAACGACCTGCTTGAAGGGTGGCTACATCATGTCTTCTTTTAAGGGGACCTATTGTGCTTTTCTTTTTTTTTCTTGAAAGTTAAAAAGGTCAGTGTCCACACCAACAGAAGCTCCTCTCTCCCATAGAAAACGCTTTGTCATTTTGTGACATCACGCTACGTCACAGAGTCACACATTAGCATTGTTTTTTAGTAAGAACTGGTGTAGCACAGCTGTTCTGTTGTTGTTAGAGGTGCTGGCTCAGGCCTGTGTGAGGTGACCAATCAGAGTAGACTAGGTATTTAAAAGGTGGGGGCTTAACCACCTTGTGTTTAATATTTTGGGTTTTTTTGCATTTCATCATTGGTCTTTTTACAGGTCTAGTCGTCCAATGGTATAAGTATTATTTCTCTTTCATTCAGTTTGTCAGCCTGTTTATTCATACGTTACTGTGTATTTTATTGTTGTGGTTTTGCATTTGTTGTAAAGTACTTTTTACATGCTGGTTTTGCTTGATGCTATACAAATACACTAATAGTAGAAATATCTTTTAACCATCAGTTTACTAAGAAAACATACAGCCAACATCTTTAGATGCAGGTTCAACCAAAAAAAAAATAGGTTTACAGCTCACAGGACAACTGCAGCTAATTGTCTTTACATTGATTTGGCTACACTCTCAAGGTGTAAGGCTATGACGCTTCAGAGATCACAAATCTGACGTCTATCTGAATTCAGTTTCCCAGGTACGACTCACAAAGCTCCTCCTGTATGCCCCAGCTGTCAACAAGTGGAGCGGTTGATTCATCCAGGGATTTCTCGTGATGTCATCAGTCAGCGACACAGTTGGAGGCTGTGGGGAAACGTCTGACCTGCTGCCCCACATGATACCAGGTGAAAAAAAGGAAACATGCTTTATGCCAAATGGAGCTTTCTCTTATTTCTTCCAACCCCTAATAATGTCTTTTCCATGATGTTGAACGCAGCATGCTTGAGTGCAGTGACTCCTCATTGTCTCTGTTTGGTTCAATTGATTTCTCTCTCAGGCCGCACGCTGTGATCTCTCCTCCTCTGCGCCCTTCTTTCTCTTCCTCCGTCTCTGCCGCTTTAGCAGGCGGCAGCTCTTAATGACCGGGCTCGCTAAATCAGTCATTCATCTCGGACAAGGGCACCCACCCCTAAGAAATGTGCGTGTGTGAGCGTGTGTGTGCTCTCGAAGCACTGCCTCCAATTACAAATGAATCACCTTGCTGAGTCACTCGGCCCCTCCCCATCCCTCCCCTGGAGCACAACTTACACACAAGCGTACACACATTGTATATACTCACTGTGTTCCTCACAATAACAAGCCTCAGAGCAATGAGCCAGGATCGATTCCCTGAGGATCGTCTCTTAGGATTTGTCTGTGTGTGTGTGTGTGTGTGTGTGTGTGTGTGGTGTGTGTGTGTGTGTGTGTGTGTGTGTGTGTGTGTGTGTGCGTGCAGGTATATATTTCAGGAAAAACTAAAAATGTACACGAGAGGACAAAGACAAAGAGGAGAGACACACACCATCTGCAGTCTGCTCTCCTCGTCATGAAGATCAATGCTGTTTGTCCTCCTGCATAAACATCCCCCAGTTGATCGTGGGAACACTGGCAGGTCGGCTGCCCTTGGATAAGCGAGCACACAGCTGAGATGAAAAAAAAAAAAAGCTCACAGATGTAGTCTGCAGCACGGCGAGGCTACACCGAGGCAGCTGTACGCTCCGCCTCCCGCACCTTGTTCACAGGGGAGGCCAGAGCTGTGATCAAAGGTGGATGTTTCATGTTTGTTTTGTACCGTGATGGGGAAGTCTGGCCGAGTCGAAAATGCAAGAAGTTGCAACCAAGTTCTGTTCAAAAGTTTCTACATTTCTTGACATGATGACTCCGTTATCGTGTGGTAATGTAGGGGGTCGGTAGAGGATTGCTAACCGCTTACAGCAGATTTAATATAATTACAATTCAATTAAAAGAATTAGATCCTTTTAAAAACAAAACACATGATCAATTTATGAAATATGATGCATTGTTAGAGTTTAAACTACCTAAATGTACATGAAGCGGTTGAAATAATCTTCACCTCAATCAGTCAAAATATTAAATCTAGAGTTTTATTTACATTAGAGTCTGATATGCTGCTTCATCTTAAGTGTGTAGGATTTGGGGGGATTTGGAAGGAATCGAACATACATATGTTTCACTAGTGTTCAATCAACTTAAACTGAGAATCATTGTGTTTTTGTTGCCTAAGAACAAGCCTTCGATATCTATAAGCTGTGTCTCCATTCGGGGGGCTGCATCCACAGAGGGCTGCATTCGAAGGCGTCACAGCGGCGAGACAAGGCTGTCCTATTTCGAAGGCTCCTTCAAATACAGCCTTCTTTTTTTGTACCGTGAAGGAAACAACCGTCTGTTTTGTTTTTCCTAAAGACAGCTATGGTGGACAGGTGGAAGTATGGGGTTTCAAGCCACTCGGATAGCTAACAATTATTGAAACAAACAAGGGACCCCGATATTGTCAAGGTTGCTAGGAAACAGGAGCGGCGCTTCGTGACACTGGGGTAAGTTCAGGGGGGGGGGCTGGTGACGTACAGTACATAGGAAATTCCCCAAAGACCAGACAGCCTCGTTTAACAACACTCAGTTTGACCTTTTAAGGATCGAGACACAGCGTTGTGTCTACCGTGTTGCACCGCCGTGTTTCTACAGTAACCCAGACTAGAGGAAATAAACACTGGCTTTGCGTTTGATAGCGGGCACTGTAGAGAGGAGGGTGAGGCGAGGGGTATTTTGTTGGTTGCGATCTACAAACTCACTGCTCGATGCCACTAGGCGTTGAAGTAAAGGCCACGAGTACTTCTACAGCCTCTGGCTGGAGCTCCTAATGTTTTAAGCACTTGACGTCTTAAAACAAATCAATGTCTAGGCCTTGTTGTACCTCTTATCTGCAGTTCAACCAAAGAATGACTTTCTGTTTTGTTTTATTTGAAGCAGCAGATCAGTATATTTCCAGCAACAAATGACTTTGTTTGACGTGTGAGGCGTCACTAGTATTGACAGCTCCACATAGAATTGTCACCCCTCATCTCCATGGAGCATTTTAGCATCTTTAAGCTTCTTGTTTTGGTTTGCGGCCCTCTTTACTCTCAGCAACTAGCTGCCAAACATAGACGGGCATTTAGCGATAAAAGTCTCAGGTATTTTACAAACAACGAGAAAACTAAGTACACATGACTTCCATTCGTCATGAGGCCAACATCATGACTTCAAATAAATCCTAATCGACCTTCAAGATCGTGACTCACAAAACAGCTTGCTTGCAGCTTATAGACATTTCAAAACCTCAGCTTGTAAAAGCAAAACCTGCATGGCTGAGGTAAGTGATGAAATGTGTTTTGAGATGTTTGTTTAGTTTCACATTTTCGGATCTTTTTCTATAAATGTAGGCTAGTAAAAAGAATACATTGGAGAGTAGAGAAATACTCCCTTTAGCTGACACAGTTAGGATGGTTTCCCCTTCTGCCGTGGGATTTACAGTATCTTTGTTTTGAGAATCCTGGGTTTGGCAGATGAGCTCTGAACAAACAGAGCACAAACTGATGGGGCGAAACAGAAAAATCTTTATATCTGACCAGTGCGTAGTTTCCCCTATTATACCATCCCTGTTTCCCTGCCTCCTCAGGGAGGGAGTGCTTGGTTTGTTGATGAGAGGAGAAGCACTGCAGTCACACTGCCATACAAAGTAGGTCACTTATCCCACGTTTCACTGCATGCCCAAAGCAGATGGGTGACAGCGGTAATTGGCATCAGGGACTGTAGCACGCTGTGATGGCTCTCTCTCCTGAGATACCGCATCTCTACCTTTCCTCCTGCTGTCTGCTAATGCCAAAGTTAAAAAAGAGCCCTCCACCCCACCGCTCCCTGTCAGGAACACGAGTACATAAGGTCACGGTGTGGCAGGATTTCAAAGATTTATCCAAACTTTTTTTCCGCAGATCTGGAGCAATGCCATTTTCATTTTACACTCAATCGCTTGGTGAATGGAGCATTTGGCTCCATCTGCTGCAGTTGGTCTGGACTGTAGCAGACACTTTTTGGATGCAGTTCTTCAACACAGAAGAAATCCATGGCAATGTGTTCAACAAATAAACAAATGCACTTCAAAACAGAATGATGCCGTATTTGTACATTTCTACTTTAAAGGCTTACTATTGCTCCATCAGACCACCATTTCATTTTTAATACAACTACAGCCATGCTTGCAGCTCTGTAAGGTTGTGTTTTAGCAAATCTATGCTTTAAGCTAAATGCTAACATTAGTGTGCTAACATGCTCACCATGAAATTGCTAACATGGTCATGTTTAGGAGGCGTGCACTGCTCCAAACAGCTAGATTACTTTACTACATTAGCCGTGAGCTAACGTCAGCCAGCATGGAGAGTGTGTGTCTGTGTTTACATTCAGATAAACGCTCACTATTTGACACTCACCAGAGACTCTATCCTCGTTTTCCCCTCTAGTTAGCATTAAGGACATAATATAAATAATACACATAGCCCAGTAGTCGTGTATGTGCAAACTACAGTATATTGTTGAAAGCTTTTAGCACTTCAGGCAAATTGAACTTATACAGCTAACTGAGGTTGTATAGGACTAAAACCCACAGTGCTTTTCAGCTGAATGCTAACATTAGCATGCTAAAATGCCAGAAATGATGATTCTAACATGGCTGGTATGTTGTTTACCATGTCCACCATGTAAGTCTTTGTCATGTTAGCAGAGTAACATTCAGCAGTAGTAGGTTACTGCTTAATGTAATTTATTTGGTAATTAATAAACCAAATTATTAGACAAATTTACATTTCTGTAGATTCAAACTCACGACCACAAATATGAACCTTGTGGTGCTACGGGAAAAGTCAAGGGGGCTCCTGAACATCATTAGGCTTTATTGTTAGAGAAACCAAATCTGAACCAAGTTCCATGGACTAGAAACAAAAAGTCAGTACGATTCATCCTCTGAGGAGCATGAACTGCATCATTTCATGGTATTTCACTGAATAGCTGAGACATCTTAGTGTAGTTATTGCCAGTCTGGTCTCATAAGGTTGGTTTGAGGTTATTAAAAGTAATTATAATTCCCCGCTAGACGAATGTCGCTATTAAATCCCTGTATTTCAAACCGGTGCTCCTTATAAACAAGATTTTACCTAATTAACCACCACTGTCTGCACCCTCATCATCGCAAATCAGGGTCTACACCCATGAAGCACAGCCAATTAGAGAATAATCATATCATCCAAATTGTTTGTCAGCTTTCAGAAGGGATTAAGCAGGATATCACAGTGTACATTAATTGCATGTGACTTGGAAAGCATCCCCTGGAATCAGTGTGTTCCCTCACTGTCAGCCACTACAGTTCACCGACTCAAGTGACAAAAGATGGACACCTAGTGGTGGAATATATTTTATCATATTCCAGATACAGTGAAATAGGCCTCAAGTGAGCCCAAAGTAATTGTGATATTGAACAAAGAAAATGACGACAGAGGGGAGAAATAAGCTTTTGTCACGATATAAACCTGCATACATTATCTAGAGTTGCTTTTAGTTGTGTTTTTTTAATGGCATTCACTCTCCTCAAAGGCCCACGTGAGAACATCCCTATAACGGTTTTGCCCTAATTTCTTTCTATCCTCTCAATTATTCAATTGAACTGTAATGAGCAAACCAAGTGCCGTGCTGCGTTTTTTCCCATGCCCTCAGAGGTCTTCCGGTGCTACTGTAATAGTCTGTTCCCCGAGAGCCACAGCTGCTGTTCTGCTGAGAGGGCTCGTGAAGAATTTGTCAAACTGAAACCCTTGTGACCGCTGAGGAAGATTTATGGGATTCTGTGTCTCCCACCTGCTCCTTTTTCCACCCCCCAACTCGGGCCCCCACGCCCCACTCTTCACCTTGTACCATCTCCCTTCCCCCCCCCCCAAAACCCCCCAACACATGCCTATTAGTCTCTCCCCTTCTGTGCTTCTGAGAAGAAGAAAAAAAGAATCAGAAGGTGGCTTTTCATCTATCCACCCTTTCTCCACCCGCTTGTTAGAGATGACAGAAATAGTAAGCCTGATGACTCACTACACAAGTCTTTTCAGACACCAGGTGCTGTCGAGCATTTGTGCCTATAGAAAAATGTATAAAACCTCCATCGTGAATTGATTTTCAGGCTCCTATGAAGCATGTGGATCTATTCAGACATAAGATACTTGTGATTTGTTATGTTTAAGAGGAGCGACAACCATTTTATGTAACAGCTGTTCAGACGTATGTGGATCGGAGACGCAGGCAGGCAGAACACCAACTCTTGAAAAATATACGATCCATATGTACAGACATAATGAGCCGTATGTCATGTTTCAAGACTTGTTTATTATCACTCCATTTGTAAAACAAGTTTAAAAAGGCGGGTGATTTAGCACCGTGTCTCCATGACAGTGAGCAAAATGCATTACACAAATGGTTCAAAAAGTGATGATTTATTGATTTTTTTTCAACAAACTTTTCACACACACACTGGCCAAGCTGTAGTGCATTAATTACACCTTAACACTTTATTTCAGTAACTCAAATCTGTGACTGGCTGAAAGAGTTTGAAACAAAAGATTAGCTCCTCATGACCGGATAAATACAGTCTAATCAATCTCAGCAGCAGTAAGGCACAAAACAAACGTACGAAAATAAACATCTCTACTGTATAAATTTACACCCTTTTCCTCAATTACTTCCTTTCCCTGTATCTCTCATTTACAATTACAGATAAAAGTGTCTCACTGACACACTGGCATTTGCAAATTATCCTTATAATTCATGTTTTATTGATACAGTATATTCTCAAAACCTTCTGGCAGTGAGAGTAATTGTATAAGATGAGAACAGTAGTTTAGATCTAATGAGGTGTGAAAGGAGACATATGCTTTTAGTTTTTTTCCTTTCCTTCAGTTGTTATGTTGTTTTTTGTGAACGCAAAAGATCTTGAAAGTTACAAATTCCACACCAACAGAAGCTCCTCTCTCCCACAGAAACACTGCGCCTGGAACGCCTCGTCAGCAGTCCAGCCTCTAATTCTTTGTCTTTGTGACATCACACTGCACCGCCATGGCCATGTTGACACGCTAAGACAGGTGTGATGTGGCCACATTTTTTTTAACCTTTGGAATAAATTGGAGGGAACTGAGAAAGAATGTGTACAGTGAGTCATAGTCATCAAGGCAAGATTAAATTAAAGCCTTAAAAACTTTCTCCAGATCACTGAATGACAGAAATGACTTTTTTTTTTTTGCAATATTATGTATCGAATAAAAACACAATTGGACAACCTTTGTTCCATGTACGTCTAGATTAAAATCTCTGTGAAATAAAACACCAAGTGCTTTAAGTTGGAGGCGAGAAGGCGATTATCACAGTCCTGATATGGAGCGGGGCAGAGAGGATGACTTCAGGTAGAGGAGCAGTTAATACTATTATAGTAGTAACTAAAAATAAAAATAACGAACCTGAAAGTGAGCATAATATGTCTCCTTTAATGTGGTACAGTTTGTATGGTGGTTAAGTTCCATTGAGGTCATGTGGTCGCACAGGTGCGTCAGACGTGGAACAGAGGCACCACTCTGCTTATGGTCTGTCTACATATGGGGCATCGGTGTTGTGGGAGGGCCTGGTAGCAGCTGTGGCAGCAACACACATGTCCACAGTCCAAGAGAATACAGTTACGTGGCTGACTGAGACAAATCACACAGGCGTTCTCTATGTGCTCCTCTGCCCCGTCATGAGGAGCCTCAGGCCCCGCCGCTGGAGCTCGCGTTCTCGGTGCGTCGGCCAGGAGCCTCTCAAATTCCCTCCTCTCACGCTCCCGCTCCCACCGAGTTTTTAGCTGGTAGTAGTGGCGTCGGCCGATCCAGAAGAGGACCGATGCTCCCGCCAAAGCAGAGACGATGGCGAGCACCTTCCACAAAACAGTCGTGCTCTCTTGCTCCCCTCGCAGGGTGTCAAAGTCCGCAATGCTCAAGAAGTACTGTGAGCCGTTGGAAGGAGGTCGAAGATTCAGGGTGCCGTCTGTCTCCAGTGTCAACTCCCCTACGCCTGTAAGGACTGTGCCCACCTGGAAGAGGAATGAGTCTTTGTTCATATTTGCACTTATGATTGACAAAGCATGATTTATGCTTTGCCACATAAATTAACTATCGAGCTACAGGTGTTAACAACAACAGTCTATTATCTATCGACTGACCTTCAGCATTTCCTCGATCTCCAATTGCCCTTTGAGCTTCTCCCCACTGAGGTACTGTCCTACGATGTCGGTCAAGCCGTAATTAACCTGGTGGAACTTCTCGTGGGTGATCTCCATGGGGAATCCAGAGGCCTGCAGAGGACACAGGACTTTGACCGAGGTCTCATTGGATCCCCTTAACACAAAAGGCACCGCGTTCACTCTCTGGTGCACAACTCGTTCACTGTCCGTCCTGCAACAGGAAGAGGAAGAAACAAAGGGTCTTAGTCTGCATGTATGATGATAAAGACAAAATATTATTAACACTGGAACTTTGGGGCTGCCTACGTGATTCACGTGTAAATAACCAAATAAATAATCGTGGAGTCTAACTGGACCAACATTTTAACATTGCAGCGGTTAGTTTTTACAGTATTTCAGGCATTTCCAGAGGCTGCGAGTCACGCTGGAAGCCCCTGAATTGCATAAAGTAGTCTTGAACTTAACTTTAAGCAAATAAGAAGCCTGTTACTCTTCTTTCTCTCTTGTTTCTAACCTATATTTTCTACTTTCAAATAAAGGTAAAAATACCAAAACAATTATAATGTATAGCGTCATAATGCTGCACTCTGAATGGGTTTCTCACCAAGAGCGCGACAGGCTGTTCCACACCAGCCTGTGTTCTTTCAACATGAATTTCTGCAACACTCCGACACATTCTTTTTGGAAGTGACTCGAAAGAGGCTCGCCCACTGGTTGCACTGCACCTAGAGAATAGTAGACACACACGCACACATAATAAAGGACAGGCAAGGATGGCATTTTTCCGACTAAACATATGCTATCAACTCTTGTCAGTAACAGAAAACCTTGTTACCTTCGACAACAGCGTACTGTAGACATGCTCCTGGAGTAACTTTCAAGATGTCTTTGAGATTTTTATCAATGGGGAAGTGTGGAGCGTCCTGATGACACAAGACACAGACGTGTTGATATGCAGTTTATGCACCATAGCAGACAGGCTTTGGTTTGTTTTTTAATTAACTGCATGGAGGCCCACCAAAGAATAAAATATATTTCTGACACACAATTTTATTGAGCATAGCCTTCAGTCCATAAAATCAATACAATTTAGACAGCAAGAAGACAGAAAATGAAAAAGAAAAAATCTAATTATGACAATGCAAAGTTCTGTAAAATGATGTACATTACTCACATCAAGTGTATCCAGTGTCTTCTGGCTCTTCTTATAGAGGTAGTAGCAGATGCCTGAGAGGGTAAAGGTGGCCCCAAGGCACACTGCCTCTGGAAAGTTCACATGAAATCCATCCATTCCTCCTGGATCTCCTGTCACCACCCTAGGAGCAGACCAATAAAAACACACAGTATGATATGTAAAATGATCAACAAATCAAGCTGTCGTGTTTCACTAAAAATCAAAAGAAGCAAGACTCATCCCGACTTCACCGTGACATACTTTGAAACGTTTATATTGTCATTGGCATGAAGTGTTGATTGATCAGAGGGATGTGATAATACAGTTACATATTGTGAAGCAGAGTCCTGCACACATAATGATCCCCTGCCAATTTAACATTACATTACTTATATATAGAACTATCTTCATTATATTCATGATGACAAAAATGTGCACGCCGCTGTTTGCATTTACAAAGGCTAGGGCTAAATGCAGTGTAACAGACTCATCTCAGGGGTGTATAATTCTGCTTGACTAACGGCACTTCATAATGCTCTTAGGAGGTCATCGTCAAACCCAAAATAAACCCATTAGCCAAAAATAATACATGTAAGCTCATCGTGTTAGGAATATGCATCACAAAGGCTCACTGGCATGGGACCAGTGCTGTTTTCAACCAACACGAGCAGTTATATCAGCCACTGCAAGATGTAAATATTGTCATTAAAGCGACAACCACAGCTTGAAATAAATAAAGCAAACTAATAACTGTACACTTTTACATTTGCACATGTTTAGCAAACAAATAAGAAATTGCGAGGCACAAACTTGGTCTAGGACTTGGCCATATCATAAGAAGCTGGGTGTCACTAATTAAGACACAACTTATTTCTGTGGCAGCTGACACCATTAATATAACTCAAACTTTCCCTAGCTTATTACAACTGTTACATGAAAGTTTGTGACTGGAATATTCTTGGTGACATATAAAACAACAGGATGGAGACAGATAACTTATCACGCAGTGATTTACTGTTTTCCAAAAAATGAGCAGCTTCACAACAACAACACTTCCTGACTGTAACACACGTGACACGGAACCGCAAAATTAGGAACAGGACCATGGTGAGAGGCAAAGGAGAAGCACATACAATAGGTCACTGTAACTGCATGTAAATATGTAAATATTAATGGTATAAACATAAATCTGCAATAACTCAGCTGCGTACAGATTGTAAATATATCTTTAGAAAATCAATGTGAACCTATTTAACTTCTGAAATACATTAATTTATGTCTAGTTCTAAACCTTACATGACTTGGCATTTGAATTCCTAGTTAAGCAGCAGTCACAGTTTAAAGTCCATATGACAGTGTTTGTTTAGAGTGCCATTAGCATCATTATTGTTTTTTAAAAAATGCACTGAAAGTCCATTTTATGTTCTGTGAGCCACTTGTCACAGTGGTTTTCGCCCTCAGCAACTATGGGGGGCACCCAATCCCACGAAATGCCAATTCTTAAGTAATGTTGGTTTAAAATATTGGATAGCTAAAATTAGCTGCTAGCCGGTTAACACAGCTATGGCTGGCCAGAATCCAGAGGTGACCTCTAGTGCTGAAGGGGCATTATATAGTTTTAGAGAAGAAATTCGAACTCAGAATTTAATATTCACATTATAAATGAGGTCATAATACAAGCTGATCTCAGAGGAAAATAAGGTTCCCAGAACACTTTTTGAAGCTAGAAAGGAGGCAGGGTCCGCCAAATATAAACAAAGCAAAACAGTTTGGAAATGTGTTGTTTTTTAAAGTAAGTGTGTTTAATCAGTAAACATGAGTAATGTCATCAGACACTGACTATGACACATATACACATCTTGAGTATCATGAGTTTACTGCTTGATTTGATGAACTGTCAGGTGTCTAAAATGTAATTAGCTAAGTAAGCTACTAAGAATATGACTGAAAATGCCGTCAGGACTGGTTGATAAGCACTGTGCAAAATGCAGCTCATGTATGTTTTGTTAAATCGGATTAACTAGCTAGCTTTTAGCACTATTTCACTCAGATAAAATGCAACCAGATTGTTGGAATGTAGCAAAGCAGCATTCACAGCGTAAAGTCGATGTTACTGTGTCAATTCCTACTGCTATTGGAATTGGTAAAAACACGCTAAAGTCCATTGTCTATGCTGTGAGTTTGCCCTCAGTCACATAACGTGTTTCAGTGATATTACTTTCTTCAAAACATTAGCGAGCCGGCTAACGTCGCTATTGCAGCTGTGAAACCACTGGTGACCTCTAAACATGTATTTTACGACTGTACGTGAACTAACCATCTGAGCAAACATAATTCACGTCCAACAGTATTCACGTCTTAAGAGCACGACACAAAAATAAACCTACTATTGTTTTACCTGTCAGAAAAACAAATCCCTCAAGTTGACATCTTCGCCGCAAGTGGCGTCCATATCACGTGACGTAGCTCAGGAAGTGGAAGAGTCACGTGACGAACCCTTCCTGCGCATGTCCGTTGCGGTTCTTCTCCACGTCGCTGCTGGTCCTCCGACATGGCAGGAGCTGCGCGGAGAAAGGCTCCCGGAGCCCCGTCCCCTCTGTGGGGGAAACTCCACGCACTGTGGCAGGACAAACATTTGGTCTTGTTCAAGACGGAATACACGCTGCTGGTCGTCTCAGTGTTGTGGTTCCTGGAGATCGGGTTCAATGTGTGGGTCATACAAAAAGTAGCATGTAAGTAGCTGCGTTGCTAGTTAGCATGCTACGGTGTTTCGTCGTTCCCTTGAACGTGTCTGAGCGCTAAGTAGCTAGCATTAGCAAACCTAACAACTTCCACTGCCACCTGTCAAAGGGAATCCACTGCCCTTGCATGACCACATACAAGCGTCTGTTCTGTCGCAGTGTTCAGTGGGATTCATTATGTTTCAGCAACTGTTATCTTGAAAACTGAATGCAGCCAGAAATGTTCTTTTAATTGACAATACTGAAAACTTCCACAGGCGTGATATTGCACCTAGCTTATATATATATCAAGCATTAGTTTGTATGTTTTCTCATCGAACAGAGTTCTGATAATCTATATTATATTCTGTGTTTCTGATGTAAGGCTTCAATAATCATCATCATTATCTCGACAAATCGATAAATTCTTTAGCTTAAAAAAAGGACAGAAAATGTCAAGAAATTCATGTCAAACAGCCCAAAAAAACAAAGTTATTGTAATTTATAGTGATTTAAAATGTTTTTCTTTTCTTTTAAACGTTTTTTTTTATTCCTGATAACTGACCAGCATCATCAATTATCAAAGTGTTTGGCAATTATATTTATTTAAGATGGCTAACCGATTAATTGCAAATAGTGGATCAACAGTAAATTGGCAGACATAAGCCAATGAAAAAATCAAATCAATTCTGATTTAAGATTTGCTGCAGGAGAAAAATGCACATTGTTGATAATAGATAAATAACAGCACTGAGAATGTGGACATTACAGAGATAACCTTCCCCTTCATTCATGAAGCTCTGGACAAAATGTCAATGTTAGATGATCACTGATTGATGTTCTTCTCTCCAGACACGGAGATCGACTGGAAAGCCTACATGGATGAAGTGGAGGGAGTTATTAACGGTACTTACGACTACACTCAGCTTAAAGGAGACACCGGCCCCTTGGTGTAAGTTTCAAATTCTTTTTTAGCGATACAGATCAGAATCTTGTCGTCGGATGCAATTTTTATTGCAGGTTGAATGAGCATCTTGTCGTCGCAGGTACCCGGCTGGCTTTGTCTACATCTTCACAGCTCTCTACTACATCACCAGCCATGGGGTGAACATCCGTCTGGGCCAGTACCTTTTCGCCGTTTTCTACCTCATCACCCTGCTGCTTGTCTTCAGGATATACAACCGCACCAAGAAGGTCAGTCTGTGTGACAATAGCCTTTACCAGAGAGTTTACTTGTTGCTGGAATTTCCCTTTATTGCCATAATTCTATATGTTTATTCCTTTGATTATTTTTCCCCAGGTTCCTCCCTATGTGTTCTTCTTTGTGTGCTGTGCCTCTTATCGGATCCACTCCATCTTTGTCCTGCGTCTCTTCAACGACCCGGTGGCCATGATGCTGCTGTTTGCAGCCGTCAACCTCTTCATGGACGGACACTGGACTCTAGGCTGCGGCCTTTACAGGCAAGTCTGGACTCCTTAACAGCATAATGCAGCTTTCCATGTAATGCCTTTTAGAAATCTTTTTTTTTTGCCATTTGTGACATGATGAAATTACAACTCAATCTTCCTCTCTTTCTGACAGTTTAGCAGTGTCTGTGAAAATGAATGTGCTACTTTTTGCTCCCGGGCTACTCTTCCTCCTCCTGTCTGAGTTTGGTCTAATCCGAACCATCCCAAGACTTTCTCTGTGTGCAGCCATACAGGTAAATATTCCATCTGATTATAAAACCAGGCATTATTTTGCACAAATATATTTTTAAATGTAATGCAGTATTGCCAAGTATCATCTCTAAATCAATCTGTCATGGTGTTGCAGGTTTTGCTGGGTCTGCCTTTCCTTCTGGAGAATCCTGTCGGTTACTTGAGCCGGGCGTTTGATCTCGGCCGGCAGTTTATGTTCAAGTGGACGGTCAACTGGCGCTTCCTGCCAGAATGGCTCTTCTTGAATCGGTACTTCCACTTAGTCCTGCTGGCTGCCCACCTGCTCACCCTGCTGCTCTTCGCTCTCCGCCATTGGAAGAGGTGAGACTGACTTTGTCTGTGCCAAGGTTAATGTTGGCATAGCTGGAGAGGAGCTTGAATCAATCAGGTGTTAAAATCATGCCAAGTTTTGTTCCGCGGCACCAAAGGAGGTTGGCTCATTCAGGTTCGGTTCCTGACATCTGAGGCATCTGGATTGTTTTAATAATGAATTCAGAAGCCAGAGCTGCCTGTCTGTGGTGCCGTGGAAACAGTGTTTTGCTTGCGACCATATTGCTTCTCAAACAGCATGACGTGACTGCAGACGATGCAACAAGCTGTCACGAAGAGCGGTGAAAAGTGATGCTGCACACATTTAAAGGTGTCATTAGTCAACAATTGTGACAAAAAGACTGTGTAAAAAACATGCGCCTTATATCTTGCATTTTATTCAGGGAGGTGGAATTTAAAATATCATTTTAGAAAAGTAACAATTTGCTCTCTCACCAGGCCAGGAGAAAGCGTCTTCGACCTCCTCAAGGAGCCAGGAAAGAGGAAAATCCCTCCTCAGAAAACTACCGTCGATCATATCCTTTGAATCTGCTCTTATCTTTAGAATATCGTTCCTTAAACACATAATATGTAACATTTCCACATGAATGACCACACATATGTTCTATATTTTTTAGAAGTTGAGTATTTGAAAACCCAGAGAAATCCATCGTTTTATCCAAGATAGCATTGAGTTTAGTTTGGTCAGACGTTGAGGAAGGAATTCAACAAACTAGCCAGCTATAGCTGAATATTGTTTTTTGTTGCTCACTCGTGATGGAGCACAATTATTAAATGCTGTGTGCTGTGCATTCTGATTAACAGTGAAGACATCAACTTCGATAATCCCGAGTTACTTCACGATGCCATCAAACTCAAATTATTATTGTCATCAACACTAACATCTGCTGCTAGGTGTTAAATATAAATCGGCTAAACATGTCAGAGTAAATTAATGATGTTCCTAGTATCCGCTGGAATTTGTGTCAAACCTTAACAGAGGATCACAGATCGTACTGATTCTGTTCACCTCTAACTTCATTGGTATGTGCTTCAGCCGCTCGTTGCACTACCAGTTCTATGTCTGGTACTTCCACACGCTGCCCTACCTGCTCTGGAGTGGAGGAGTCAAGAAGCTGGCCCACCTGCTCAGGTAAGACAGAGTCAAAGTACTAGATCACAACTTTCATTCCCACCACTCAATCAGATGTTAATGCCATGTTTTCTTGCTTCTGGTTTTTGTTCAGGGTCCTGATCCTGGGTCTGATCGAGCTTTCGTGGAACACCTACCCGTCCACTAACAGCAGCTCGGCCGCCCTCCACGTCTGTCACCTCATCATCCTCCTCTGTCTGTGGCTGGCTCCGCCCCTGCCGTCAGCTCCAGCGGAAACCCGAGACGATACACCCGCCAAAGACAAACGCCAGTGAGCCGCAGCCTGATCGGACCAGTCATCGTTGTTAGTCTAATCAGCTGTCTCAACCTTCCCTCCCTCTTTGATCCTCACAACACCGGTGCTGAGGGAGGATCGCTGGGGCAGACTGTTCTAATACAAGGAGCCATCAGATGCTTCTCATCTCAGCTTACTGCTAAAAGTGAAGGAAGCTAATGTGTGGGTGCAGTCTGCAGACACACGCCATGAAAACGGCTTGCAGTTGAAGAGATGAAAAGAGAAAGGAAATGTGAATTCTCAGGTTTCATTTTCAGATAGCTAAAGAACGGTGGAGTTCAGTGCGGGGAGAAAATTTTGAATGTCATGCTGTGTTGAAAGAATTTGTTACATAGATTATAGTATTTCTACATATTATGTTAA
The DNA here is from genome assembly GCA_963678695.2 of Diplodus puntazzo. Classification (NCBI taxonomy): domain Eukaryota; kingdom Metazoa; phylum Chordata; class Actinopteri; order Spariformes; family Sparidae; genus Diplodus; species Diplodus puntazzo. The sequence goes on along the minus strand of OZ023166.1, from coordinate 7,734,605 downwards.
AACTGCACTCTGCCCATATTTAACTGGTCTCATTGTTCGAATTCAGAAGATTATAGTTACTTATGCACAAATTAGTACGCACATTGTATTTAAAATTAGATATATTGAAGATGTGATGCAGAAGTTGAACTTGGCACCCAAAGCTTTAAATGAATCGCATTAATGGCGTTTTTGCATCTCTGGATTGTTTTCCATGAATAGTGTAATTATTATTTTTACACAAACGTGTAAAACTGAGCTGTAGACAGTCAGGTCCGATTTGTTATTTTTCTGTCGCGAGTCTCTCATCACACTCATGAGCACATACGTAGATTTAACGTGAAATATTTGCAGTAGAACGAGGCAGCAAAAGTTTTATATTAAACAGAGATGCCACTTAAACTCGATGCTGTGCTTTTCTTCTTCTGTTTGTTTTTGTTACACATTACAACAAATGACAGATTTCCACCATTCATTTTTATTTTCCCAACAATAATTCCATCATTTAAAGTAATGTCTCATTAGTTTATGAAATAATCATCCTGATAATTAAATCTTACAAAGCCTGAAGCACTCACTGATTGTGATTATACATTTGGTGAATTAAAACACTACACTGCTACACTACATACTGACTACAAAAAGCCCATTCAGATGGTCAAGGCATTTTTGTGATTGCATAAAGCATATTTATAGTAAAAGGCCACTTGGTCAATGCCATGTAAAGGGTGTTGTTGTCACATAAATATAAATTTTTCATGTACAACTTGATATTAGAGTGGACTTGGCACTGGGTTGCAGTATTAGTCGATGATAAAATACAGGAGTCACTATCACAATCAGTAGATCTGGCTCAGTTTCCTCAGAGATCACTCTCTCACATATTATTGGGGTTATAACATAGCATGTTCAGCTTGATGTTCTCGTCCCAGTGGCGTAGCAGCAGGAACAGCTGTCTGGCGGCGCCCTTCAGCCCTGCCAGGTCCACTCCCTCAGGCAGCTCCTGACAGCGCAGCCAGAAGTCTGCTTTTGCTGCCACCAGCTCCCACTCCATGAAGAAGCCGGCACAGCGGTGCTCGAGCCAGGCCAGAGCCACAGCTGTGGCCCAGCTCGAGCCCTCCAGGTCCTCTTGAGCTAACTGGCTGCTCCCCTGGAGGTCAGACGGCTCTCCTGTAGAGCCTTCACACACGTCTGTCTCTGATCCGCGACCACTATCGGCCTGGCCGTGGCTTTGGCTCGGTGAGGGGCCGACAGATAGCTCCAGGGAGCCCTCCTCGGAGCTGGGGAGGTCAGGGGGTGAGGTGACAGGGTCTCGGTCAGAAAGGTGTCTCCGGCGAAGCCTTGCCTCCAGCATCAGGGGAGTGTCGTCTGGAGTGTGGTGGAAAGGGGGCGCGGTTGGCTTGGCGAGGGAGCAGGCAGAAGGAGAGAAGGTGACGTGGTGAATAGTGGGGGCACCTGGAGGTTTAGCAGAGGTGGATAAAGATGGAGCACTGGGAGATGTGCAGCGGAAGGGTGGGCTGAGGCTGCGGCGGTGGAGGCTGTAGGGTGATGCCCTCTTCAGGCGGTCCAGAGGGATCTGGACACAGTCAGAGTAGATCTCTGTCAGAAGAAAAGCTCCTGATGCCAGCTGCAGACGCACCTGTTCAGGACAATATATAGACATAAATTAATGAATGAGTTTGCACGCTTGTGTAGTTAAGTATTTATGTTGTGTGTCCACACAGCTCACCAGGGGGAGGTAGTCTGAAGCTTCGGTTTCAGGTTGTTTGTCAGTCTCTGCGGACAGACAGTGGGACTTGAGAGGGACCTGCTTTCCTGATGAAATAGAGGACCTCAATCTGCCCAGTGGAAATCTGGAATATACAGTATAAATAGAGAGTATATATCAAATGTATACATTCATATGTGAACATAAACCCCACAAAGAATGGAGGCTTAGTTAGCAACAATAATTTAACACTGCTACAAAGGAGGTTTGGCAGTAGTTTTAAAGCAACTTGAAACAATAGCAGACTCTAAAGAGACCAAAATATCTGTGCCCAAAATGCAGATGCATCACTCAGAAAACAGCTAGAATAAATCATATGTACAAGGGATCAGTCTCAAAACTGCAAACATAGCATGCCACACAGACAGAGTGCTTGAACAAAGAGGAACAGCAACAGGCATGAAGACTAAGCAGCCGGGGATTGATTGACATACACGTAACGCCACACTAACAAGCATAATACTTTCACTTAATAGTCTTACCTGGTGCCGAAGAAGCTCTCCATTGACTTGCTCTCGATCGATCGCTGTGAACGAGTGCATGGGGTGCCTGCTATCACCGGGGCTGTCGCACTGCCCCCTAGACCTGAGACAGCGGTGTGGAATAATAAACAGCGATTTAGTTTCACCAGCACGGTGATTAAGTGATGTTCTCTGGCTGTGTTTAAAGGCTCAATTCACCCTTTACATGACAGAGAAATACTCCCTTTAAAATGGCTATACAGTGTTTTTTTGGAACACTTTTGAAGTTCTATCCATGGAAAAATTGCGGGGGGAGAGGTTAAGGTATCTTGTGGGACTAGCATCTCAAAACTTTGGTTAATAAGTGAGGAAAAGTGGATATATGTGTAGTTTGTGTGAATTGATCCTTTAAGAACCACCTCGGGGGTTTCTGATGTGCATAATCAAGCCGTAGGAGAGCAGCTCTCTACCCACACAGACTCACCTTCGAGTTCTGACCTGGCATTCCGGTCAGACGCCTCTAACGCCGAGACTACACTGACACTACAACGTTTACACGGATCGAGACGACAGAAATACTTACTAGAGTCCCAGGACGTAAGGCTACAGGGTGAGGCGGGAGTGTCATCTCTGTCTGAGAGATACAAAGATTGATGATGACCTAAAGTCTTGACAGCAGGAATGGGTGGTGGATATCATTCAGACTGCTGTACCTGTAGAGTTCCAGGTATCCTCGATGTCTTCACTGTCTCTGCTGGTGCGTCGTCTGCCCAAACCGACAGAATAGGCCCTCTGTCTGCGACTACCTGACTGGGCGATCCGCCTGTTCCCCAAATGCACCCCTACACACAAAAACAGACAAAAATGTGGTACAATTCTTACTTCAGGATGGACAAGACTCCTCATTTCCCCTTGCGGGGCAGCTCGATTTGCAAATTCAATAAGTTACGCAAGGATCCATCTTGCCAGGCTTCAAAGTATGTGCATGGGGCCCAACCACCAATCAGCGTCCTATAAGGAACTAAATGGTAAATGGACTCCTATTTCTATAGCGCTTTTCCAGTCTACTGATCGCTCAAAGCCACTTTACACTTGTCAGATTCACCCATTCATACACTGATGGCAGAGGCTGCCATGCAAGGTGCCAACTGCTCATCAGGAGCAATTTGGGGTTCAGTATCTTGATCAAGGACACTTCAACATGCAGCTAGGAGGAGCCGGGACTACTAGATGACCCGCTCTACCTCCTGGGCTTCAGCAGCTATGGGTGTGGTTTAGGTGTGCCACCCAGCGAGAAAAGCAACAATGGCTGCTCTTAAGAGGGGTTAGCGTAGCTTCTATTGTATCTGTTGTATCAGAACTGGAGAGTTTTTTTCATTGAAAGAAGAGCAAAGAACAGTAGTACCGAAGACTTTTCTCAATGGAGAAGATGTTTGTCCAATCACATGTATTTTTTTTTTTTTTTCAACAATGCCCTTTTTAAAATAGAGTCCAGGGAACACTTCTCTGTGTAACAAACCACCACAAGTAAATAAACTTCATGTGTTTAACTGCTGTGAGTGAGTCGACAGTGAGCCACACCTGTGTTTTGGACGTCCGTGCTGTCTGGGAGGCCTTTGTTGGAGTTGCTGTCAGTGGTAGTGAAAGCTGTGTACATGCAAATGATGTTACAGTGCTTACTGGTCTGGATCGCCTTCATGCGGTATCGCTTAGCTGAACCTAGGAAACAGTAAATGGTCGACACTATGTATACAGTATTACTCGCCATGACTTAATGTAACTGTCAGTCGATGAACCGATCAGCCTCACCATGTCCGCTCTCGCTCTCCTTCTCTGCCATTTTCTCAAAGTCCCTTATAACAGAGCGTGCGGTCAGTTGGTGAATAATGTCCTCCCACTGCTCCCCTCCTCTTCCGTCTTCCCCTCCTCGTCCTCCACACCCCTCGATCACTGGTGACTCCTGGCTCTCGGGGGTCCAGAGGTGCCCCAGGTCCACAGTGACCTCCCAGGACACAGGTCTGCCGCTCAGCAGGCCGTGAATGAGCGAGCGGCACTGCCCTGGCAGGGGATCATCAGGTGGAGCAGCATTAAAGAGGTACTCAGGGTCTGTGAAGCTGTCCCAGTCCAGAGGAGAGGCAGGGAACAGGAGCCCATCTGAGGGTCAAAGTGAGGAAGAGAGGGAGATGGGAATCTGTTGCAGGCAAAACAGGAAGGACCCTTGCGTCTCCTTAAACTTACTTGAGTCGGTGAGGCTCCTGCGAGACAGCGTCCCTCTCGATGGGGGCTTCGTCTCTCCGTCGCTTTCGTCCAGCCTCCCTCCCAGTGTCTGGTCGAAGGAGACCCTCTCCAGAGCTCTCCTCAAGCGGTGCATCTCCAGCTCGCCCTGAGGGGACGAGAAACTCCGTGCTGCCATGGTAGAACGGGCCAGCGCTTTATGTCTCCTGCGACAATCCTCGGGTCCATCCAGACGTCCACTCTGGACGCAAAAGAAGGAAATAACACAAGTTCCGAAAGTAGATTGGAGATTTTATCTCTGCAACACAGTTATATAATTTTGTTTTCATTTTAGTTTAGTTCTGCTTGCATTTACTAAAGTACCGTACTTTGGTAAAAATTGAGGTACTTTACTAGAGTATTTACGTTTCCTGCTGCTTTGCACGGTACAGTACTTCTGTTGTGTGTCCTCAGTACTTTGCCTCACCCTGGCTCAAGCGCCACATCGGCTCCGGATGCACAATCTTTCCCAGAACACTTTTTCAACAACCCTCAATAATGACTGTCAAGTAGGAGCAACAAAGCTAGAGGTTGCACCCCGCTCTCAAAACACAACATGTCTTGTTGCTTTATTGTGCTCTGGTGTAGCGTGTTGGTGGAGAAATTGGCATCTTTCATTTTCTACAATAGGTTGTTCCCACTACTATTGTTACAATTTGTCACAAAGTAGTGGGAAGAGAGAAAGAAAAAAAGTGGTCTTTGATTCATTCATGATTGATAGACGAAAAACATTTCCTGCTGTCAAACTTTTTTGTAGCGGTGGTGGTGGAAACTTTTTCGGTCACGTCAAACGGGAACACTGGAAACTGCTTTAGGGTGAATCTGATAAAATCACTCCTACCTCTCCTTTTAAAGGTGTTACGTAAATACAATTATTATTACCTTTTCTGACCCATTTTCAGGGGCTTCCACTGAGAGGTTTTGTTGCCATGCAGGGTCCGCCCATCGAGACAGAGATGATCTCTGCTCTGGAGGGGGCATCTTCTCAAGGCCTTGGGGCAGAGAGCCTGTCTCCAGCACTGACCCAGAGGAGTGAGGGTCAGACAGAAAGACCCCGCCTGCAGAGTCGGAGTTGGACGAGGCGTGTATGTGTGAATGGGACTGCGTTTGGAGACTCCGCTCACTGCTGAGGGAGCAGCGAGTTAAGACATACTGCTCCTGGATGTAAGAGCTCTCCTGGATCCTCCTCCTCACGTCACTGGACCAGTCGAGCTCCACACCTACAGCGGATGAAAGCTAAACGTTAGCCACTGTGGCGTGAGGTGTTCAGTCGTGGATTTTGGATAGAAAGTAGTCAGTGATGAGCAACCGACCTGGGCTGGTGCCAGGGTCTGTGTCTTTGGCGCAGGAGAACTCGGAGGAGATCTCCCTGGAAATCTCCCTCAGTGCCTCCTCCAAGTCAGTGCCATCTGCACACGTCACCAGAGGCATTAACTCGGAGGTAGGAGGAGGTGAGAGCTCATCATTGGATTGGCCAAACACTGAACCAGTGGAGCCACGATGCACACCTTTATAACCCCGTCCTTGAGACTATGAAATAAAAAACTGTGATTAGATTATGCAGACCAAAGTTATTACAGGTGACTAAAACTAAACAAAAAACTAAACTAACTAAAGTCAAATCAAAATATAACAAATATACATTGAGACTGTTTTGTCTACATGACTGTCTACAAGACTGTAGTGACGTATACCGTACCTCTGTCTTTTTTGCTTTGAAGCTCGTCATGTCATAAAGGGTGCAGTATCCAATTAGACGGTTTCCAGGGTAGAGCGGAGGGATTTCATTGGGAGAAAGAAAAGCCTCCATGTTTTCTGGAAGGTACCAGTCGATCCGTACGTCAGTCAGCACAGGTTCAAAGGCCTTTTTCAGAGACTTGATCAGCTGGGGAGACGAAGTGGTCACAACATTTAAAAATGAACACTTGATTTTTACACCTGATTAGTTACCAGTGGTAGAAGAAGTATTTGGATTCTTTAATTATGTATGTACCAATACATTAATGAAGTCCTAAAGCTTTACGTTTATACTGTATCTCTCAATTAAAACTGCAAGTCATATTTTCTCCAGTAGGTGGCAGTGCTGCAGTGCTGCTGACCTTGGGCTGGAGTCTCTCCTCATCATCCAAGAACTCTGTGGTCCCTCCTGTCAGTTTGGCAACGCCCTGCAGGAGTCTCTTGCAGGCTCGGGGACCAAGGCCCAGGCCGAAGCATCTGCAGAGGTGATGCAGTAGAAACATTCAATTTATGTCGCATCTCTTGAGGAAATTAAATTATGATACCACAATTATTGAATGCCAGTTATCTTCACTTTCACGGTGGTCTTTGATGCACTGCCTGCACCATACGTACAATACGTACCATCACTTACCATCTGAACAAATCAAGTACCAGCCTCTGGCAACAACTTAGACTTCTGTAAGTATCTGTTTGTGAAACTATAATGGCACAGAGAGGTTCCCATGTGTCTTGGGAAAGAGACAATTTGGTGTCATCAACTGGACAGAACTGTTATTTGGGCACTCTGAGGGATCACAATCCATTTGGCTAATTGAGAGTTTGAAAAGAGCAGGGGACAGGATAATTGAAAAGGCTCGGGCTTTAAGTGCTCTTTCTAAAAACGGCAAGGCTGTCCGCATGGCTAGATACTTTTGTGAGCGCTCCCTGAATAGAACATAAAACTAGACGGCAAGACAACAAACATCGTACACATCGTGTGGAGGGACAGCCAGAATACAGTGGAGGAAGTCGCTCCAACAGGAGAATACTAATGAGAGATAAATGGAGTTATTGTGTGTTGCTGAAGGGCCTGGAAGAAACCGGAGGGGCGTGCCTCTCACTGCAGAGGGGAGCACTTAACGGGATTACTGGGCGGGGCTCAAAAATACTTCAACCCTTTCCTTTCTTTCGTTCAGTCGCTGTGCTTTGGTCTCACTTCTTCAAGATCGCCATCTGCTCGCGTCCCCTCTTTCTCTCTTCCTCCCTCGCACGGTGTCTCCGTCATATTTATCACCACATTCTGCCTGCGCTCACTGCACTCCATCCCTCTCCGCTTCCTTGTCACACTCATTGATTTAACGTCCTATCACAGGCAAGCCACAGAATAAATCTTTGTTAACTAGTTGTTTGATTTAAAGGAACAGTTAACCAGAAAATTATGAGTCATGAGTTATTATCTACAAACTTCCGTACAGACTGGAAAGTTTTTGTTGTACCGCAAAACATTTCTGGGGCTTTAAAGGAAAAACAGTGTTGCGGCATTTTCCTAAAAGACTGGAGGAGATTGGGACTTGTTTTAAAATATAAAACAAAGAAAAGGTAAGACAAAATTACAACTCCAGCAGTGCAATCCAAGTGTCTGGATTGAGCTGGTCAACGTGTGGGTCAAGGTCTTGCACCCACTTCAGACAGTGAACACCTTTAGCTTTGCAGCTACAGCGAAGATTTCAGCTTTAAAAAAGCTGTAAATGACATCTTTATGAATCAATTTGGGATCGTGGGGCTTCTGGAGACTTGGGTTTTGCTCACGAGCTTTATGGAGCTTGTTTTTTTTGGTGGGGTGGCTGTTTTTTTCCGTTTTAGGTCGCTATCTTCTGCAGATGTTTAGGAGAATGCTGCAACGATGTTTTGCTGCGAAGCCCCAAAAATGTTTTGTGGACAACAAAACTTTGCCTGACTTTCCATCAGTGTGGAGACGAGCAGAGAGGAATTGAATTTTTTAACTTTTGGCTGAACTGTCTATTTAAAGTTTTTGTAAAGGAACAGTTCAACCAAAAATGTGTATGTGCTTTTGCCTCATATTGGATATTTATGTGTCATTATTCACACATGATTTATGCGGGTCAAATTTCAAATTGATGGTTTAGTTTTAGCTCATTGCACTGGAAAAATTGGTCACTTCATAAACAAGCTAAAACCTAATGATTAGAATAAAGACTAAAAACAACTTCCTGATATGTTATTTTCTGCAGTGGGGGATTGTGTCTTATATGCAATAAGACTATAATATTTTTTGCAGCGTACCTGCCAGCACACGTGTTTCTGCGGACCAGCTCCAGCACTTTCGCCACATTGCTGATGGATCCATCCGTGACGATGAAGACCTGCCGAGGGTACGAGCGCTGCATGGGCTGTTGGTACACCCAGGACAGCGCCCCCAGCAGGTTGGTGCCTCGCATGTCAGCTCTCATCCTCTGGACGTACTCGTACGCCTGCGTTAGAGTGACCTGAGGAACAGCGCAGTAGAGATGCTATCAGTTCCACAGTGAAGGTGGGAGAGGCGATCATCGAACAACAACACCTGTCCGACTGCGTGACGTCGCCTGTGCAAACATACACCTATGTTGTCAAGATGAATCCACTGTTTGATATCAGATGGCCCAATTACCCCGTGAGGGTAGCAGAGAATTGAATCAGTGCATCTCTAATAAAGCGAGAGCAAACACGCACACGTTAGCACCTGCTTTAAAGCCGCCTCAAATCACACCGTGGACAAACATGCCTGACGGGAGAGGAGATGGAGGGACATCTCTTGCCTTAGTGAAAATGCATGAAAGGTCACCATATGGTCAGGAGTATGTGCAAAGACTGTTTGTCCTCGCAGCTCCTGGTCTGGATAAAACCCGATACTCTGCTACTAAGGCAACCCAAGGAACTGACCTATCGCCTGATTAGAGAGCAGGACAGATAGTCCACCGTGGCTGAAAACATCTGCTTTCGGGAAACACGATCCAAATGCTCCATGTGTTTTCGTTTTTCATATGTAATGGTGAATAACGTAATTTGTTTTGCAGGAAATCTTATAAACGAGACGAGATTTTTTTTTTCTAAGCAGGGCAATTGTGTGAGGCTAACATCAGTGCAGAGCTTGCTGGAGGTGAACAGAGGCTTGATGGTGGTGCCGAAGCCGACGATGTTGAGCATGGTGCCGGAAGGGAGACTCTTCAGTGCCACCACCATGGCTTCCTGCGGAAAAAAAAAAGTAATAGACAGGATGTGGTCTTTTCAGTGTACGCACATAAATCTAAAAACTCCTGTTCAATGGTTGTTTTTATCCATCCCACCTTTACGCGACTGATGTTGGTGCCACTCATGCTGCCACTTCGATCCACGAGAAAGAGTAGTTCTCTGGTGGCTTTGTGCAGCTCCAGAGGTTCACGAAACAAGTCGGGACAGAAGTTGAGCATCAGGACGGGGCTGTTCAGGATGTCCTTGTGGTATCGCTTCCTCACAAACTCCAGCTGTGGAGTGGAACATCAGCATGTCAACTTTGGGCACGTGTGAGATATCAAAGATAGGTGAAGAGGGTTAAAAGAAAAGTAACTACCAACCTTCCTCTCAGGCTCTGAGTCTTTGCGACTGCAGCGGATGAAATCCCGGCGGGCGCTGATCTGCTGTTCGTACTGACTGAACGAGAGCCGGCCTTTTTCTAATATGACCAACGGGCTGTGAGGTTCTGTCGAAGAGTTCATTAAAGTCAAACTATCAGACAACAAGGAAGAAAAAGAAACCAGGGAGATTTTTTTTTAATTGCTCACCACTGAGGTGCAGAATGATCTCTATGTGTCTGTCGTACGGATGCTCCTGCGCCAACGTGATGTAGGTTGCTGAGGCGCTTTGGGCGCTGGGGTCTGCATCCGCCCTCAGAGCGTGAGTGGGGCTCTCCAGGCCTACAGATCCATGTTGACAATCAGTTTAGTTCATGCACTGGTTCATTTTGAAAATTTGAGCTGTTTTGCCTTCTTTCAGACTTGTTGGAAGAAAACATCCAAAATGTCTATTTAATCATTTATTTTACATGATATGTCTGTACTGAAAACGTATCCAAGATAAGATAATTGTCTTAGTGTAGGTAATAAACTGTATTTCGAGGAGATATTTAGTTTATAATTTCACCCTATTCACCCAAAGTGTCGAAAAAGGTATGAGGTTTTATGATACAGCTCTCACAGACACCAAACTTTAGTTTATTCCTTAGTAGTAAGAAAAGAGATGTCCAAAATTCCTTCAGTAAAAACCTTTGACTCTAATATCGCAGTTTTAAGCCTGGCTTTATCAAAGTTCAGTTTTCTGTTACAGATATGTTGTAAATTATCTAATTGGATAATGCATCATTTGCATATTTGAACACAACATTTCTAAAAACTTGTAATACGAAAAAACTAATTTTCTTTACAAAGGCAACCAACTCTTGAGGTTTCATGGTGATATCTTTAAGTTAAAACATGATGCCTATTCACCAGTAGTGTCTCACCAGTCATGCATCTTACAATTTAGTTTTCCATTTCTTCAGCACACACCAGTGGAGGAGATTAGGATTTTGTGTTCTGGCTATGTTTGGACTCAGTCCTATTCGTTAGAGGTCGTAATGAGATTGCCCTGTTCCAGTATTTCACAATGACTGTAGTCAAGACCTACTGAATCAAAGATATTTGAGTAGGAAAGGCAGTACCGGCCAGCAGGCAGGCCCCTCTGACCAGCAGCTGGAAATTGAGTTCGTAAGGTGCCAGGTTGGCAGCTGGACTGGTGAAGATGGCGTGGGCACACTGCTGCTCAGAGTCCAGGGCCCGCTCCTGTTTTCCTGTGGTGGTACGGAAACAGCTGGTTGGTCTGAGGAGGAGAACAATAAGCAGCAGTCAGCCTTCAATGTCTTAATCTACTGAAATCTACAACTATGGTCAAACAGTTTTTCCACAGTTAGTTGAGTCATAAATACCCATTTTCTTCAGATTTCCCTCCATTTTCACTCTTGCTTGAAGTCATCTGGCCGGTCACGATGGGGGTGAGCAGCGCAGGGTAGACGATGCGGATCGCTCCGTTCTCTAACGTGGGGAGTTCGAGTGTGGTGCTTATGACGACAGAAACGATATCCATGGGACCAATGAGGCCTGTGCCAATAATGAAGGTGGTTCTTTCGAGGTCTTCATCCAGAATGAGATGTCCTGGAGCACAAACAAAGCGGTTCCGTCATGAAACAATTGAAACAGACACAAGAGACGAAGATGTGTGACGATCATTGGGGCGGGTCACAAACATAACCCTCCTCTGTTTCCGAACCCTGGTCGTTTTCATACAGTCCCAAATATAAAGTCCTTCATGCCTTGTAATCAAAATAATCTAAAGCTGCATTAGACTCACTTAAATCTGAGGGGCGTTGGTGTTATTAGATAACTTACTCCACGTACATGATACTGTAGCACCGCTTCCGACAATATTATGCACTTCAAGTTGATATATGTTTGTACTAAGTGAATGCCATTTCACCATTAGGCAGACAGCCAAAAATCTATTTGCCCTCCTCGTCTGTCCTTTCCATCCTCCGGTGGGGCCGAAGCGGGACAGAAGGGGGGCCTTACTGTGGCTACACTTGTGTTTATACAGACACAAGATCGTTACAGCAGTAGACACCAGTCTGCAGCAGTTCAAACAGTGGTTTAAATGATTTGCAGTTCCACCATATTAAAGTACAAATTGCAATGTTTATCTACAAGCAAAATATGGGAAGTGTCATCAGGTTTAATTTCCTGAGTGTTTCCTCTATTATGAGCATGTTGGAGAAATAGTCATACATCCATTCTTACTCGTATTACTCATCATGTCTAGGTTTGTGAGGCTGCAGAGCAGAGAACCAATGCCTAATGCCCACTAGCGGTATCTATGAATGGATTTGCTTGATTTCTGCTCAGTGTCTCAATGGATAGCCCCATAAACACAGTTTATGTGAGTGTGCATGAAAGCAAATCTAATTTCTTACTTGTTGAGGCTTTTTAAATCATATCAGGCGACTACATAGGCTTTTTTTTTTTCCTTTGGAGCATTCCTCCATCTTTCCTCCTCACCGTTGGTGCATTGCATGTCGAGGCTGGAGCTCCCACAGCAGCCCCAGTCTTGCCCACTGCCACAGGGGCCGTCGAGACCAGATCCAGGGCAGCAGTCCAAACAGCAGTCCTTCAGCTTCCCTCGGTTCTGGATCTGGACCCCCACCAACCGGCCTGCGATCACAGCCTCAAAGCCCACCACAACCTCCTTTTCCCCGAGAGGATACACAAACACACCTAGAAGACCGAAAAAAGAAAACACAAAACAATGATTTCAGAGTTTTGCTTCATTTTAGAAACATGTAATATATTCTAAAGCACCAAAGATATTTGTAAGCGAACAATAAATTCCCAGTTTTACTTTGTCGCTGTGGACAAATTTGTGAAACAAATATATATACTGGGGAAAAACTGGCATGGCAGATTTGAGCAAAAATGTTCAAATGCTTAATTACTTGTATTTCATTTGGGAGTTGTTTTTTTTTTTCAAAAGAGATATATGTACATCTGACTAACTCAATGCAGGTGCGTAGGACAGTATAACTTTAGTCTTGAGAAAAGACGATACCACACACTGCTTCACTAAACATACACAAAAGTTTCATCTGTTACCAACAAACTCTCAAAACCCTTTTGCCAGCAAACAGAAGCTCATATCAGATAATGCTGAGCTGCATGAGAATCACCGGGTCTTCACTTTCACTTCACATATTGTTGTGACGAGTAAAGAAAGCTTCCTAGTTCTTACAAACTCAAAACAATCTCATCAGTTTGATGAAATATGATTTGATTTTAAATTCAGCTTGATGACATGTGGAGTCACCACAGTACAGCTGCAAACAGCATTATTGTTCTAAGAGTTTAGCATCACACTACTCACCTTCTACAGACTCTGTGTCAGCATTAGCATAAGTAAGGTGTGCAGTGATGCCCAGGGAGCAGCCGTTGGCACAGGACTTGATGCAGGAGGCCTTGAGCAGCAAAGGTTCCCATGTGGAGCAGTTTCTCAGTCCCACCATCATTCCAGGGCAGCAGGCAAGCCTCTACTCTGCTGGTTGCATGAGAAGACAGGTGCGGAGACCAGTGAAATAGCCTGAGCAGACAGGAAAAGCCAAATATGTGAGTGTGCATTTTAATTCTCTCATTTTACATTCACAGCACAATCTCAGTAATCTTTGTAAATCAGACCTGATTTGTCCTGAGTTGATTAAAAGCATCTAAAATGCCAGCTGGTTTCACATTTTAATTTTTAAAGTCTCGCTGCCAGATATCTATTCATCAGCTCCTGAGCATGTAACCAAGCCATCGCCTCTCCTCAGGCTCCTAGCAACCAAATGTGATAGTTTGAGTGTAAGAGTCCTGGTCAATCATTAACACTGCAGGTCAGCACTAAATACACTGTGCATCATGCCTAACGTATGCAATCAGTAGCCAACCTGTATGCAAATCCACACGGACTTACCACTACTGCTCTACCACAGCAAGATGATGGATGGTAAGAGTGGTAGACTCTACTCTTCTGAAACTTAGAAACAAACAAACAACTAATCCTGATTTTCTTCAGCATGGTCTTTTATGTAACCCGGGCCCAACGCAATAATTCTTCATGACTGACTACTTAATAATAAAGTGCAGCAGGTGCAGAGACCAGTGTGCAGATTACAGCTGAGTGAATGGTAGACTGCACAAGCCTGTGTGTGTGTGTGTGTGTGTGTGTGTGTGTGTGTGTGTGTGTGTGTGCGCGCGCGCACGTGTGTGTGTGTCCATATGCACGTGTGTTTGTGTATGCACACATGCAGGCAAGTGTGTGCGCGTGTATGTTTACTGTGGTCCAGGTAATGGTCTTTTCACATCTACGTTTCTAACAAGATCAACAGCCTCCATCTGGCTACTGTGCGCTCGGCTCGTTACAGGCAAATAAATGCCTGGTTTGTTAAAGTAGCAACGAGCAAAAAGGAAAAGTACAACTCAGGACCCCTGTGAAGACTCAGAACTGTGGCAGAACTGAGGAATAAACCTGACAGACTGACTGTTCAGCTGTATCACTGAGGAAAAAGATAGATAATGACTTCTTTACACATTATGAGTTGGCCGTGTGTGTGTGTGTGTGTGTGTGTGTGTGTGTGTGTGTGTGTGCTTTTTTATTACAGCAGATAAGCATAAAGAAACAAATGAATGATAAAAAGCACACACGTGCATGTTAACCTTTTGAATTACTGTCTGAAACTCAAACACAGATATTTACTGAAAACACAACAACATTTACTGACACGTTTTGGCGAGTTGCTCATGAGTCGCTCTAGCAGCTGTTGAATGAAGCTTTAAAAGTGTAACCAAACCTTACTGAGTGCAAACTCTGCATTTCCTCTACGAGGTTTAATGATTCTGTCTGGGTGTTTGCAGTAGCACAGCTGGCCAAGACTTAGCTCAATACTGCAGTCCCCCCTGTGTCAGTTACAAGCTTCAGATAACAAGCAAAATAATCATCCAGGAGCACTTACTGTACCGTTCAGTGCCGTGTCTGATAATTTGCCTCCGTGTCCAGTATCTGCATCACATCTGCTCGCGGGTTTCCCAGTGATACAGCGGTCAGGAGTTTTCCTGGTAACAGATACTGCTCCCCTCTCTATCTCTCTCTCTCTCTCTCTCTCTCTCTCGCTCTCTCTGTCTACCTCTCTCTTTCTTTCTCTCTGCCCACAAATCCAGCAGTTTTCCTATAAGGAAAGAAGAGCCACATATTCATTGATACAATATTACAAAATACTTAAATGGGATGAATTTGATCAACAGTATTGACAGATTATTGCTTGTTTAGCCTACAATGACACATCAAACCAAAATCCTGATCAGCTGCATAAAATGTATTTTCAGTATTGGCTGATCAGAATGTACAATTGTAAAACATTCTTTCAGAAGACCTGGAAATGTCACTGCTGCGATCAATCACCAGCCCGCAGCTTTGCACTAACCCACATTTCCTGTTAAGTGAAATGTCATCTGCTTACCTGGTCTGACCTGAGCCACAGAGCTGATCAGAAACTATGATCCTGAACCTGCCGCGCAGGCACAAGCTAACGCACAACGGTAAGTGAAGCAGAGCCTGCTTTTCATCCAGACAATTGGCTGTGATGGTAGCAGCACCATAATTCATGGCTAATGGCTCGGCCAGAGAGAGGAGGGGTGGTGATGTGTTCTGCCTCTTCCAACAGGTCAGTCAAACAGCAGCAGCAGCAGCAGGCGTGGGTAGGTGAGACCAAAGAAGCAGCAGCTTTTTGTCTTCTATTCTCCATTTTAATGGGTCCAATGCTACAGACTTAAAAAAGAAAAAAAGAAAGAAAAAATAGCAAAGCTTCATTTTGAAAAGAAAATAATGAGAACATATGGAGAGGTAAGTAAGAGTAAGACATAACCATGAACATTTAGCTGTGTCTTGATTTCATTTATTTCTTCATACTGTATTTTGAAATATAATAAATAGCTATCTTAATCAAAGCCAAAATTTACTTGTTATTATTTTCTTCATGTGTTATTGCTACACAACTTTTAATCATGAACAGTTTGACGTCTTTCTGCAAAATCCACTGTTCTTTCTCAGGTGATCATCACTGAATCGGCC
Source organism: Diplodus puntazzo (assembly GCA_963678695.2). Classification (NCBI taxonomy): domain Eukaryota; kingdom Metazoa; phylum Chordata; class Actinopteri; order Spariformes; family Sparidae; genus Diplodus; species Diplodus puntazzo. Next base: position 7,718,690 of record OZ023166.1, on the reverse strand, counting down.
AGATTTACTGCTGTGTTTACAATGAGCACTGAGAGGAGAAATTACTTTTCTTCTAAATGATGAACATGAAATTGTGGTTGAGTAATCCATAATATGTCATTCTCATATTCCACTTATACACAGTCACTTTACAAGTACTTTTTTTTTATATATATAACACAGTCACTTTATAAAGTATTTTTGCACATTGTTGTTGTTGTTCTATGCTGTTGTTGTTTGTTTGCACCGAAGCTTTTTGGGAAAACGTGATTTTATAACACTGTGTACTGAGAATATGGCTGGAATGCCAAAAAAAACCTCTTGAATCTTGAACTTAGTTATTTAAGGTGGAAGTGCCCATTACCTTGATTGATAGTGTGCCACAGGATAAAGATGGCATTAATTTCATGTGGCCTCTATGTTTGACATGAGGTAACAGACCTATATGACTGGTTTTATGTATAATAAATACAATTATCTTTATTTGTTGCTTCAGTTAAACACAGAAAGATAGAGAGCAAAGGTCTGATATTTAAAGTAGGAAACATTTACAACATAATTTGTGAACTTTGAATTACTTACTAAATGGTGCGAGTCAAAAAAAAAAAAGAAAAGCTTTCACATATCTAGCTATTATATTTTGATATGGGTAGGAAGACAGCTATATCAATACTCACCTCTCTTCTTATGGGAGCCTGTGTGAGTCTGCTCCCATACTGCCTCCATGTGGCCATTTTCATTTTCCTCTTCTATCACAGTAAATCATGATCTTTAACAGCTAACTGTGCACTCATGGTTACATTATCATCTTTTCCTTTTACCCCGACATTTTCCATCCCTATTCATTCACATTCAACTCAATCACACTCTTGACCACTTTGAATAATGCCTCTTATAATGTTGAACTAATAAAATAAGTCTTAACTCTAGTTGCACATTTTGTCTTTTTAATGCTGCTCTTTGGTTCTCAAAAGTACCTGATGTTTAAAAGGCATGTGAGTAATTAACAGTGGGCCTAATTGGATATGAATGTAAATAAATTACTCGTTAATGTTTCATCTATGTTAATGAAAAAGTGTCACTACAAACAGGTACCGGTGGACTCCAAATGACCTGAAACATGCTCCTGAACACTTTCTGGAGGAACATTTCAGGAAATTGAACATTTGACACTTCAAATTCAAGTACAATATTTCTGGGTTTCATGCATGATAGGAGATGATCCTGTATGTGGAGTTACCGACCACAACAAATATTTACAACCAACAAAAAATAATTTCAAAAAAAGTCCGCCCCTTTCAAGCCCCCTAAAAAAACATGAGAAACAAACATAGCAGACTCCCTACAGAGCCAAGAGAGTGTTTTTTGGGGAAATTTCAGCAAAGGGATACAGTGGGAATAATTGGATTTAATACCATTAACGAGAACATCAGAGTAAACAATCACTTGGACTCCTCTGATAAACGATCAGTAAAATAAAACTTGATAACCAGATTAAACATGAGGAAAATGTTCAATCTTCATAAAGAACACATGCACAGAACCTAGGCTATATGTATCTTTTAGGACCTTCACTTTTCTCTAGGACCATGTTTACTCTATTTATGTAATTTGCATCAACAGGGAGGAGGTAAGCATCGCTACCGCCATGTTCCAGCACATCAGAAGCATCTATGAGTGGTTGGACTCACATCGGATCTGCAGTGCATGAACCGCGCAGGTTGGTGCAGCGTGTGGGAGTGTCACTCCATGGTCCGTGTGTGTGAAGTGTTGGGAACCCCTGCTGATTAGTTCGCCAAAAGAAAAGCTGCATTGTTGTTGTGCTACTGGCATGCTGGACCTACTAGTGATTGTTTGTCATCATGGACAGATTAATCTGGGGGACAAGACGGAACCGAAGTGAAAAGTGCAAGTGAAACTTAAGGCTACACCGAAAATCTGTGGTGTTCCTCCACCTCCACCTAAACATATTACAGGGACTACCAGTTAAAACTAGTTAAAACCGGACTATTTTTTGTCGGGGAATAATGCCCTGCAGTACATATTTTGCTGATGATTGAAGACAATTTAATTAATATTGAAATGTGAAAAAAAAAATGTTTAAAAATTTTATTTTGGGTAAATCCGTTTTGATATTAATCGAGTAATACAAAAAATAGTTAGATTAATCAATAAAAAAAAAATCAATAGGTGCAGCCCTAATTATGATGCTGGCCAAATGGCTATCAAACTATCCATTCATTCAAGAGCTTGTAATGCTACCTGACATCATGCAGGACTTTGTAGATCCAGTAGCAGAGGATGTCTCTACCAGACTGTAGAAGTTCCAGTATTGTGACACTAGATGTCAGCCTTCTCAAGTCAGCCGTGGACTGGAATCACTTCTTTTTCTGCCAGTCTGTTTGTCCAAACAGGGGCTATATTTAAGTGTTGGTGATCTTCATCCACTCATGTACTGTGCTAACGATCTGCAGTCCCTCTTTTAGACCAGTCATTTGCATCTTTCAAAGACATCTCGTTGCCAACTCGACTGTCAGTCTAGAACTGCACATAAAAACATCATGTAATGTATTTTGGGTACTGTCTGGTTAACACACAAGTTATATTTTTAGCTTTAACAAGAATCCTAAACGCTTTATCATAGTCAACTGGACTTGTTTCAGTTTCTTGAAACAAGTCCTGTTGTTTATATGATATAGTACTTTTAAGCTTTAGTTCACACTTTCACACAAAATCTTCCCATTTTTGATTTTGTGCCGCCTAACTTGAAATGCAAAATCAAAGAATGAACGAATGAATGGCTTATGCTGTTTCTTTTTCATTGCGGGTTTAGATGCAAAGAGTGTGCAGCCTTGTTTTAACCACCAGCACGTCGACAAAGTGAACAAGTGCAAAGAGGCCTGTTCAACCATGCTACAGCACAGTGAGAGACACATTTTAGCCTGGCCTCCCGTCCTGTAGGTAAGGTATATCCACCTGTACATGTTAAACAGAGTATACGAGATAAAGTCATGTTGCCAGCTTGAGGATAAAGTGCAGGTTTTCAAAGGTCAAAGAAACACTGAGCATCACAGCGTCATTCTGGGTCGGGAGCCCTCAGAACCCTTCTGTTCTGCTCATAAATAAACATCAACAAACTCCAACTGCATATTTGGGTTTAATTCAGTTCTAAAATATTTGACCTTATTTCATACTACCTGCCACTGAATTTACTGAGTGATTTAATTCCATAAAAATATGACATTGTGACAAGACAAAAGACCTGTGCAGATAAATGAATATCATTGTTCTAATTATTATAAATGTTATCAACCACATCATCATTATCATTTAATTTAGGGAAAGTGGATATTTCATTATTGAACAGTTGGTGGTTAATGTGAATTTAATGGCAGTTAATGTGATTGTTGAGGTCATAATAGATCTAATTAACAACGTGTCTAACAATGACCCAATACAGGCCTGTGCAGACGAGCTGCTTCTGCTTGACTATTGTCATGGGGTTCAAGTGTCTGTCTGTGTGGAAATGTTGGGAACCTCTTCTCTCTTGCGTACCCCACTGACCTAGATTTCAATTGTTTTCTGCCTGAGACAATGGGAGAAATGGTTTCATAACCGAACACAATACCTGGGTGTTATTCAACACGATTGTTGTGAGGTTCTCATTGTGGTGTGATTTTGTGCGGAGCATTGTGTGTTTTCTTTATGTAACCTGCTCGAGCAGCCGGCCAGTGACGAGCCTGTGCACCCCACAATAAATCTCTTCTAGACGGCTCAACAGATGATTGTGCATTCACATGAATTTCCGCGGCCCAGCCAGTCCAATCACTTGCATGAAATCTTATTCTCCCAAGACATGATTAATTGTTAAAACCTGATGAATCTGCGATTTTTCATTCTCTGATAATTGAGCACAGCTGTCACCTGGACCTGAAAAACAGTCACTTACCAGAAGTGCTGCCAATTTAGCCTGGAAGTATGGATGTTAGTCTATGCACTATCCTTTTAAACGATCTGTGATTTCACATTTTCCATTTGCTGTTGAGCAATGCCATTATAATTGTGTGTACCAAAAAAAAATCATTGCAGCTCTTACACCTGTGTATAGAATATCAGGGTTGTGGGAATTAAAGTATGACTAACATTAGCGGAGGTTAATTAACTAAATTTCTTCAATTTAATTGGAATACTTGAGCTTAGAGATTCTATCTTAACTGTTCACATGGACACTAAATAAAGTGATAAAATGAAGATATGCTTTGCCCCAAAGCATTTAATCAGAAAATAACTTTTTTGACCAACACAAAGTTGTTCTGTCCGCTGGCTGTGAAGCTTTGAATCTGCAGGAAACATAACAGAAGAATCATAAGAAGATTTTTTCCACATTGTTGGCAGAATTCAATTCATTCATTCATTCATTTGAGCTGCCTGTTAATACAATTTTGAAGATGGACCCTTATTGTGTTAGCTCAACTTTTCAAACACTCATTTGAGGCATTTTTATTCTGATTGGACTATTATTCTCATCTTCAGTGGAACATCAGGGTCCATGTAAATTTTATTTATTGTCTTGCTTGCAGCTGGTTTCATGTGACTTTTCAGTTTAGGCAACTTAATTTGTAGGGGCAATTCAAATGCTTTGCATAAGGTAAAGGAAGGCAATTCAGGTAATAAAAGCACAGTTAGAAGGATGAATCAGTCAAAGACAAGGAAGACCATCAGAGGTTTCGACTAAGCTGTGAAACTGACAGAAGTTGGGGCACGTCTAAGATTATCAGGGAGTTGATTCAGATCGCTAAAGGCAGCTGTATTCTAACTGGTTCTGACTCGGGGCGATACCACTTAAAAGCTTCCTTAGGATCTAAGAGACCTGCTGGGAGAGGTATTTTTTTGCCTGAGGGTGTTCAGTGCTATTGACAACCTTCACAGGTACACGATGTACTTAAATCAATGCTGTATTCAGGGCCGGTGCACTGGAAATACTCAACTAGCCAAGAAGAACCACATAAACTGTCACATTAATTTGAGCCAATTTATGGTGATTAGGTTTATTTGCAGTAGATTTACAATTCTATTGCTAAAGATGAAAGGAAAATGCTGACGAATGAGTTGTGCACAATCTTTTGACAGCAGCGTTCACGATTAAACGAAGCCAAAGTTGGAAAAGAGTTGATAAGGTGGAACATCACAGCTTGCAGTGATAGAAACGGGCAGGCGAAGCAGAAAAAGAGAGGCGGAGCGCTCCGTGCTCGGTGGACGGATGAAGGAAGAGTGAGCAGAAGGCAAATTAATCAAAGGACATCAAAGGGAAATGGGCTGAGGGAGGGAAGGAATGAAAGAGTGCCGCCCGTTTGTCCCATGCCGTTCCCGCTCCGCTCCGCCTGAGCCTGCTCTCAGATCTCAGGGCCATTGTGCCGCACGGGTGCATGGAGGGGGCTGGGGCACAACGCACACAATATACACACAAACACACACACTCACAAATGTCTGAGAAACGTTTGGATGTTCTGGTTCTAGATTCTGGCTCCTCATCCTCTTAATTCTCTCCTGTTTCTCATCCCTGCATAACGTGAGCTTGCAAATCGAAGCATTCAGATTCACCAGCACAAACGTTGCCCGAAACATAAACACACAGTCGCACACTCTCTAACACATACTGTATGTTGTTGTCAGCATGAACTCTGCCGTCAGCGCTGGCTTGTGGCAGCAGTGGTCGGCGCTCTTTGATAATGCCCCGCTAGATTCAGCCGCCACTCTTTTTTATCGTTCGGCCAGTTAGTTGGCTCAAAGTTGACTCCAATTTGCGCTTCTCCTCTGGGCTCCTGGTCGGCACAGACGTCTTTTCTGTGCCCACGTAGACTGGGACCGTGCCCCTGTGTCTGTTGCCTGCGAATGTACAGAACATTGTGTTTATGTGAGCTTTATGCTCTGATCAGACTTTGTGTTACTATCCAGGGCAGTAAAAGGAGTATTCACATAAGAGTTGCATGCAGATGCTTTAATGTTTTGGTGACACGAGCTGGACTGAACAAACCTGACTATTTTATTTTGACACATGACACATCAGCAGTTCTTCCATGCAGAGTGTCTGTGATCTATTTCTGTTTAGTTAGTATATAACAGTGAACAAAGAGAGCTGGAGTAAACACCGTCCCTCTGAGGCTCCTTGCTAAAGAAGTCTGAGCCCCTTCAGTGGGTGATGAGATATAAAACCTTCAATATCTCATGCTATTAATTATTAACAACTGAAAAAAAAGCCTCCCAGTTTCAAGCATTAATGCATTCATCGAGGCAAGTACCTGAGGTCTTAATGGCTGAAATGCATGTACTGTTCTCATGAGTCAACGACCAAGAGATATTCAAAGCTTTTTAAATCTTTGAGTGCCTCTGACTTCTTCAACAATTCTCATATTTCTTACTTTAAAATCAGGTTAGACAGTCACAGAAGCCACTGTGTTGGTTCGTTGATACAGATCATATTTCAGTGGGTTTGAAGAAGCTACTTTGAAAGCTGCCAATTACTTGATACTTGGAATAAGTTGAGCTACAGCAAAACTTCACGTGAGAGAAATCTGATTTGGCAATGAAAGCTGCTTCAGAAAAAAAAAATAGTTCAGACTACTTTTTTAGAAGTTTAAATCTTTGTCTGAAAAAAGTCATACATGATTCAATATTTAAGATACAACTCTATGTAGACTTACTTGCATGTGAAAAAATTAGGAACTGAACTACACGAATAACAATGCAGTTTTGAATGAAATTGAACAGCATGCCACCACAAAATATACATGCAACAACTAGTTTAAGTACAAATACAAATACTTTACTGCTCCCCAACACTGCAAAATGTAACGATTTATTTTGTTGTCATACAAAGACTCTATGTGGTGAAACTGATTAGAGATCCTTGAGTCACACTCCACTTTAATGGTCACATACCTTCCAATACTTTGTAATGTTTTTTACGGGGGTAGTTGTATCTCACATAATGATATTGTTTGAGGGAAAAAGCTGTGAGGATTTAGATGCAAGAAGAGTCCAACGTTCTGTTTACAAGTCTGTTTCACCGGTCAAAATGAAGAGGCACATCCAAAAAGTGAACAACGATCGCGAGACTCAAACACAAAAATAATGTTTTGATTTTTTTTTTTCCATCAATGATCCGTTCCAGACTTTGAAAATACACCGTGTTCATTTTTTTTTTACTGTATCTTTATGTAACAAAAGCAGAGTTCAGCAGAGAAAGACAAAAGTGATGTGAACTGACAATATTTTAATGGGGGGGATAAAAGACTGTAAGTGATCAATGGAGGCGGCGGCCAAGTGATGCCCGGGGGACGGCTTTGATGTGGGCATCCTCAGAGGGACGCCGGGGACAATGCCCTCTTTGAGGGGCATGCAGAATGGCAGACACTTCCCTCTCCCTCTCTCTCTCTCCCGCTCTCTCACACTCTGTCACTCAACCTCACTCCATCTCCTGCTCGCTGCGCTCCACGCCGCGACTCCTCGCCCCATACGCTCGTCCATGTCGCCCTCTCTCGCTCTTGCATTCCTCCGCCCGTGTCACATCAGCCTATATCCTTATCTGCATAACTTTCTCCCTCTTCCTCTCCCATTAATTAATTCAAACAACACCCCCTTCCCCGCCGCCCAGCCAATCACTCTGCCTTCCCGTCCTCTCTCCCCCCCACCTCCCCTCCCTATCTGCATCTCTCTCTCCCTCCCTCTGTCTCCTTTCATAGAACCAAACCTCTTTGTGATGTCCAGCCTTGGCAAGTTGCGCCCGATTTGCTGTCACAGTCTTAATGAATTCATCTGTTTGTGTATTGGCCATGGGAGCATTTCTCCCTCCTCCCTCCCTCTCCCTCTCTCTCTCTCTCTATCCGACCCCCCACCCCACCTCCATCTCTTACTGGTGTTCCCCTGGGGGCTCTATATATACCAGGGACCACTCCGGGCACCTATTGTTCCTCTAAGTAAACTTACAGACAGATGCCCTGCACCACAGTGTGGGAGAGAGCCCAGAGAGTCAGGAGGAGGGAGACAGCCAGCGTTTGCAGAGAGCGACCAGACAGTACTGACCTGGAAACACCGCAGGGTGAGCCTCATCTCTAGCACCTCTGCATCCTCTCCGCTCGTTCCGCGTGGCTCCCGTCGGTCTGCTTGTTGTCACTGCGGAGCGAAGGTCTGATGTTCTGACACCATGCTGCTGCTGATATCACTGCTCACCATGGGACTCGACTGCTTGCTGGGAGCCCCGACAGGTCGAGAGGTCTACAGGATGCCCCAGAGTGCACTCAAAGGTACTTTTTTTACATAAACTTACACTCCTTATTTTTGTTTCTAGATGATGGCAGTATGCGTTAAGTGGAAGTGAGACTTCTGTTTGGGATTCTGATTGCTGCGTTATAAGAGCTTCTCGAAGGTGGATTTAAAATAACTTGTTGAAATGTGTAGAATTGAGAGCAAATCATTCAGTGTGAGGGAGTATCCTGCAAACTAACACTGGTGATGCTGTGATGCTTCTGGTGATTCTCTTAAGTTCTAAGCTCAGCGCTTTCATACACATATCTGCAGGTTTTTGTAAAAAAAGCTGACACATAACACGTATAAAAAAATTACTTTCGCTACAGGCCTACTTTGTGATTTAAGTTGGATGACGTGTGGAAACATACAGCGTGACGATACACTTTAATGTTTTACTGATGAGCAGTGGGTGTCAGACGTTGAAGGAAGCAATACTGAAACATTAGAAATGTTTCTTAGTCTTCTTTAGGCTACATTTGATTGTCTCCCTTTCTCTGGCAGACGCACTGCAGGGAAACTTGTTAAATCCTGCAGTACAGCATAGCGGTGAGGGACCTCTGGCACTCTCTGGTTGAAGTGCTGAGTATAGCTGAGCCTCCATACAAACAACTGGTGATGGCAGTGTGTGTTTGGAGTGTTCAGAACAAGGGACTCGGGGTCCCAGCCGCCCCGGGGCTGCCAGCCCGTGCCCCTACGGCCTGTCCCTGCCCGCCAGCCTCTGCCAGCTCAGCCCTGGCCTTCTAATTAAGTCTTCAATCAGCATTGTTGTTGTTAGTGGCCTATCCTGTGATGTTGCGCGGCACAGAGGGGGGCTGCCGGGTCGGCGGCCCGATTGATGTGTGCCTGCAGAAGCCTCACCAGCGCGCTGAGCGTGAGCTAGCTCCCCTAACACGCTGCCAATGAGCTCAAAGAGCAGCATGAGAAAAAAGGGGGCTACTCACACACACATACCAGAAAGCTGCACCAGTTCATGCTAATGCCCACAAATGCACATCGTGTTCCCACAGCAAATTACCGCAGGACCCTCTCATGCGCCTGTCGCCACATTTTTCCCTTCCAGAGATCTGGTAGTTTTGTAATTCAGTGAATGGACACGTATTTATCTTAAAAGTTTGCACTGAAGCCAATCATTGGATTTTTGAGGCCGCCACTGAAGTCAATATTTATTTCAGACACAAACAATTTTTTATAGCGCTGCTTGTGACCGAGATATGTTCAAACAGGACAGCTGCAATGAAGATATAACCACCATCTTATCTTCCGAATGTTACAAACATGAATATACTGTCATATCAACCTGAACAATATATTGGTCTGGCTAACTGATGTGCACTTCTTTAGCTGGTCTTCTTAATCTTCTCATCTTAATGCTTTTCTTTAATATCCTGTGCTTTCTTCTCTTTCTTCCTGTTGTCTCCTGCAGCTCTGTCTGATCGTGGCACTGTGGTTCTAGAGGCGGCCATGTCCAGCGCCCTGTCCACCCTCGAGCTCGCATCATCTGAGAGGAGTCGGGCTGAAGCCGGCTGCCGGGGCTGCGTTCCCTGTTTGTTTCAGGACTGTGGACAGTTGACCGGCGCCTGCTGTAAGTAAAGTGTGACTCTTCTTCTCTTTTCTCTTTGAGCATCTTCAGTCGCTGTTGTTCTGTATTACAGATGAATGCTCTTAGTAATTCTAACCGTCATATCTACTCTTCAGCGTCTCCTGCCAGCGCCTTATCAGAGCCCAGCTGTGATGTCATCACTAAGGCCCAGAAGCTTCAAGATGAAGCCGAGCGTAGTTGGGTTTTGAGCCAGGCCTGTGCGTACTACCAGCACCGCTGCCCGCCTGGCGAGATAGATAAGGAGACCTGCATCAGGATCATGGGGGAGAGCTGCAGCGCTCGTGTCCTCCAGTGCAGCCTGCTCAACACGATGCAGAACCTGGAGCCTGCGACACAGACGCATGCACAGGGTGAGGAGATGTATTCATGCATTCATACAGATGATCCGACGATTTTCAATTGCACAGCTCTGATATTAATTTATATTAGGCAAACGGTTTTGCTGCGGTTTTCTGAGCATCGGTGTCTCTCTCTGTCCCAGCAGCAGTGTGCGGTCAGAGGTCGTCCGGGGTGCAGAACATCACACAGCCTCGCTCCCGCATTGTGGGTGGCTCTCCTGCTCCTCTGGGCAGCTGGCCCTGGCTGGTCAACCTCCAGCTAGATGGTGGCCTGATGTGCGGCGGGGTCCTGGTGGACAGCTCCTGGGTGGTCACTGCCGCTCATTGTTTTGCCGGGTGAGTGTGCATCCTTGTTTTCTGCTAACTATAATAACATCTTTGATTTGTGTAAAGCGTTTGAGATTATTTTTCCTCCTCTCACTCCCTCTGTCCGTTATTGTTCTGACCTCTGCAGCAGCCGTAGCGAGAGCTACTGGACCGCCGTGGTTGGGGAGTTTGACATCACCAAAACTGACCCTGATGAGCAGGTTCTCAAAGTGAACCGCATCATCCCTCATCCTAAGGTAACAATCTAGTATCATATCTGATTGTATTGCGTTGTCTCTTCTACCTCACCTGCCTGGTTGAACGATCAAGAAGCCAGATCGGTCTTCAAGTGATTTAATCAGTCAAACTTTCTCCACTTCCTGCAGTTCAACCCAAAGACGTTTAACAACGATATAGCGCTGGTGGAGCTGACGTCCCCTGTGGTCCTGTCCAACCGTGTCACTCCGGTGTGTCTCCCCTCTGGCATGGAGCCCCCTACTGGCAGCCCGTGCCTGGTGGCAGGCTGGGGCTCCCTCTATGAGGGTGAGTGGGAGATAATAGACATTGATTTTCACTTTAGAGGCATTTATAGCTTAGTTTTCTTAGCTATTTGTTCAGAATATGTGCTGTTGATGCTGAGGAAGACTTTGAGTTTTAAACGTATAAACGCTCATCATATAACATGTTGCATTTCTCTGTGTGTTATTTTCTACAGACGGCCCGTCTGCTGATGTGGTGATGGAGGCCAAGGTGCCTCTGCTGCCTCAGAGCACCTGTAAGAGCGCCCTCGGCAAAGAACTGGTCACAAACACCATGCTGTGCGCTGGCTATCTCTCCGGAGGCATTGACTCGTGTCAGGTGGGAATTAACGCATCTTTAAATCACTTTTAAAAGATCTGATATTCATTTGTTTGATACTTTTCAGCAACTTTGCCATTTTCTAAAATAAAAAATCTTTCTGTGTTTTTTTTTTGTAATCATCTGTAGGGAGATTCTGGAGGCCCGCTGATCTACCAGGACAGGATTTCAGGTCGGTTCCAGCTCCACGGCATCACCTCGTGGGGAGACGGCTGTGGGGAGAAGGGCAAGCCTGGAGTCTACACACGGGTGTCTGCTTTCTCTGACTGGATTCAGGCTGAGATACAAAGTGAGTCTCAAGCAACAACTAAACACCACAAAATCTCAAATATCTGGATGTCCGACGTACGTCTTCGGCATAAGAATACTATCTACATTGCTACAATCCGTGCTTTTCTTTTGTAGAGTCATTTGGAAGCCGGGAGCCAACGTGTCCGGAGCTTCTAAAGACGACAGAAATGACGGAGGAGGAACAGAGGGCGGAGTTCAGCTCCCTCTGTCGCTTCTACACCCTGACCTGTCCCCCTGGTCAGTCTGCCGGCTCCTGCAGCCGTATGGCCGAGGACAAGTGCCTCACCCGCTTCAAGAAATGTCGTAAGTATTCACAAGCACAGTCTGATGGATTTAAAAGGACTACACGTGCTCTGCATGTTGCTTTGAGGTTTCTGATCTGTTGTTGCTCTCTCTCTGCCGCCCAGAGCTGCGCTCGTTCCTGCAGACCCTGTTGGACTTGCTCCAGAGGGCCGAGGACTACATCCGGGACAAAGTCGACTTGACCTTCTTCACCCAGACTCTGCCTCAGCTGGTGGAGCACATCTACAGCACGGCTTTCACCCACACCAGAGAGAGGAGGGACCTGGGCCTGAGCCATGGTCTCACAAAGATCCAAGGTACATGACTGACAGATGACTCAAAGCAAAATGTACAGACAACCATCTAAACTCCTACTCCCTCCCTGCAGTGTAGTTTGTCACTATTGTAACAGGTGTTTTATTACTTGCAGAACAGCTAGGTGGAGCTGTGGTGCCGACAGACCAGGGTCCTTCTCCGGTTCCTCCAGCCTTGTTCAGAGAAGTGGGACCCTCAGTGGACGACTGGGAGAAATACCTGAGAAACGTGGCCGAGGACCTAGAAAAACAAAACGCTGACACACAGAGAGGACAGGAGGAGAATCTCTTCTTACAGGTACACACAGATTCAATAGTTTCACATTATATCACCTAATGTTGATAAAATCTCAGTGTAGTCTGACGATTGAATATTCAGAAATCCTTCGAAAAGTGAACGACTCTGTACCGTGTTTTGGTCTTTATATTTTGAAAGGAAATGTATGATGTTAGCATACGTAGCACATGTAAAAAATGGCAATTAAGTATGATGTTTGGATGTGGATTTATTTGAAGCTAATCTTTATATCCAACTCAATTTTTAATTCTTCAGATGGAGGACGCATCAGTGCATCACCTGGAGGGAGAGTTTCGATCTGTCATCTCAGCTCTGCGCTCCAAACTGGACTCACGAGCCGCTCCTCCCATCCTGCACTTGGACACAGTCTACCTCCAGGAGGACTCTCCCAGCAGTCCCCCTTTACCTGCTTCTTCCACTGGAGCACCAGGCCACACCGGCCCCTCCTCCTCCACCTCCTCCACCTCCTCCCAGGAATCCCAGCAGCCTTGGTCACTTCTATCAGCTCTAATGAGTGAAATTCAGAAATTAGGGACACAAGAAGACGCGCCAGAAAGCGAAACCTCGACCGACAGCGACGTTCTCGGCGATGTAAAATGGAGCGCAACCTCAGAGGATTTTACTTTTGATGAGGATGGAGACAGAACAGAAATAAAATCTTCAGCGTCACCAGAGCAGTCAACAACTGCCGGTCAGCCGGTCGCTGAGGGCGCTCACACAGAGATGACAGCTGACCCACGACAGGCTGTGAACAATTTAAGTCTTCACAGAAAATACAGGAGCCTCCTTCGCAAGAGGCAGATACCTGGGGCCAACGGGAAAAGTACGTGCCGTGTCCAAACTTTCATTCAGCACCTTTGCGAAATAACATATGGCATATTAGGTGATAAGTGATATTTGTCAAATCTAAGATTAAATCTTTTTCTTGTTCTGTAGTTTGTCCCGGAGTGAGAGAGTCCTCACAGCAAGTCAGCCAAGTCAGAGACTCTTACAGATGGGTCTTAAATATCCCAAGCAAGAACCTACGCATGAACTTCCAAGAGGTAAATCGCCGTTTAAGAAGGAGAAGTTACGTGAAAAGAAACATTTCATACTCAAGTACTAATCAATTATCTCTCTCTCTCTCCTTGTTTCTCTCGTCTTTGTTCAGGTGTTAGTCGATCTGAGCTCCAAGAACGATCGAGGACTTTACCAGGCGCGGGTCAGAGCTGTCGTGGGAGGACGACCTTTGACCTTCTACAGTCTCGTGGGCCTGGAGAATGAGTCATTCTACCGTAGCGTGCCGAGGATCATCGCTTTGGCACTGGAGGCGCTCAAGACTTGATTTTATTTACAGCAAAGCGAGAAGAAGAAAGACTCAAACGAGAGACAATAGCACAAACACTTCTCAGAAAGACCCCTCGTCACGGGAAGGAGAGAGGGAGAGACGCACATAAAACGCACACTCACACAAACTGTACTTCTACTTCCGTCTCCTGTGAAAAGAGTTATTTTGTTTGTTCCCCGCCTGAGAGCCTGACTGTAGCTCTTACTGAAAACCATGAATGTATCAATCCAACTATCGACCGTCCATCACGCCACAGGATGTTTTCTTTTTGTTTTTGTGTTGTTTTGTTTTTGTGGTTGGAGACGCAGCCTTGTCTAACTTATGAATCTGTACAAAATAAGTTATTCACATTGTCTTTTGCAAAGGTTGAGCCTCTTGTGAAGCAGACAGACCGTATATATTATTCATATTCTTACCTTATTCCTACCATATTTATTTGTATAGAGCAAAGCATTTGTATTTTTGTAAAAAAAAATAAAATAAAATCTATATATGAATAAAATTGTTATTGATGGTAAGGCATGTGGTGTTTAATGTTGTGGTAATCTGCAGTTATGTAATTCCAAAGTGACGCGAGTTATTCAAAAGAGCTGACAGTCATGCTGCTAATCCTGCAGTACTTTGCTGCTGGTTTACCCGAACATACTTTCTTAAGGCTTGTTTTTCGATTCTGATCGGCTCCTCTCGAGACCCCCGACCTCGGTCCTCCGACCCTTTGAGGGTAAGCTTTCCCGTCAACACAGCAGCTGCTGACGCCCAGCTCCTCCCTGTCTTCACTCCTTATTTCCAGGATGGGGGAATTGTAACTGGACACACAAGTAGTCTGACCTCCAGAGACTCTTATTGTCCGTCATGAGTCAGAATTTCGAGTAAATACACCTGTCGCTTAAAGAAAAGTGATGCGCTCAGGCGTTTACTTTTGTGGTTGCCATGTCTCAGCCACTGATAAACTGAATGAGCCTAAATAAGCCAAAGGGAGTAAGTCCAACAGCTAAAAGAGGGATACACAGGGATGGTGCGTGTGACAGCTGGGTAAACACACATACACAAACCTCTGCTGCGACACATCCACTCCCTGCCTAAAGCTTGAGTGTTTATGTGTGTGTGGGAAGTGTGCCAGATCATGGTGGGAAGTATTTTTGTGACGCGCACACACACACGTGTGCAAACATATATACACACACACACACAGAGTAATGAAATGCCACTAATGTGCCAGTAACCTCCACAGAGCCCGGTCCGTCATCACAGAGGCGGTGCTGTAAACAGACGGGTCTTATCACCTGTTCTCTCCTCCACTGTACGGCTCTTTCAACCCTCCGGCCTTCAGACATACGCAGAGTCGCTGCCGTCTCCCTCTCGTTAATCATCTGATCTGCTGGCCTCTAATCCTTTTTTATTGCAGACAACACGTTTAACCCTGGTTTCTGATGGGAGAAAAAAAGTTGTTAGCTGTCCGAGCAAAGATCACAGCGGCGCTAAATTTACATCACTTATGCTCACATGGACGTCTGAATGACAACAGCCAGGTGCGTTGAGCACAATTACAGGACAGCGTGTGTTTTTCATGGTGTACTTTAACACTGGGTGGCAGCCATGTGCTGAGTACAATGCCTAAACTATGTGCATGTCATGTTCCCAGTGTGTGTGTGTGTGTGTGTTGTGACAGCTGCCTATGCAGAACTGGAAATACACTCTTGGATTTAACCCTACTAATCATCAGCCCCCCCCCCCCCCCCAACAACCCCCATCCATTCCCCTCAACCTCAGCCCTCCCATCAGCCCGAGCCCCGACTTCTGCTGGGAAACACACACACATTTGTGGGCACACACAGACATACACACACACACACACACACACACACAGGACGAGTGCCAGCAGCTCCATCAAGTAGTGTCCATGTGTATCAGATTAGCGATCACAGCTTTGTCTCGGAGCACACACACTAATGGATTCTGGACCTCCGCTCTCGCTGACACTCTTCGTAAGGGTGTTTATGATTTCTGCCACAGGTAGGAACACTTCAGGATAATCAGCCTGTATCTTTGCATGCAAGTCAGATTATCAGATTTATATTGACTTTGACTTACAGAAAGGTTTTCTTCAAAACCCTTGATTTACATTACAATTCTTATTCAAGGTCATTTTATTGTAATTACAAAACTAATTTAGTGTAAACTCTTTCAAAAGAACTGAACTCAGTCAGAAGGAAAAAGTAGAAATAATGCTGGACCTTGCTGTGTGTGTTCTTATGTTCAGTTCACTGTTAGTCTGGGTTGAAATCGCTGTAATAGACACCAACAAAACACGGGCAACATTTGCTTTTGGCACTTTTGCCAAATCCCAGCTAAAAGCCACATAGACAGATATTCATTTTGCTTTAGTTAGTGTGTTCTCTTCAGAAAAGGTTTGTCTGGCACTTCACGAATATCTTGTTTTAATGTTATTTTACTACACTGAAATACATAGAAATACGTTTGCTTATTTCCTTTTTTGTATTCTGACAAAGTCTCCTCTGGGATCATGATCTAAGAAGGTCGTCACTTCCCAACTACTATATGAGATCAAATTCAAGGTTCAGAACTGAAGAAGCAGAAGCTAAGATGTTCTGGTTTCTAAACACAACACGCCACCTCCTAAATGTCCGCGTTTTAAACCTAACAAGCTCAGTTTTAGTACAGTTGTTTTTCTTACCATGTCATGTCTCAAGCCCAAGTCAAGACAACCCTGCTGACATCATAGTGACATCACCAGGATTATTTTTGTGAAGTTTGCAAAGCTCTCTACAGAGACACAGCAGAAATCTTACAACTGTTTCCACTGAACGGTTTTGCTCATGATGGGGAAACTGAGCCCTAACATGTCAAATTCATTAAATACATGTTCATAAGTTGAGAATGTCGCATGCTTACATTATCCTCAATGTTACCAACAGAGAAATCCACAATTTTTTTTTCATGGTAATGATGCTTTTCACTAGGTCAATGTGTCTCTACTTCTAGGATAGGAAAGTCGTTGAACAAGATTAAACATATCACGAATAAAACTTTTAAAACATTACCTCATCTGTGAATATTTGAGTCTGATTCACGTCAGATTAACATGAAGTGCTGGTGGCTCTTTAATGGTGTGTTGATCAGCAGTGGTCTGGTTCTCTTTTCTTCTTATTCCTTCCCGTCTCCATAATGTCTTGTACAGTATTTCCCCTCCAGCTCCTGTTGGCAGTCAACATTGCGCAGTCAGGTTGATAGACAGGAGTGAAGACAAAAATCCACTTTTAAATCAGAAAACTTAATCAGATCAGAGCAGAATCCGATGTCACTCTGTGTGTTTATTCCTCCAGAAGGCCTGGCTCTGCATCTGATTCTCAGCTGTCATGTCTCCACGCTCACAACACTCTGCACATGTCTTTTGTTTTGTTTTTAGAAATGACATATTGTGCATTTAAGTGAGTCACTTCTCTCAGTCTTTGATATCATCTTGCACTGTTGTGTGTGTGGTCTGTCCGCAGCATCAGCGCTCAACCTCGAAGGGGAGCTTTTTAAAGATTTGATGAAAGGCTACAACAAGAATGTCCGGCCAATGGAGAAGAGTGGTGACATCACTCAGGTCCACATCAAGATGACTCTCACCAACCTCATCTCTCTGGTGAGTAAAGGCCGCTGTGGTGTGTCTGACGAGTTCCCGCTGAGAGTTAACACTGGTAACTGAACCTTTCTCCTCAGAATGAAAAGGAGGAGGCCCTGACAACGAGCGTCTGGATAGAAATGGTAACTTCACACGCCTCGTCTGCTGGATTTTCTTTGCAATGATTTAACATATCCACAAAAATCAAACCCTGAGTATTTCTGTACGTAGCAATGGTGTGACTACAGGCTCAGATGGGACCAGCCGCCCAGGTCAGCTCTGTACGGGAACATCACCTCTCAGATGCGGGTCCCCTCTAAGAGCATCTGGCTGCCGGACGTCATACTGGAGAACAAGTGAGTGTAACAAGCTTCGCGTTTTAACACAACGAGAAAGTTAAACTCAAGCACAAAAGAATTGTTGGACAAGCTTCCAAAATTACCAGAATGTAGCTCACATAAATGTCTAAAACAGCAATGAGAGCGAACAAAATCAACATTTCAGTAATAAATCTGGGAGCATGTTGCCTGTTTAATCGATGTTGAATGTCAGTGATGCAGAGTTACACGTGTTTCAAATATGTGTGACATGTAATGTGACGTTAATGTGGCAGAATGTAAAAGCACCCCAACGCTCTCAGACATATGAGGTGCAACCTTCCCATTTATAGCATTAGTGTATTTTTACCACATGCGGCTGTAATGTGGACACAAGTCCTGTATGTGCATACAATAAAAAAGTAAAACATGTGTACAGTATAGGAACACTGTGAGTTTTACAGCTGTGTAAACATGTTCACAGTGTGGATGGACAGTTTGAGGTTGCATATTACTGCAATGCGCTGGTGTCTCCTGACGGCTGTGTGTACTGGCTGCCTCCTGCCATCTACCGCAGCGCGTGCGCCATCACTGTCAACTACTTCCCCTTTGACTGGCAGAACTGCACCATGGTCTTCCGGTGAGTATAGCTGAGATGTGCTGGGATGTGGTGATTGACCAGTAGGCAGTGCACAACAGTAAAAATACTAATGATAATACATTTTATTTAAAGTGAATTTGACCGGAAATGAAAAACAGACAAGAGCATGCCAATGTTTAGATTCTAGTTTGTATAAAACACACTTTTTCATGTCTCTTGAATGTGAGTCAAGACGTTATTCTTTTTTTTTTTTTTTTTAAATCTTTTTATTGAAAAGTCAGAGGTAGAAACAATAAAACATCATCATTGTTACAAAAGACTTCTCATTTTTTTAAACTTTGTCAAGACGTTATTCTATCTAATTTATTAATTAAGATAATCGTCCAATCCTGGAACAATGCATCCTTCATTCATGGTCCCTTTTCACTGTGTTGTCTTGTAAAAGTGAACAGATATTTCTGTCTGTTGTAGTGACAAATCATATATATCCTCTCTCTGCCTTCAGCTCCCAGACTTACAGCGCCAACGAGATCGAACTGGTGCTCTCACAGGAAGATAACCACACGTTGGAGTGGGTGGATATCGACCCAGAGGCTTTCACAGGTATCACAAATTCTTAGATTTTGAATAAACGTACACACCAGCTTCTACGAATAGCTCAATGTAAGTCTGTCATTTTGCTGCTGTTAGAAAATGGAGAGTGGGTCATCAGACACAGGCCGGCTAAGAGGGTGATCAACACCCAGCACATGAAGGACGAGCTGGGGTACCAGGAGCTGGTCTTCTTCCTCATCATCGAGAGGAAGCCCCTCTTCTACATCATCAACATCATCGCTCCCTGTGTGCTCTTCTCCTCCCTCTGCCTCCTCGTCTTCTACTTACCTGCCAAAGGTCTGTACTCGTTGTATCTGAAACCCTGATCAGAACCCTGTCATCAAACTCATCCAAGTCTGGAGAAATCTTGTAACAGATGTACGATTTCAGGAAATTGGAGTTTTCAAATTCACAGCCAAGATCTTGTCATTAAGATTTTCGCCACAGCTTCAATTGCTTTATACAGAGGCTCCACAAGATTCAAAATAAGTCATTAGTATCTGTCTTCATCAACACAAAACCTCACCAGTACTGACTGAATATTGATTTGATTTCTGCAGCGGGTGGTCAGAAGTGCACCATGTCTATCGCCACTCTTCTGGGCCAGACTGTGTTCCTCTTCCTTATCGCCAAGAAGGTTCCGGAGACTTCGAGGGCAGTGCCTCTTATTGGCAAGTAAGTTCATGTGATCGCTCTCAGATTTCTGTCAAACTACACCTGATCTGAAACAGTTCTGAGGTGATTCACGGATCTTTGACTGCAGGTATTTGATGTTTGCGATGTCAGTGACCACGATGGTGGTGATGAACTGTGTGATAGTCCTCAACGTCTCCCTGAGAACCCCGAACACTCACATAATGACAGACAAAGTCCGAAAGGTGAGACTGCGAGCCTTAGCAAACTCTTGAAGAAGCCACTGAATAAATGTACTGGTCTATTTGCCACTGGATTACCCTCTGACCCTGTGTCCTCCTCAGATCCTTCTAAACATCCTGCCTCGGCTGCTGAGAATGCAGATGCAACCCTGGACACCAAACAATGAATACACCCCAGAAGCTGGAAACAGTGAAACTCTGGCTACAGAGAGGCACCTGGTCCCTCGTCGACGCCGCAGCTCCATAAACCTCATCACCAAGGCGGATGAATATGTGATGAAGACAGCTCGGTCTGAACTCATGTTCACCAGACTCAAAGAGAGAAACGGATTGATGAAATCAGTATTCGAGAAGCTACGTAAGTATCTGAATGAGTTTGCATGTGTCAAAGCACACAGCTCTCTCCATCACTGTCAACAACTCATCCTCTACCCGCTAATATCGCTCACGTGGCATCCCTCAAGGCTCAGTGTTGGGTCCACTCCTATTTTCCATATGTAAGCTTCTAGTAGGCAAAATATTTCAGAACCACAGTCTCTGAATTTACAGTTACACAGATGACAAGCAGCTATACCTTTTTGTCCAACCCAACGACTAGATTGGACTGAGTACCCTTGCTAAATGCCTGGATAATAACACAGGATGGATGGCTAATTATTTTTAAAGAAAACGAAACAGAGATCATACTTATCCATCACCACTGCCCAGTTCGTCTATCAGTTATTTAATCACATCAGATCCTTAAAAAAAAGAAAACTGAAAAAAAAACACAATTTGACACAAACCTAGTTTGTATCTAAAGCAATCTGTAAATAAGTTTGACTCTAACCTCGACATGAAAATGTGTTTCCCCTCATAATCTTATGAATATCTGCTCTGTTTTGTACACAGATGATGGGCTGGAGGGAGGCACCGCCGAGCAGCTCAGTATCAGCCTGGCGAAGGCCT
Organism: Diplodus puntazzo; assembly: GCA_963678695.2. Classification (NCBI taxonomy): domain Eukaryota; kingdom Metazoa; phylum Chordata; class Actinopteri; order Spariformes; family Sparidae; genus Diplodus; species Diplodus puntazzo. Next base: position 7,697,827 of record OZ023166.1, on the reverse strand, counting down.
CTCCAGAGCTAAAGAAGTGCGTGGCCTCCTGCAAACACATAGCTGAGACTGCAAGACAACAGAGCAACTTCCAGAATGTAAGCTCTACAAATTCAGATTTGCCTGTTTGCTCAGGTTTAGTTTAACTTCTGTGCTAATCTCTAATGTTTCTTTACCCCAGGAGAATGAAGAGTGGTTCCTTGTGGCCCGGGTGATCGACAGGGTCTGTTTTATCATCATGTCGTTGGTGTTTTTTATCGGCACGATCGGGATCTTCCTGATGGGCCATTTCAACCAGCCTCCCTCCTCGCCTTTCCTCGGGGATCCCAAGAAGTATCTCCCTCCAATGAACAATCTTACTGATCTAACTGGGACAGACTTCTTAGGGTGAACCAGGAGAAAATAAGATGTTTATCCCTTTTTATCATGAAGGGGAAATCTTTGGTCGTCCGTCAGTGATCTTTCGCTAACGATGTGGACACAGAGAGGATGGAGAAGATACAACTGTGTGTATTTTCATTAGGTGATGTGGGTCTGTGGACTATCACAAAGTCAAAAATGCTTGTTCATGGTGACAGTAGATCCACTGCACAGATGTCCGATTGCCACACTTAAGCCGTGATGATGCGTACTGGAATCAGCAGTTACTGATTGTTGAGGTTGAGAATGTTTTTGCATAAAAAAAGTAGTTTCCTCAGCTGTCTCTGAGTTTAAAGGTTTCAAGGCCTTCAATAAACTCCACGAAACATCTGTTAATCACACATGTATAACGGCCAAATGTGCCGAACGCATGCTTTTATCAATAAAAGTAGCACTGTAATCTTGTGATTGCACATTGTCAGAAATTTCTTAATCCTCCCGTGTTTGAAACCTCATTGAGGAACATAGAGAGCTCTGACACCCCCCCAGGCTAACACCAGAAACACACAGCGCCCCCCACCTCTGGAAGCAGGATTTCAATTACATGGCTGAGCGGTGCCTTTCTAACCCCAACAAAAGGCAGATCCGGCTGGTTGGGATGGAAACAAGAGTCAGGGGCTGAGACAGAGACGGGGAAGTGGAGTGAGCCCTCCAGACACACACATCACCAAACATTACTACGTGAATATTGACACAAACACACAGCGTGAGGACGGGCCTGTTCATGACGACCCGTCTTCTTCTTCTCTCAGTTAGATTATCAGAGTCTGTAGGTACCTGGAGGTTCACAACCGATGGTAAGCGAGAGACTTTTAATTCTCTAGTGTGCTGTTTTCTGTCTTTACACTGTCATTTCAATATAATACGGGTAAAATGCTAAATAACATGTTAACTATTACTCTTTGAGCAATCACAGGACATAAAGTAGGACTTTGTGATGGTGCTTTGTGATCAGCTTTGTTGTGGAGGAGTATACAGTTCAGCTGCAGATTGTGCAAGTTGTGTGTGTGATGTGAATAAAAAGGAGGCTCGAGCTGGCTGCTGTGATGAAATCACTTTGTTTCTAGAGGACGATGTTTATATTAGTGCCAAAGAACCGTCTCGATCTGCTGACCTGCTGTGAGGAACCTGGAGGGGGAAAGTTGTTTTTTTCCGTCCTATCCTAAGAGTTCACTAATTATTCATTTTAACTACGACCCTTAATTTCACAGACAAAGAACATTTTGTTATATTTATTTGTTTGGTACTTTTCCAGATTTCAAAAACATAAAATTTAGTTTATTTTTCCTCTCTTTCAAAATGATGCTTATGTTTAATTCTTGAAGAGGACGAGAGGAAGAATTTAGTGTCTATTAATTGAACTATCATTTGGATTAATAATGAACTTTTAAGGTGCAAATACTGACGCTTTAGGTCGGTAGCCAGCCCAACCGACCAAAACAAAGCATGAGGATTTGCCCGCCTCCAGAATCACTTTTTCGGCTTCAAGCTCAACTGTGCAGTTTACCTCTTTAGGCACTTAGAACCAATTCAAATGAAGCAGTCTGTAAAGTAAAATCACCGCCTGCAACTTTGACAGGTGTTGCATTAAGGGCTTTAAATTAAAGGTCACACACAACAAAGATTGACCCTAAATAATACATCCGTCTTACATGATTATTTAAAATGAGCTTTCTGTATTTTCTTTCTGTTTCTTTAATTCAACAAACAATATGATGTTACGATATTCATGGTAAGTTTAGGCACAAAAATCACTTGGTTAGAAAAAGGAAAGGATCACATTTTCTTAAATAAGTGTTTTGGTCTTCACAAATGTGGCTGGAGATATCCAGCAGAGAGGTTTTGTTGTTGCAGTCAAGGCTGGATATTGTCCCAAGGTCTCCTTAAAATATCCAGCAGCATCACATGTACAAATGTTGAAACACAATATGGTATGTAGCCTATGACGCATACAAATGTGAACGTGGTTTGCAGAAACTACCAAGATTTTATCGTGACGACCGGGCTCGCAGTTTATCTTCAAATGTAATATTTAGGGAATACACAGTGGCTGGACTGGAAGTTATTTAAATACTCTGTCTCAGTATAATCCTCAGGTCTGACCAACATATATTTTCAGTTTTACACCATGTCAGCGGTCACCAGTCAGCCTCTTCCCTTTGATCGACTGGAGCGAGAAAAACACATCCAGATGATCTTCAGCGCCTTCCAGAACCGCTGTGGGCCTTCGTGCCAGTGCCACCGGGAATCAGCTGAGCAGCTGTCGGGCCTGACTGCTGGGAGGAAGACGGAGCACATGCATCCACTGGGGAAACTGAGGAGGCCAGGGGTGGAGGAGCAGTGGCCTGGAGGTGCAGCCGGATCACACTTTATGTCTGTGCTGGAAACAGTCAGTCAGATTCATGTCACCGCCAGACCAGAGCTGCAGGGTGAGCAGGAGGGATTGTGTATTTGTGTGTTTCTGTGAGGGAGATTTGTCTGATTTAAAGGAATAATGTTGTGTCGCTGTAGGTCCACAGTGTGTTCCCAGGAGGATCTATAGCATCACCGCAGGAGGCAGCAGGTCACAGTTTATTGTGGCTGTGGAAGGTACAGATCCCCGTTCGGCTACATGTGTCCAAACTGAGCTCACTCATCCCTCCTGGTCTCACATGAAGTGACTGATGACTGTGACTGATGCTGTTTTTCCTTGTTCTCCCCCTCCTGTCAGAGAGTTCCTGCGTGTGTCTCCAGTGTTGTGGTCCGGCTCGGGCCTGTTCCCTGCAGGGTTTCGACTGTCAGGGCCGCCAGGTCTTTTATTTTGAAAGGCCCCTCAGGGTGGATGCCTGCTGCCTCGGCTGCTGCCTGATGGAGATGAGGGCCTACACACCTCAGAAACATCTTATTGGCAGTGTATTCCAGAGGTACAGTCTGAATCTGTTTCTACTGGCAGTTTGTAACTTTATTAGTTCCCTACTTTATAGAGCAGGCCCAAACTTTTTCCTTTGGAGAACACAGACTGAAATTTTAAAGGTGTGCCACGGGCCCAAAACAAACATTTATCGTACTTTAATATTATCAAGCAAGTTCCCTAAATCTGTCATTTCATCTACAATGCTCAATTTATAAAAACTGAAATTAAGAACTTTTTTCAGATTCACTTTCTTTTTTTATCACTTGAAACACCTGGAGAGCCACATCGAACCAACTTTGGTCACCATTCTGACATACTCGTTATTCAAAGTTAGTTTACAAATTTAAGATTTGGTGCAGAGTCATAATTTGACACTATCCAGAAGAGTGGTTCAAAATAAGTTACTAAAGCAAAATGAAAGTGAGCTTTATCTGGAACAAATCTATACGTTAATGGTGTCATTCTTCTACAGCCACTTCTCAGTGCAATCAGAATTTACTTCAGAATACAAGTTAAAGCAAAAAGTAATCTATTGCCAGTTTGAATGAAATATCAGAGAGCTCTCTCCACCACTGACAGTTCCAATGTGATACTTTACTTTTATTTACAATTATTTAGGACAAAATAAACTAAATAAGAAGAACAAACACCCCTAATTAAAAGGATTAATTCACTCAGATGACAATATGTATGTTGTGTTTTCTGGTTTTGGTTTGTTCTGATTATTTTAACAATTGTGGCGCTCACAGAATTAAACAAAAAAAATAAACTTTTGTTAAAAGTTTTATAATTGAAATCAATAAATCGAAAAATTTGAAGCTTAACGAGAGCAACGTGACACAGGTGATGCTGTCAAAAACATGTTTTTTTCAAGCTTTTCGTCGAACCTCTTCGACCCCCCACTAACAACAATCTCAATACTTTACATTCTCAGACTGAACAACTTGTCATGTGAGCTGTTTTTCCATGTCCCGCCCAGCCTCTGGCCACCCTGAGCCGCTGTAGATGCCCGGGCCTGTCTGTAAATAGCTGTGAGAGCCTTTACTTTTTCCACAAAGCTGTGCTGCAGTCTAAACCTGGGAGAGTTAATGCACAAAACAGCTGTCTGCACGGAGACACACCAACAGAGCTACCCTGGGCTGGGGGGTGGGGCAGGGGGGAATGCGGCATCCTTACTAATGGGAATGTTGGCTAATGGGAGCAACGGCAGCACCCATGTCTCCTGAAATACTTCCTTCTTCATCTGGCCTAAATCTGACTCCAGGGTTAGCTGGGGTGCCTTTGTGTGTCGAATTTAGAGCTCTCCAGAAGCATCGCTCGATGAATCTGCGTCCAATTAAGACTGACCTGGCAGAGGTTTCGGTGATCTACTTGGTATAAATATTCTCTCAGTTGTGCTCGAATAAAGCATGCCCCAATTTGAACTCTTCTGACATCAAGCAAACAATGCTTTTGGTGCTGCAGAATCATGACAGCTGAAAATGTGATCAACCAAGCATCAAGGCTGAGCTGTGCCAGCGTGTGAAGTACTGGCCAGTGTATCTGCTTATTGCATGATTATGTAAGATGATGTGCAAAGTTGTTGTGTGTTGGCCGACCGTGTTTTCAGGTGGAGCATGTTCACCCCGCTCCTGGAAGTGTGCGATGCCGAGGGAGCGTCCGCCGCCAGGATCCAGGGCTCCTGCTGCCCCTGTCGCTGCTTCTCCAACCAGCAGTTCCAGGTTAGAAATATCTAAATGACCCAAAATGAAACAAGTGTTTGGACAAGTGGAATTCATTGAGTATGTTTGACTTTTGATCGCACACCAGATTGTCTCCAACATTGGCGAGAACGTGGGGACGATATGGAAGAAATGGCCTGGGTTCAATGACGAACACAACATGGACCATGAGTATTTTGGGTTGGAAGGTGAGTGCTTTCAAAACATCCTCTGGCATACCCCCATTTGTAGGCCAAAACTGAGCTAAAACATGACTGCTATGATACTTTTCACAAGCTGTTTTCATGTATTTCCATTACTGACTACTGTTGATGATCACTGTAGTCAACTGAAGCAACACATTCCTCACATTCGTGCTAGACTCACTAAGAAATTGGGATTGTACCTCTGCAAATCTCTTCTTCTGCAATCGATTCTCTCAAGTTGACATTCCGCTTTTTAATCCCAGTGCTTTTGCTCAGGAAAACATGGAAGCCAAGCATGAAACTGATGTGTGTTTGGCAAGTCTTCGTTCGGGAAAGGCTCCTGTTCGCAACACAACTGTCGTCTCATCGGTGGTAACTTGTCTGGCCTGCCCCGTTTGGTCACTACATAATCAGTGTGGTCTTTCGGTCTTGAGGGTAATTTCTTCATCAGAAGTCATACGACGTAGATATGTTGGGTTTCAGTGTGTTTCTCCATGTATCTTCCACACACAGCTGACACAGCAAGATTCAATGACACAATGACCCTTTTTGCACATTATGTGTTCTGCTACATGTTCACTAATAAGGAATTTTATGCTTCAGCTGGCTACATTTGCCATCAGCACTGGTTGGACACCCATATAAAATGTGGCAAATCAATAAAAACCCTTTAGTTAAACGACACTTGCACTTTGGGAAGTTTTGGAACCACTGTCATGATATGTTTCCTATTCTTAGCAATGTCTGTCTTTGGGGTACCAGTTACCTTTTATGCCTCTTTCCCGTTTCATATGTTTGATGTTTGTCATTTCCACATCTGTCACAGTGCCGCAGCGTATGGAAGCACACACCAAACTGCTGATGCTGGCAGCCACTTTCCTGTTGGTAAGCACAAGTAATAAAATTAACAATGGTTTGATTCTTTGTAATAGCTTCACTTTTAGGGTCTGTATGCTGTCACAGCTTAGTGGGACACAGGAATGTTGTACTGAACAGAGACATTGTAATAACACCTGTGATTTTCTTAGTATTACACATCAGAATATCTGGTGTGAAAACCTCCCTCACTTATTAACCAATTCTCTTTTTTTTCCTCTACAGAATCACATGTTCTTTGAAATGAGCTGATCAATAAAAAGGACCCGTCATGAGTAAAGTGACACCAGTGAAAGTGATGGACACCAGCCAAGTCATGTTGTGGTGCCAGACACTGCAACATTTAAGTGTATTACAAAAACAGTACGACTGTTGTGGCATTAAAACTGTTCCGTTTCAACATTTCTGAAAGGAAAGGACACTGAGGCAGCTTTAGCAGCAGATGCATATTTGACATTTATTGCTTTAATCCAACAGGTGTACATCCAACAGTGTTTTCTTCACTTGTGACACACACCTGCACCCATCATCACACCACCAAACTTGGGCAGCATTACAGTTTTTCAACAAACTATAGTTTCTTTCTTGACATGGTTCCAAAAAAACAAAGAAAGATGCTCCCGAGTTCTCGATAAAAACTGTAACAGACCCTGACCCTGGGCCCAGTTTCATTTCTTTTACTACAAAATGGAAAAGGAGGGGAAGGTCAGCGTTTCAGGATTCCTGTACACCTTTGTTGAGGACATTAAAGCAAAGCCCATCCCTTGGATTGTTTAAAGGCAGGGTAGAGACAAAAGAGACAGAAGGGGAAACTGGTTCAGGTAGGGCTCGAGGCCAGGCACAGTGATTTAGGCAGCTTGGCAGTCCATTCTTAAGATGCCGGTTATACAACCTTCTGCCCAGCACATGGATGGTCCTCATCCTTTGGGATTCAACTTCCAGGTCAAAGATGGAGAATCATCGCTGATTCAGTTTAAGTGATCTTTGACGTGGACTGTATTTACAAATATATCGTACACAATGATAGTAATCGATCTAGTTTCGAAATGTCCAGAGGAATAGTAGTTAAAATACAGCACTGTAATAAAATAACATCTGCCTGCAACCCTGTTTGAGTCCCAATAAAACAGATTAACACAATTTATCTTTAACAGCATGAAGTGTGATGTTATGTTAAGCGGTAAAATCAGATCTAGTATTACAACAAATTGGTTTTGTTGTATTTTGTCAAGTACACTTTGTTAACAGCTAATGACCAGATCAGCAAACATCAGTTGTGTGGCCTCCCTCTGGTGGCAAGTTAACAGAAAAATATATTTAAAAAAAAAACAAAAAAAAAACTGGAGGCTTTGTTCTTCTCTGGTTGATTAAAAATAACGCATATTTCTCTCTTCAGCATGGTTCAGCATTCTGTCCACGGACTCTTCTGCTCATTTCCAATTTGACACGTAGAAGGAATGGTCTTCTTGCCTCGTTTCCCGTCTCGTTTGCACAGTGACAATCCACGTAGAGGTATCCTTTCCTGGACTCGTCATCGCCCCCGACACATTACATATACATACCCCTGCACACCGGGGACAGAGACAAACAACATCAGCACAGACTCATTTCTCTGAAATAATAAATAGTTTAAACTGAGACTATTCGACAAGTCTTAATGTAAGAAATCACTCAGAAAACAGCCAAAAATTGAGTATCGTGCAAATTATTACTATGTAATCTAAAAGTGTTAGTTTAGGCAACTAGGATTTCTGGTTGTGACAAGTCAGTGTAGCAGCGTATAATCAACTAGCTGACTAATTGCTCACATCCCTAATCAGCATGAGACATCAGAGAACTCCTCTCACATATAACTAATGTGGCAACAGTTCTTACTCTTGCAGAGGTTCTCTGTGTGAGGGGCTAACGTCCTCCGCTAGCATTCACCAGACCATGGAAGTCTTCCCATGCTCTACAAACAAAGAGAAGGAGGCAGCACTTCACCATTCACACCAAAATAAAGATATGCTTCTGGTATTTGGGGATTTTCAATGGGAGAGTGACATGAAAAATGGAGCTGCATACATATATTTGCATTTCACTTGTCTTTCTTTATAGCTGGGAATTTTGTAATGAGAGCATTAAGTCATTATAATGTTAATATTTCTTGAACTTTAGTGTTTCATAGAAAATGTATAAAATTTCATAAAGGCGACATCTTGACAGCTGTTATTTCCAAACAACAATTGAAATACCAAAGATATTCCATTTACAGACAGCTAGAATAAGTTGCTATTTGTGATATTTGCTTGTTAAAAAATGTGATTAAAAAAAACCCAAAAACAACCAGTTCTCACTTATTAATTTGAGCCCAACATTAGCACTGTTTTATTAATTTTAAATCCACTCTTTAAAGCAACACTCGAGCAGTAAAGTCAGAGTATAACCCCACAATGCCTCCTGGGTAAGAAATGCAAAGATTGTAAGCATGCGTTTATAGATTAGCATTATGTTTTCATGTAAGAATGTATATGAATAAGGGGAGAGTGTGTGAAGGGAATATAACAAAACGAAGAGACATACATACTTAATGCTGTCTGTGTGAGTCTTGTACTCCATTATGGTGTTGGGAGGCAGGTTCAAGACTCGGCGCAGGGTGTCTCTGATACGGGCTGTTGTCGCCTGGTCACTAGCCGTTTTGTTCCAGATGGAGATGATGTCCTCCTACAGATGAAAAGCAGAAACGGCATGTAAGCAAAATAAGTTGGTGGTGCATGACTACATGAAACAGAGGCATTTCCTGTTGTGGGTTTTACCTGGAAGCGTACTGACACCACCGCCCCGCAGATCTCCTCTCCTACCATGAACTGCTCCCCGAGCATGGCCAGGATCAAGTTCTCCCAGCATCGAGACGCCAGGCCTTTCCTCAGACGGATGATCCACTTTCCACCCATCTTGTTGGCATCATCCTGAACATAATAGCAGCAGGGGTTTACAACGGGCTTCTCATTTATAAAACCAAACTGATTCAATGCATAACATGATGAATACCCACCTCCCACATGGGTTTAATACCCTCCTTGAAGAGGTGGAAGTCACTATGGCCGGTCAGGTCGCCTGGCCGGATCATGTGACTATAGAAACGCCAGAACTGTTCCACCTTGAGAAGGAGAAGAAATGTTTACATCAAAAACTCTGGGCAGCTTGTATTCATAGGTTTGGGCTGCGTCTGGCTGAGGTGATATCTACTGAATGCCCTCCCTCGACATACCGAGGCGAAGCTGCCAATCTGCTTAATGTTCTGTTCGTAGCTCTGAGTACTGGCTGGTCTCCCTGGGGTGCGCCTGGAGTACCAGAAGGTGTAGTTGTATTGTAGAGGGTGCTCTCCTGCCCCTGGCACCACCATCTGCAGTAAAACAAGACAGTGACTTAGCACTCCAAGCAATTTGAGCGTGACCGCTACCACAACACAATCTTTAACAGGCTCACCTTTTTCTTAGAGCTGTTCTGTTCCTTATCCTCGTCTTCAGTTTTTTCCTTCTCACTGTCTTTCGGTGAGCCTTGGTCCTGGTCGTGGTCTCCACTGTCATCATCTTTCAGACTGGATTTGATAGGAACACGGACAGCAAAATGAAAAACACTTGAGTCATGCCTCGCCTACATTTCAATAAAGAGGAAGTCAAACAACTCTAATGACAGTAAATTAGGTTAAACTTGCGAAAAGTAAGGTGTTACATGAACTTTACTTTTATATGTTTAGCCGTCTTTGTTGATGAAGATAAAAACTCATTTAGTCCATTCACACTGATCTTTGTCTGGCTCCATGTTGTTTGGTGTTTTGTAATATTTTTTCAACTAGTATTTTTTAATGGTCTGTTTTTAATTGTTAACTACTTTGTGTAGTTTTTAATGCCTTCTTTCTCATCATCCTTACGCGTATAAAGCAGAGTTGTGATCTGTGTATGGTGCCTTAAAGCTACTTCGAGGAGTTTTAACCTGGTTACAAAACAGTATCACTGTAATACTGATGCCTCAATATGCGCTACATAAGCAAAGAAGACGATGAATGACAGGATTAACCATTTATAGGTCTACCTGCAGACTGGAGGAGCCTGTGTTTACATTTACAGTCAGTTAAAGAAGAGTTTGCACATTTTACTTGACATTACATTTTGTGGTTTAGCTTGTGGCAACACTTCCACTTTCTGTCCACAGGGGCCTCCAAATTCATAGAATAGCAAAGTTGCTTGTAGTAGCCTTATATAAATTACAGAATCCACTTTACTTATGGTTTTTTTGGAGGCTGTAATTTGTGGTGTACTGTGCTACAGTGACTGGTTGATTATAATATTTAGTATGCCATCAATGCTATAGTTAAAAATATCAGAAACACTTGCAACATGAGCTGAACATTAATCTCAATGAAGACAGGACTTGCTGCACAGCTGCTACATTAAACTGTTTGTTTTAGCTAGGTCCACCTGACAAACTGTCAAATGTGCGTGTTTTCTCTCTGTTAGCTGTTAATAATGTAGACTAGGAAACACCTCCTCTTAAACTTCTCTAACCGTGAACAGCCAACAACACACAGTTGGCTAGCTATCAGCCCGTGCTGTACGGCTGTGGGCGTCCGGTTGTAGCCCAGACAGCGCGCACCTTCCTCGGCGTCACAACAACCACCACACCGAGGCTTCGGGGCCCGCTCGCCCCTCCGCCAAGCTAAGCTAAAGCTAGCAACACAGCTCGTTCCTCGCTATAAAACCCCGTTAAATCTCCGCTGTTGCTTCCACTCGGTGTAAACGCACCTGTGTGCGCGGTCCTCGCTCCCATGTGGGTTTATAAATGCACAAACAGCATGCAGGACCATGCAATAAGGCTGACACACCTACACGCAACAGCCTTCATTAACGCTACGCTGCCCCCCCTGCCCGTGGATCTGCAGCCACGGCAGGGGAAGCCCACTCCTCTCCGGCGGATACTGCACATAAACTTTGGATTACTTACGCGTCAAATTTGTTGTTCATTATTTTCTAGGTGCGAGTCTTTCGGAGTCCGACCACTGCCTCCTGAATTCCGCAGGAACGGCGGCGCGCGTTGCACGTGTACGCGCACGCCGTGTGTTGGTCGTGGTGGTGAGCGTGGAGAGCCGAGGGGTGTCAGTCAGCCCCACATGTGTTCATTTACACCCCTGATGCAAAGATATATATACACACTGACAAAACCAAATCACACCAACACGTGGGGCACAAGAGCATCAAGTGATTTTATTCATCACATCTCAAACCGATGACTCCCAATCATAATAAATACACAGCACAGTGCCAATCCAGTCATCAATTATAGCTTTGTGAAAGGCTCTGTTATCACTGGCTCAGATGATTTGATCAGGAACCCTGTGACTTCCACACACAGACACACACACCACCACACATACGCAGCCTCACCGCACAAAACAAAACAAAAAAAAAATAAGAGGGGACTGGCAGCGTCTTCATATGAACCGGCCTCCTTTGATGTGCCGCATCCCTCGTTTCATCCCCACCGTCCCGCCCACTTGTCATCTGTTCTCGCGGCAACTTCAAACCGTCGCTCTGTTCAGGTCCAAGCAAAGCCGTGGACCGAGTCTGGGGGGACGAAAAAGGGAGCTGGGGTTTGAATCAGGAACTGAGTGGACTTCTTTTAGGTCCAGCCTGACTTTAGCGTTGTCTGGGCGGTGAGGAGGTTTGAGGATGAGGGACGGGGGGAAAACCCTGCGTCTGTGTCTGGAGACACACAATGCAAGCGAGGTTAAGGAGCAGAGTGTCTGGAGGGGGTGAGGGATGGGAGGAAAAGCTCTGGCATGGCATGGCACGGTATGGTGTGGTGTGGTTTGGTTGGCTCTGCTGTCGGAGACCATCCCCTCGCCCCTTGTGCCTCTGTGAGGACCTTCATGAGAGGGCCCTTTGTTCCGGGCCGGCAGGCGCACCAGTGAGTGAATGAGCAAGAGCAGCGGCGGCCCTCTTCAATGGCGGCTGTTTGTTTACACCAGCCAGTCCCGTCATACTTCATTAGCAGCCCAGCCCACCGACAACCTCTGATGTCCTAATCGCCGATGAGTGTGTGGCTGCCCATCGGCCCTGAGCCTCAGCGGTTCAAGATAAAGGGCTTTTCTCGGTTTTCCGACACACACATTCCCACTATATCTGCCCGCCCGCCTTCTCAGCCACTGGCGGTACACATGCATACACATATATGCACACACACATACAGAATTCATGGCGAGGGCCGACGGGAGGACCGGCTCTTTCATCATGGGCCAAGAGGCACAGGGAGGTGAGGCGACGTCAGTGGAGCAGCAACAGTCCCAGAGAACTAGCTTTGCATCACAGAGATGTGAGAGATCTGCCGCCCGGAGGGACAAAAAACAAGACTGTGTTATTATTCAGTGCTGCCATCTTCTGACACCAACACAGACGTAAAATAAGAGTGTTCTGTAAATAGTTTTGCTATCATAACAGCCTTGATCACTAGATAACTGACAGTGATGAAGGCCCTCAGTGTTATAAGATTTGTTGTCCAATAAACTGACCTCCTGAATGGCTCTTCCCAGCCTCTCCTGGCTTTTCACCACTTTCCTGAAAGAGACACATTTATTACATTATTCATGACAAAGATAAGATATAACACTGACACCTGAAGCTGCTGCCATTAGCCGCGTAATCACATTCAGACTGGAACAGAGCCAACCTGTGTATTCTGCGAGCCAGGCTGAGGGTGAAGCTCGCAGAGCAGTCGGGCTGATAAGTGGACGGCACTATGGTGTAAGCTCCAGGAGGGAGACAGCAAGCCAGGGTCACATCCTGGGTGTAGCAGTGGGGGACACAGCTGGCCACAGGATCATCGTCCCTGGATGATGTCTCAGATTCCCCTTCTAGAGACTGGATGCATACATGAGAATAACAATCACTGTGCAAACTGTCTAAGTTGCTCCTTTTCTTTATATAAGTAGAGGCTCTCACATGATATCTGTACTCATGTATGATCTGTCAGTTTTATAAATTCATTAAGACCTTTTTTGGCCTTTCTTCAATTGTGTTGTACAGAAGCCAAGCACAGCCATACCATGATCTCTAGATCCCAAGTTTACAATACTTTCTTTTCTCCTTTTTATGCGGAGAGAACAAGGTCATCAAGCCGTTATCATGAGCAAACAAACGGTTATTTCCTTGTATTACTTCATTGTCAGGGATCAGCAGTGCCAAGCCAGCAAGCATACAAAGCATACATGTCTTAACAACTGTAGCATTTAATTTAAGAAGAAAATGTACTATTTATTGATCAATGCATCAGCCTGTTCTCCGGTCTTAGTTATTCGTATCCATATACTTTATAATGATATCCAAACGTCCCCCAATGTGGGTGTTTTCTTTTTCCAGTTCCAATTTCACTGAAAATGAGTTTGCTTAATCTCCAGTTTGTTGTAGTTCATAAAAAAATCTATTAGGTTTGTTTTGAAACTCCCACAGCAGTGTGTGCATGTCACGGTCCACTCTTATGAATCTAATAAAATCACCTTATGAAGCCTTATTATCTTGAGGTAACAAAATAATTAACTTGTGACCTCGAGAGAAGGGCATTTAAAAAATACTTGCAAGCACGGCCTTTCTCTACTTCTACAGTCATGGGACTAAAAGTGTTATTTGTTGAGCTAACTCCAGTGTTTTTACACTGGTGATCTGTAAAATGCTCAGGTTGATCAACGCGCACATTCTCCCTGTAAACAAATTAGACGACAACATGAGCGCTTGTTTCTTAGAAGAGGTTATTTGTGAATATGCAGTTTGACAAACAACTTCACAGACAAAATCTGTCTGTTCAAAGCTCAAACTCTAAAAAGTTAGTGTTAAAACTGACAAAAAGAGACAACATTTCAAAGATCTACTGTGATTACAAACTGTAGTCATTATATCGCAGGTGAGTGAGGGAAATGTAAACAGAGGGAAATGGACCATAACTCTAAAAACACAGTGTTAAAACTCCTGTCGTGTTTGACTGACCTTATAAATGTGGAAGCCAATAGGGTGCAGGTCTGTGTCGGGGCGGCTCTGGCGCAGCGTAATCCTCACATTAACTCCTGATGTCACTGCTGACTCATCGCACACTGTAAAAGGGAAGCGGGGGTTCTGCCGGTGAGACAGGAAGTTCCTGCTTCCTCCGGCCGTCCTTCCCTCCACCCACGAGCCACTGAAGGAAGTGTTCTCCCACTCTCCATCTGTTGTTAATGGCAGTGAAGGTGCTGGGCTTTTCAGGGCACTGGGGAGGAAACAGGCGTTGTTGTGTCATGAATAATTCAATCGGAAAGAAAACACATCGCACGAGCACAGAACTTTAAAAGAGTTTGAAGGAAGGTTAGAAAATCACTGTTTTGTAAACAGTGTGTGTGATGACAGCTGGAAAAGTGCATGCTGCAATGTTGAAGGATAAAAAGTTTAATTTAGTATCTTCATTCTTTTAAAAGATTTCTTTCAAACTGACCAGCAGATGTCACTATTTATTTACTGTCATTCAATTTTATGGGACATTGGGGAGTTAAGAAAGTGTGTGTGCACAAATTCATGAATCTTGATCTCAAATTAATAAATTATGTGCACACATTTATAGTAAATAACATTTAACAATATTGTTGACATTTTATTATGTGTTGGGAAAACCTCAAAGACAAAACAACACATATTGTTTAGTGGACAAAATTACAAATGCAGTTTGCTTTGATTTGGAGACGTCGTGTTATTGTTGACATCGCAGAAAAAAAAAGTAAATCTATTGTTTACCTTCATGTTCTATTAATTTGTGTATTCGATTTTTCTGTTACATACTACATAGAAAATAACACACACAAATAACTTTAAGTACAATTACTTTTTGAAGACGGGTTAAACATTTGAACTAAAAAAAAATATTTAAAATGCATTTCCTGTGTAATTTATAATCTTGTTGACTCTCTCCTCCCGTTAACTGGTCCTTACCTGAGGGATGTTGAGGAGGAAGAAAAGACCCTGATGAGAAAGCGGGCCTCAGCTCCTGGCTGGTAGGTGCTGGGGATCAGCAGGTAGTATCCAGGCTCCAGGTCTCCATGGAGGACCAACTCTCTCTCGTAGGCGTGGCAGTGCGTGGAAGCACAGGGAGGTTTGTTCAACATCCGGCTTAGATTAAAACGCTTCTTCTCCACCTGGAGACAGAGAAAAATACAAGTAACGCGACGCAAAGACACAAACATGCATCCTCCAGTAACTGATGTCACAAACCTTCCATAAGTGTAGAGCGATAGCCTGGTAGTGCTGGTGCTTTGTGTTCTTGCTATCCTCCAGTAGCGTTTGTGCATATTTTTCCGTGTTTCTCCATTTCCTATGCTGCAGCAGCGACACCAGCACCTCTCCTCTCTCACACACTCTGAGCCAGAACTTTGGGTTGCTGCTGTAGCTGCTGCTGTTACGGCTGCCGCCCGCACAGTGTCCTTTCATCCACCGGCCAGCCAGCTGATGGCTGTGTGTCAGCAGATTTCCTGTTGGAGAGCTGTCAGGGTTAAAAAAGGACTTCACAGAAGTGACAGTAAGTTTCAAACAATCTCTATTAGCACATAGGAGTTACCAGTATAGATGCTCTTTAGGTGCCCCTCATCACTGATGGGGTAGCCCACTGTGACATCATCAAAGTGGGACAGGAACTCGGTCTCATCCAACCAGAACTCGCCCTCGGCCACCCTGGATTGAAGGTCCACAGCGGTAACGGGGTTGACAGAGCTCCAACCAGCACCACTGCAGAGAAAGACGTAGATTTCAGAATTTAGAATACAGACGGGGGCTGGAGTCAAGTGCGCGAGGTCTAAAACACCAAGAGTGACACAGCTCGATTCGTACCTTGTTTTGTTTTGTTCTTTATATCAGGAACAGTTAAGAATACTTTGACAGTAGATGAACTATCTAAATTAACTTCATTTCCGCTTCTCGTAAAACCAATTCAGATTTTAACTACGTGCAGCATAAAGTCTTTGAAAAGTTGGATGTGAATAATTTACAAGCAGCCCTTGAATGCACCACTTAGAGCGCAGACAGTCGACAGGAGGCAGCTGTTTACAGTCTGACAACGAGTATTAGAGACCTTCTTGTGGTCAGGACTGATGGTAAACTGCAGCAAGCGTCTGATGTATCAGTGTGAGTCAGGTACATGGGTACAGACTTCAGACACGATATTTACCATTATTTACAGTATGTATTTATATCATTATGTAACATGTAACATTAAGAATGACGCACAAAAGAAGACACACATGCATATACCTACCTCCCTATCCAGGGCCCTCCCCAGCAGCATCGCCCCCAGGGGTTTCTGATCCTGAGCAGCCGTACTTCACTTCCTGACACCGTCTTCACATCCAACCACTCCGTGACAGTCAGCGCGTGGTACTGACCCAGCTCACTGGCCCCTAGAACAGTCACCAAGTTCATCAGATGATGTGATACAGGATCAAAACAACTTGTATCTGCGCAAAAGCCCTTTTCTTTTTATTCTGACCTCCAGGGCTGCTCTGAGTGGAGCAGCTGACTGCACACTGGTCTTTCACTGCGTGCAGAAGGTTCAGGTCCAGCCTTCTCCTCCTGACCTGGTCGCTGTCCTGCTCTGGTCTCTGCTCCTCCTCTGACCCAAAGTCTCCCAAGCTCCAGCGCTCCACCAGGCCCCCGGTCAAATCCACCAGGGCCTCGGACACCTGCCCCGCCCACAGTCGCTCATATGAGCCGTGAAGCCTGAAGAGGATGGAACAGACGGGAAATGAGACTCACAAACTCCACTCGACATGTTGCTATGAACTCTTTAGGTAACTAAATGTTACTTACTTGGCATAGGCCTTCTCCAACAGGGCTACCCAGAAGGCAGAGGGGGAGTGACAGCGCGAGAAGCAAAGGGTGGAGTTGATGCAGGGCAGGCGGTCGTCGATGGTCACCTCTGTCCAGTGTCCCTGCTGCCAGAAACTAAACTGGAAGGAGCCCCTGTACCTGCTGTCACCCCACTGAGGCTGGTCTGGAGGCAACACCTACAGAGAGTCAGGTCAGTACATCAGCGAAGGACATGAGAGTCAATAACATGCCTGTGATTTGCTTTTTTTCACCAGCAAATCAGTCCAAACTCTTGTTGCTCTACCTTGTTGAGGAGATGTTTGTTCTTGAGCAAGAAGGTGCAGGCGCAGAGAAACCAGCAGTCTCCTAATAAGCCTTGTTTCACATGAGCCAGGTTGATATTGTCAGGAAAGAGAGCAGGTGATCGGCAGATCTCCTGGAGGTGTGACATGGAAGACAAAATCATCAGACGACTTGCAGTAGCCCTGAGATTTGTGTTTTCAGGGATTCAGGGATTCCTAACCTAAAGTGGTTTAGATTGAAGTGGGCAACGAACACTGATCTCAATAAAATGTTTTTTCCACTGCTTGAACCCAAAAAAATGGAGCTCAGGGCCTCTCAGCATTTTGTCTGATTTCAAGACGATCTACTAAGAATTTTTTAAAAATGCATAAAAAAGTGTGTTTATTTTATATTTTCATACATATATTTGTTGTATGTGAAAAACTGAATAATGACTTTGAACCTGTAGGCACTCTTTATGAGTTATTCCGAACCACCTGTTGTCCTTTCTTTGTCTGAGCAGATAAACCTGTAAAAGGTGATGAAAGTTACCTGACTGCAAGCCAAAAATTCCTCAACATCCTATCAACAATAAATAACCCATTAACACCTGACACACGAGGAATGCACCAGGGAATTTCCCTCTAGCTGCTGGCACTGTGTCTGACCTGTGGGCGTAGCCAGGTGACCTCTCCCTGCAGCCTGGCGATGGGCGTGGAGCCGTCACAGAGCAGGGACGTGTCCTCTGAGCGGAAGTCGGGGTCCTCCAACAGAGCCTCGCCTCCACACTCGGCCCTGCCCTCCTCCTTCATGGCTCCGGCTTCTTCTCAACCTGGATCGCACCTGCTGGGTCAGCGCAGGGGTGGGTGGACCTCAGCCAGCTGTGACCATCGTCAATACCTCCATGTGCACTTCACACTTGTACCACGCCTGAAAACCAAAAAGAAACCTGAAAGAAAACCCTGTTCATCTTTATATAGGGTGTTCTTCTTTATTGTATTGTGAACATCTTGTGTTTGTGCATGTTTCAATCAACTTAAATCAAACAATGTGAGTTCACCATTCCTCATGAGCCCATACATATTTATTCTATGCATGTTAATGTTATCAGACACACATACAGTGTCACATTAAAGCAAGATTGTGAACAAATGAATGTTTTTTTAGAGAGAAAACAAACCTGATGGGCACAAATTCATCTTTAACTGTAGCTAAACGTTATTAACACAACCGTAATAACAGGCAAATATATAAAGATAATCTGTATGAATATGTCTCTAAACTAAAATGTGATGTTATAAACAGAGCAGGTATTGATATGTGTTTCTGTCTCTCACCTTGCTGCTCTGGTTAGCATCCTTCTCCTCATAACACAGCGGCTAACAGTTAGCTTCAGCTAGCTTGTGACTGCACAGTAGCATCCCTCGCGTTTCATCTTATCACGGTGTCGGAAGCGTCACCACAATAACAACAACGACATTTTACCCAAAAAAAGCATGAGCAGTTTCGTTATTAGTGACAGTTATGTCCCGAGCAAGGAAACCATCCTGCTGGTGCACGTACAGTCCTCTTCCGGTTGTACATCCACAGCAGCTCATTCATAAAGTGAATCCTTCCTGCGCTGCCCCGCCCCCTGCTGGTGACAACAGGAGGTACACCAACTGCTCTGACAGATAGATAGATAGATAGATAGATAGATAGATAGATAGATAGATAGATAGATAGATAGATAGATAGATAGATAGATAGATAGATAGATAGATAGATAGATAGATAGATAGATAGATAGATAGAAGCAGGCTGCTGTCAGCTGTTATTATGAGACAGTTTTTATTTTAAAAACTAAACAAATTCAACTGTATGGTCATTTTGAATAATG
Source organism: Diplodus puntazzo (assembly GCA_963678695.2). Lineage (NCBI taxonomy): Eukaryota > Metazoa > Chordata > Actinopteri > Spariformes > Sparidae > Diplodus > Diplodus puntazzo. Next base: position 7,678,742 of record OZ023166.1, on the reverse strand, counting down.
CAGCGTGTGGTGCTTTTTAACTCAAGTGATGTTTTGTCCTCCTCGATATTTTTCATATCAGTGAGTTTAAACTGAATATTAGAAATCCAGTCACCAAATCAGAATCAGAATCACTTTAATTGGCAAGTAAGTTTTCACATGCGAGGAATTTAATATGGTCTGTAGGTGCAAAACAACTAAAGATCATTTAAAGACTATAACAACAATTTAAATAGAGTCGAGAATAGAGAATAGCACCCAAGCTGACAATGTTTGACCTGGATTGTGCAGGGTCACAGTAGAGATATAAGTGAAGTCTACAAAACAAAACCAACATAAAAGTGATATTTATTGTCAGGTCTTTGTCCTATTAAGTGCCACTGAAAGTTTATTTATTCAAGTGCTGTCCTCACTAGACTATTTCACTTATCCTCTTTTCTTCCATCTGTAATTTCTTCCTCCCTTCCTTAAGTTTTCTCTTTATTCCAACAGTATCACTTTGTGTTGAAAAGTGGTTGGGACATAAGGGCTCAGATAAAAAAAGTCTTTTTGAAATGGTCTTAAACTTTTTCAGTTTTTGGCGGTGTAATGCAGCAATAGTGTGCAGTCTACATAGATAGTTACAGCAGGGGGAGGCAATAACAGGATGGCTTTAAAAATTCATCTCATGTTTTAGTCAACTTGTCTTCGTGCAAGCTTTTTTAAAACATAACTGGTCAGTTTAAAATGTGGTAGGGACGTCTCGTGTCCTCAGTGTACGTGACATCTTTGCTTGTTTCTATCAATCCTGGTTCAGTCTCTTTCTTCCTCTCTCCCTTCTTAAGTTGATTGATCAGTATAAAAATCAAAATGTCTCTTAATTTGGAGACACTTTAGATCCCTTTACATCAGACTTTCATCAATTAAATAAACACAGAAACAGCAAATTATTGCAAAAATATCAAATTTATTAAAAGCAATACAAAAATATTCTATTTATTGGCTGAAAATTAAACATCCATCTTGTCTTTGTGTCTTTTAATTGGATTCCTTGGGTGATCTTCATCATGCTCGACGTCTTCTATTGAGAAAGAAAACAAAGAAAACGCTCACATAAGTTTGTTGCGTCCTGTATTGACAATATTGATGAAGAGAACAGAGATACGGAGACATGAACTTACTTTGGTACCACCTCCATCGCCTGTTTCACCCACTCAGCATCCGGGTCGGCACAGATATTTTTATTCTTTATGTTCCTGAAGCTGCATTAAGGCAAGTGAGGATGTAACATTAGTACAATAACAGAGCTGGCATCCTGTTTGTTATAGCAGTATATGTTTTTGTCAGACGCATTGATTATATGTTCTTACATCACTGCCTTGATGTTGCAGTAACCTGTGTCCTTCTGGATTACGTAGTTTTTCAGCTTCTTCACTGGGACTGGATGTTCATTGTAACGCGTGCAGCACAAGGGACCTTTTAAAGATGGGACAGTGCGAGCATGTCAGCAAAAACAGTCACAGAAAGTAACAACACATGTGTTCAATCAATAACACAAGTGAAATGTACAATGACTAATCGCTGGAGTCAGACTTACTGCTTTCGCCCAGAGCCACCAGCAGCACCAGCATCACGGAGACACACAGAGCGAGCTTTGCCATCCTCGCGCAGCTTTCTCTTCGGTTGTTCTGATCTCGAGTGTTGAAGGACGAAATGATAACATTCAGTCTCTGGCAGCGAGCTTTAAATACTCTGCCAAATGGGAAAGAGGTGTACCATCACCGACCAAGGAGGTACCTGGAATAACCGGCGCTGTAGCATTAATTGGGTCAAGCAGGAAGCGACAAGAACCACGTAATTTTCTCCTACAACAATGGCAGAAATCCCCCTCTCTGCTGTGGGTTTGCACACATGAATCAATAACCAATGCCACATTTCTTTTTTAAAGGATCCGGATATGATGTTTTGCTGATGATGAATTTTTCAAGTCAAGTTAATTCTTAACTTAAACATCAGTTCCTTTCAAGTACTATTGTTGATTCTAATCATCCAATAAGCAGATGTGGGGGGTAACCTTGTGGCAGTTTATACATAAAAACACAATCAAAATGTTATGTATCATCTTCTATTACATATAATTGCCTTTAATTTAACCCTGAACAGTACATGTGAACCTGTAAACACTCTTTCATCATCAAATCAACCGCCTGATGTGGGAAATTCTTCTACGGCCGAGCAGATCGACCTGTGATGCAAGTTAGCTGGTCTGGAGCTAAATGCTTACACAGCGTCACCAACAGTAAATATTCCATTAGCAGGTGGCAAAACAAACACAGGAGGAATTCATTGCAACATTTTCCTTTTGCTGTTGGCACTGTGCCTGACCTGTAGGCGTGGGCAGGTGACTTCCACCTGCAGTCTGGCGATGGGCGTGGAGCTTTCACAGGACAGGAACGTGTCGCGGACGTATCAGGGGAAGTCCAGGTCCTCAAACAAGGCCACACTTATATTACACTAATATTACACTAATATCACACTAATATTACACTTATATTGCACTTATATCACACTAATATTAGACTAATATTACACTTTTATTGCACTTACATCACACTTACATCACACTTATATCATACTTGTATTACACTTATATTACACTAATATTACACTTACATCACACTTACATCAAACTTGTATAGTATTTATATTACACTAATATTACACTTATATCACACTTATATTACACTTATATTACACTAACATCACACTTATATCATACTTGTATCACACTTATATTAAACTAATATCACACTTATATTAAACTTATAATACACTAATATTGCACTTATATTACACTTATATCATACTTCTATTACACTTATATTACACTAATAATACACTTGCATCACGCTTACATCACGCCTGTATCATACTTATATTACACTTGTATTACACTAATATCACACTTATATCACACTTGTATTACACTTATATCACACTAATATCACACTTATATTATATTTGTATTACACTTATATTACACTAACATCACACTTCTATCATACTTATATCACACTTATGTTACACTTACATCACACTTATATCATACTTATATTACATTTATCTCACACTTATATTACACTTAATTTGCACTTATATTATACCTATATCACACTAATATTACACTTATATCACACTTATATTACACTAATATCACACTTATATTACACTTATATTACACTAATATTACACATATATTACACTAATATCACACTTATATTATACTTGTATTACACTAATATTGCACTTACATCACACTTATATCATACTTGTATTACACTTATATCATACTTCTATTACACTTATATTACACTAATATCACACTTATATCACACTTGTATTATATTTGTATTACACTTATATTACACTAACATCACACTTATATCATACTTATATTACATTTATCTCACACTTATATTACACTTAATTTGCACTTATATTATACCTATATCACACTAATATTACACTTATATCACACTTATATTACACTTATATTACACTAATATCACACTTATATTACACTAATATTACACTTATATTACACTAATATCACACTTATATCATACTTGTATTACACTTATATTAGGCTAATATTACATCTTAAAGCAAAATAAAATAAACATACATCCATGAGATTTTCTACATTTGAAGATTTGTCAGTAAACAAAGATGTTGATGTATTTATGTACTTTATCTGTGACATAATAGTAGCTATATCGTTGTTGTTGTTGTTGTTGTTGTTGTTTAAATATTGTGTTTGGTGCATGTTATTAATGACGGGATCAAATCGAGCGTTTTCCCTCGATATGCAGAAGACATGGATGCTCTACTTGACGGGGGGTTTGTGGTTCCTCCCCCAAGAAATTGTCAAATTTTTCTCTGGATATTTTTTAACTGTTATTATCTTTCTGTACAAAGAAATTGGAAATGCTTGAGCAGGTAAATAAGCAACACACAAAAGAAGTCCCCTGGGGATCGACTGCAACAATTAGATCCTGGGGAAGGCATTTAGTTAGTTTTGATGCTCTAGACGTTGATTTTACATTCATTTGACTTCGGTGCTGCCCGAAGTGGCTTGTGTGGTAAACCAATCTTAAAAAATACATATATGTTCACCTTTAATGTTAATGATGGTTTACTCCAGGAAAATGTTGTATTATCATCTTTGTGAGTGAAATAAACCCACACAGAAACAATTTCTTACAAAAAGTATTCTATTTATTGCTATTAAAGAAACATATTATTATTCATCTATATTCTTATATCACTGCCTTGATGTTGCAGTAATCTGTTTCCTGGACTCTGTCGTAGTTTAGCCCTTTGACTGGGTCTGGATTTTCATGGTAGTGTTTCCAACAAATGGGCCCTGAGCAAAAAAACAGAACAGTATCGTGAAAACAACAGGCTACAACTCACGTGTTCTCTCAAATCAATAACATTGGTGAATTGTACTAATTTTTGGAGTCAGACTGACTGCTTTCACCCAGCAGTACCAGCAGCACCGGCATCATGCGAGCTTTGCATTCCCCATACAGCTTCTCTTCATCAGTTTTCTGATCTCAAATGACGATCTGATAACGTGTGTCTCTGGCAGTGTGGTTTAAATACGCTGCCAAATGATAAAGTCCAAACCACAAACCGAACAAGAAGACTCACGTACTCACTGAACCATCGTTACAGCTGCACTTTAGCCACAAACTATTCTAAGTCAAACTTTATAACTTGCAGATAAATCAATTTGCAGTAAAGTGTGTATACTAACATCAGTGATGTTGAAGTCATGTGACAGCTAGAAGTTTGTTTATCGACTAGCATTAGCTGTTTATTTCTTGCGATTTTATTTACGGCCTTCAAAAGTAATACAGTGAAGATGTGGAGATTTTCTCCCTGAACAAAATGTGTGAGCATCATATTAACTGTGTGTTTGCCACAGAATTTATTATCATCAGCAATCCAAAAAAATCCCACAGGTCAGTGATGCTAAATTCTAACGCATTGCCACTTTAAATTATCCAAGTGTATATAAAGCGATTACAATTTCCCACACCTCCTGGTTATATTCATAATGAGGAGGTGAACATGTTATATACACAAATACGAGACCGACAGCAGCCGCTCTGCAGCTTCATGAACACTTTTACCTCTGACACTTTAACTATATTAAGTTGAGCTGTATGCTTGTTTCTCAAGCAAGACCCTGAGAACAAAAATTAAAATGCGCACTATACAATAATTTGACATTCACCCCAAACCACAGTGCACCTCGAAACAACACAACGACATCCTGCTGACCTTGTTGCTGCTTACAGGCATCATGATGCAATGCAGACAAAGTCGCTCTGTCAGTAATTATGACCGCACGCTGCAATTCACTGTTTTTATTTTCTACTCCATCATCCCCTGTTTTACATACAAATCACCTGGCTTATAAAAAGCTTTTATTTAACCACAGGGAAAACATGCAAATGATTCAACGAGAGTGATGCAGATGTGACCGACAGGTAAAAGTAGTGACGCGCAAGTCAGAGTCAATCCGTCAACGTTTGGTGTTAAAAACAAACAAACGTCCAAACACAGTAAAATAAACTATATTTTAACTGCAGAGTGCCCAAACTTATAAAGACAGCCCACACACACATCTTTAGGACAAAGGTCACACTCAGAACATGGAGCGTGTGTGTGTGTGTGTGTGTGTGTGTGTGTGTGTGTGAGAATGCTGGTGAGGTCATCCAGGTCGTGGTAATTTTAAATGCTACATCGTAGGTGATTGTGCGTGTTTCAGTTTCTTGAGCTTCTTCAGTGTCTGAGAGTGTGTGTGTGTGTGTGTGTGTGTGTGTGTGTGTGTGTGTGTGTGTGTGTGTGTGTGTGTGTGTGTGTGTGTGTGTGTGTGTGTGTGTTTATTAGCTGCCTTTTGCTGTAACATTTCATCTTCACCTTCATCTTCAGATGCTCTGATGAAGGCCAATCGGGCCAACACGTTATGATGGCAATGCCGGAATAAATAGGTGAATTTGAGATTTGCCAAGTTTGTCCTGAGGATTTCTGTGTGTATCACCTTCATAGCTTTGGGTGTTCAGCAGTCTGAATATATGACTTTGGTTTATTACCACAAAATAAAGCACAGGAGAGGCTCATCTGCTGAAAGATTCAAGCGACAAATGTAACTTCCTCCGAGCCGCCAACACAAAGTGTCAGCAATTAATGAACTGGGGATGACAGTCAACAATCAGCTATCAGCTATCTATCTCCAGGAAGTTATAGTTTGTGGCTTTTACCCCAAAATATAAGATAAGACAAGATAACTTAAGATAAGATAACATGACATAAGATGAGATAAGATAAGATAAGATAAGATAAGACAAGATAAGATAAGACAAGATAAGATAAAATACAAAAATGTACAGCACAATAGAAAAAGCAGTAAGCACGCAGTTACAACCATTGGGTTCCCCGGGTCAGGGTCCCACACTGGGCCCAGTTTTAAGAGCATTAAACATATGAAATATACAGAATATAAAGTTGTTAAGGAGTTAAATGCAAAAGAGAGTGACTAGTAGAAAAGCAAGAAGAGTTAACTACAAGAGAAAACAAAAAAATTAACCAAAAAGAAATATCTAGTTTAAATGGCTGTATTGTCAATACAAGACAATGAAATTATCGGAGGTAGAAAAAGAATCAGGATCACACACCTGATAATCAACATAATAACACACTTGATATTGAAAGTTAATAACAATGAGGAGCAGTATTGCACATGATATTGAAAAAGTAGCTGACGTAGCGTCAGACAAAGTCTTTGTTTTAACAGAGGACGTCTTGACATGTCACAGGAGGCTGCTTCACTCTCAGGCTCTGGTGTTGTGCGCGCTCGTTCGTGGCTTACGACGGAACAGAGTGAAGCCTTTATTAGTAATTCTTAAAATGACAAGTCAAAATGTGTGTTGTGGGGAAAAAAAGCCTTGTTTCTAGAGAACCAGAGGTAAAGCTGAGCTTGACACCCTGGAAACCTGCTGGATTCACTCACTCGACTCCTTACAGGCAAAAGTGATCCTGAAGCAGGTTTCTGAATTTTGAGTAGTTTCTATCAAATGTCAACCATCTGGGATATTTCTCTCGATACATTTTTGCATATCTGTATTGGTTTTTTCTTCTCGTTGGTATTGAGTGGGCTGTGAAAAGGGTTTATTGAAATAATCCCTTTTTTTGTTGTGTGAGTAGGTGTCACTTGATGCCTTGTTCTCACAGACACGTGGTTTCCTCAAATATACCTTTTCATTAAAGGACAGGTTCACAGTTTTTTAAGGGCTGTTTGAAAGCAATAAACAAGACCAACGCTGGAAGATATCAAGTTATTTTGACTCCCGTTCACTAAATTATTCCCTTGCTTACATTTGAGTCGCGCAGGAAAGATGTACCTCCAAGTCTATCCTGATAAGAAAGAAAGATTACAGTGATCAGTAAGTCTTTTAATCAACACACGAGCGGATGACTATTGTTTTAAGTTTTGTCTCAGGGTTACGTTACAGCAGACTAATAAACGCAACACATAATTAAGTCGAATTATCATATGCAAAAATCAGGTCGCAGGAAATCATTAAAGTGTTCCGTGCTCTGTACATGTGCTGTGGCTTTTGTGGAAAGTTCATGATGCACCGTCGGACAGACATTTAAGTGTTTCATGACCTATTTCAGTGCAACCCATCTTCCCTTTGATGCTCGGTTCTTGAGTAAAAAAGTTAGTGTTCCTCTGACCTAGAAAACAAACTCTGTGCCTCGATGCAGCCTACTTGTTGCAGCCCACATCGAGCCGCTGCACGACGAGTTCCTCTGTGAAACCGACTCCTCTTCTGAGCTCTCTCTGTCCAACTTGATTTTTTAACTAATTAGTTTTGGCTTTATGTTGTGTCGTTAGCTGTATTGTGTGCAGGGCGAGACTCATAAGGAGGGAGACACACCTTCAGTAACGTCCCGTCTTGCTCAGGCTTTACGAGGCTTGTAGCTCATATTGTTATATGAAGGTGTGTCGATTAACGCGTGTGACCCAACAGACGTTTAATTAGTTTTATAGTCGGATGTGTTTAATTCTGTCTGCTTCTGTTTTGTTCACGTTCATATCTGTTGTGTTATTGTGCTGAGCCGCCACTCAGAAACATGATCGCTCCCTCGTAGTGGTTGTTTTTATTCATTTTTCCTGCAACTTCACCTCTGAGCACTGTCCACGTGCTCAGAGTTTTTTTAAATTGATATCTTCTCTTTTATTAACACAGACGTACTCATGCAAAATAATATGAACTTAATCTTGTTCACAGCTGAGTGACAATACAGTACAACCACCACAGTGTGATGCATCTCTCCCCCCTCCCTTCCCCCTTTTTTTCTCTTTCACTGGGGAAAGTAGGGGGAGTTTTCTGTGATGGTGCAATACTTCCATCTCATTTTTTTTCTCTTCTGTGTGGAAGTTTCCAGGTTGCCTGAAGGTATATATAAGGCTGCTGTGATCAGCAGCCTGTCACCACAACCTCTCTTGACTCCACCCGAAGAAGACAGGCCGAGACGACAGCTCAGCTCATAGTCACAGCTGCCAGCACAGATCCACAGACATGGTGTCAGTCAGAGCTGCAGCGATGGCGATCGCACTGCTCACCTTTTGTGTGCTGAGCACAAACATGACAGCAGCAGGTACGCACTGTTCTGATTTCTCACCACAGAGAAAAACTAGGGCTGTCAAACGATTAATTTTTTTAATCGCGATTAATCGCATTTTGTCCATAGTTAACTCGCGATTCATCGCAAATTAATCGCAATTTTTTTGGCACATTTTTTTCTGCTCTAAATATATCTTAATGTATTTTTTCATGCTCTTAATACTTTAAAGAAACTTCTCTCCTCCCAGAAGTTCACTTATGTACCTGTCATATAAGTGAAAAAGTACTTCAGTTATTGAATATTTCTCCCAATAGAAATTCCCCCAAATTATGCCAAAGCACATTTTTTCCAAACAAAAAATTGTATAATGACCAGCAGGAGACCACTGATGTGTGGAGTGATTTTGGTGACACTACACTGAATAATAGTGAAGTTATTGAATATTATTTGTTGTATCTCTTTTCGGTGTTGCACTTTGTGGACGGTCCCTGCGCCCTCGTCTCACAGCCGGCTGACCAGAGAGACCAGAGTTAATGTCCAGACGCTCGTTTTGACGAAAATACGGTTGTAGCTCGTTGTCTTCCTTATTACAGTAGTACAGAGTCCTTGTTTGTGTTTTAACAATTTTTCGCTTATGAGCTATTGATCCGGGAAGTTCGAATCAGTGAATATATTTCCAACTTTACCGAACTAAATCATGCCACATAAGTCAGTTACGCATCATATAAAAACTGGCTGAGCTCGCTTGCGTACCTGTGCTGTAAGTGTTGTTATTCAGTTTTGAGATGCTGCCGCTGTTTCACGGGAGATCATCGTGATGATGAGACTCCACCTGCACGAACCGCGGACTCACTGAAGTTACTGTGAGTGACTACTGTGCACTCGAGTGGCTGTAATTCAAGGCAAGAACACGGCGCTGACCGGGCCAGGAGCATAAAGGCCACCGTGTTCTTCCCGAACCGCCAACCCTGCTTCTTCTTCTTCTGAGTCCCTTTCTTATTCTTCTGCCACTGTCTGGATCAAGACTACAGGTGCCACTGACGGCCGTAAATCATACAATGCGCGTTTCTTTTTTTTCTTTTTTTTATACCGAGCGTTAATCGCGCGTTAAAAAAAATAACGGCATTAAGAGGATGTTGCGTTAACGAGTTATTAACGCGTTAACTTTGACAGCCCTAATAAAAACGCATTTCTCTCTCTTTTTCCTTTCCTTTTTTCTAATCGGATCATCTTTCCTCTTGATAAACAGCGTACACTGAATGTTGTCGGAGTTACACGACGAGAAAACTGGCGTTTCCTGCAATCAGGGGATACTCAGTCCAGGATATTAAGGGACCGTGTCACATCAATGCCATCATGTGAGTATCAATACAGTGTAGTTTATCAAAAAACACAACATTGGTGTTTATCCTAAGTGTATAATCGTTCATCTCTTTCCTCTAAATCTACAGTTTCCACTATAATTTCCAGAAAAAGAAGGGGAGGACATGCACCGACCCTGCTTTGCCCTGGGTGATGGACTACGTCGACCGTTTAAGGTGCGATTCATACAAAGAAATTGTGCAACACATACTGAAAAACACTATAAATCTGCAGGCTTTGAAATGTTTTGTCACAAGACTATTGCTAAATTAAAACTTGACCGATTCTCATTGCAGGGCTAAAGCACATAAGGTTCACGACCAGACCTCACGAGGTCACAAGTAAAGTGATTCTGCTTTCTGAAGAGAGAGACGATGGACGCCAGCTGCAGCGAACGGACTGTTTCATATCCCAGCTTTGCTTTGTTTTCCAGAAAAATAACAATGTGCCACAGAGTGTTGTCCAAAACATTTTGATATTCCTTGCAATTACCTCATATTTGTACATTTTGTAAGATAGAAGGATTAAAGTTTTGTTTGAATATAACAACCTGTGTAACGAGTGGTTTTTGTGGTCTCCAGTTAGAGTCATAGTGATAACATCATGTGTGCACTTCCCCGACAGCGTGCCAGTTCATTATCTGAACTTCCTTGTTTATTTTCTCACGGTAAAAAAAAAACAAAACATTCCAGCGCTGGAAGTTTTTGCGTCCCGTGATCAAAAGCTGTCAATGGTTTAACAGCGAGTGATGCAAGTCCCGTGTCAGCAGGAGGAGGAAGTGTCGGAGCTGTTTGTATAAAGTACGCTGCAGAACAGGTATTTCCACGTCGACACGCAGCCGACATCAGCTGCACTGAAGTGTAACACCTTGTTTACTCTCGAGGGCACGGTGTCAGGAATTTCCAGGGACTGATACTGTTGGAAACATGAAACAGCATCCTTTAACTGAGGAAACTGAACCTCCATGCAACTGTTGATTTAACATTTTATGTCCCTTTTGGCTCATTTGTTTAGTTTTTTTCTTCTTTTTTTTTTTTTAAAATCATGCATCTCAGGTGATCAGGCTCTCAGTCTGTAGTCCTGGATGAGCTTTTAAATTTCTACAATTTTTCAATAAATACGGCAATTTATCTGTGTTTTGACCCCATAGGCCAAAAACGTGATATTTCCCTTGTGTCCTATGGGGGGGGCCTTGGCTTTGACTCATAATATAACCCCTAATGCAACTGATAAAAGACCACGTTTAGTACAAAGAAATGTTACATGTCAAAACTGCCACGAAAATATGTGGAATTATTCGGCAAATGACAACTTTTGTGGGGGTTTTTTCATTTAAATAAGTGGCATCATGTAAACAAACTGGTATTTAAAGGGTTAAATCCTGAGAGTTAATATTTGGTGGTTATTATCAGGATGTTGGTGGAAAAATGTAATCGAGTGAAAGCTGAAAATTATATTAATATATTGTTTTTCTGCTGTAGTTTTTGACAGGGAACATTTTTTGTACTGAATGTGGACTAAGTAATGTTTTTTTATCAGTTGCATGCAGGTTCAACAATTCCAAATGTTTTTTTTTTTTTTTTTAAATACGCTTTAAAGTCCAGAGAGGCATCAAGACAGATCATGTGCATCAGGAGTTTGATGGATCTGTATCATTTCTGATCCGTGACACCCAACATGAAACTCATGGTGATTCAAATATTTAAATGTCATATGTGTAGTTGCAGCTGTTTGTCTACATCTATCAATCCAATCACACTGAACAAACACATTTCCTCACAGTCCAGCATAAAATATCAGATCATTTTTTTGAATAGTTTTAGAACTTTGTGTAGAATTTACAATCTAAACTCGCATAACGGTCAATGAAAAGGCTCAGCGTTGACTTATTTGTCAACAGCCTTACTATTTCACAAGAGGCCACCATAGCAAAATATGTGAGAAATATGGGATAATGGTAAAAGTTAGAACAATATCAACAGCAGAGTGTTAAATAGAACAAGCACAAATGAGCCGTGACGTTAAAAAGCAGAGATAGCTGACATTGACTAACGTTAGCCACGGAAGCTAACAACTAGGTAGCATCAAACCTCCTAATAAATCACACTGATCTGTTTCACAGTTTATGAAGTCGACTATCATGTGGATATAGTGTCAACTGGTATTTCTTCTTTGAGACGCATCATTGTCTTAAAAGGGAGAACAGCTTTTAAAAATATATTGTAAGATTAGCGAGGAGATGAAACAACTAATCAGGTGAACTTCAATTGCAACTAAAGCAACCGAGCAACTCAGCTTCCTGCCTCTAATCTCTCTCAGTGTGTAACTGTGCAGCTTAAACACGAAAAGGCAGCTCTGCAGACGAGACGGACAGGAAGCAGACATTAATCGCCACAAAAAATAATCAGTCTGCTTAAAGCTAAGCGATCTGTCAGACGGCCCGATTGTGGTAAAGTTGATGTTTTTGACAAGTTATGCAGCGTGATTATATAAGATCATCCTGACAACCGCCTTCAAACAGAGAGCAGCAAATCAGCAGAGGAACCACTGACTTCTGCTTATTACACTCTTTTATGTAGCTCTCTATTGCTGTAGCTACTAGCTGCTGCTCGCTAGTTAGCTACCTAGTTAGCCGTGCAGCTAGTGGCTCTAAGATGGCTCCAGTCTCTGCAGGCCAGTCGGACAACACAACTGAGGACAGCAGCCTCCATCTTTAACATGCCATCAAAACTGATATTTCTTCATTTTGTCTTGACAATCTTACATAGTTTTGAATTTTTGATAGTAGAATTCTTATATTGTCTAAATTATATAATATATAATATCCTACATTACATAGTGCACCTTGAAATGCAAATTAGGACATTAAAAGTAAATGAAAACTTGATTTTATTGATATTGAAAGGGAGGAAATTCACCAAGTATGTGGTTTCAGAACTTATTGAGAACTAATAAAATAATAATAATACTAATACACAGTATTCAGGGACAAGCTTTGGTCTGTAATGATTAAAATTGTGCTTTTATCCGCCTTCAAATTAATTCATAGGCTCAATCATAATAACATCATTAATCGGTTTTGTTCTCCTGTTAGTTTATCATGAGAAATGATCTTAGTATTTAAAACATTTCTCTAAAGCTCTTAAAATATCCAAACCAGAAATTGGGTTAGTGTTGTTTATGTCTTTTGTAACTCTTAGGAAAGAGATGATAAAAAGCATGAAAACATTTTAAATCAAAGATGAGTTAAATAGAATAAACAATTAAATAAAAATAGGTTTCACTGTGTTTTGCTCTGCGAACTATTTCATGTCACCTCTACAATAATCCCAGAGTGAAGGCTCCTCCTCCACCCGACGTCTGAACACTAGATGGCGGTAGCATCACTTCAGAGACGAAGCGCTGTGAAATCATGTCTCAGCAACACTTTTCTGAGTTTCTGCTGTTTCAGTCCCGGGTCTACGTCAAAGTGTCATCACGCGGCCTGACAATGTGTCCTGCTGGGTCACACGATGACGTGGACTCCATCAGCTGCATCTCCACTTATAGCTCTCTCTCTCTCAACATTTGCCTCATCATTGGTGGGGGTTTTAAACATCCCTGAAATGCACTTTTCCTGGAATTCAAACTGCTAAAAATTCTACTCCATTTTATTTTTTATCCTAATGTGTTTCATGTCCGGTCGGTGGGCCTCAGCTGGAGCTGCTGGCAACACCAACAAAGCTGAACAAATGCGCGTTTTCTCCTGTCGCATGAATCCATCCCAAATGACAGTCTGGAGCCACGCTCGCAGCCACTATTACATCACCTCCACTGTTCTGCACCACTGTACAGAGTGCTTTTCTATGAATTATACAGAGAGACAGAGAGGGAGAGGGACGTGGACATGGGGGGGCTGGTAAGTAAACGACAGAGCGAGCACACACTGTTAGAAAAAAGAGCAAACAGGAAAAAGATAAATAATCACACCGGACACCAAAGCGTGAATTTTGATTTAACTTTATTGAATTAAATTCATGAATCAGTCAAGAAATAAAACTTGCAGCACGCGTCAGCACTTCATGGAGAAACATAAAACGCATTCCCGAGCACACATCAGCTGTGAGTTACAGACGCAGGACGCGGTGTCGGAGAGTCGTTACCAGACGAGTGCAATGAGAAATGGCAGCGGCGTGGCCGGAGCCCAGACTGTCTGAAGGAAGACAAGGTTATAGACTGTGTTTTTCCCCCGTGAGGCTGCTTGAGTATAGAAAGAAAATAACATATTGCACTCTGAGATCAGCAGACAGGTCCTCTGTCATGGCGCGCGCACACACACACACACACACACACACACGCACAAACAGGGAGGCAGACAGGAAACCAGACAGTCTCTCACGAAACTCAAACACAGATAATGAGACATGCTCAGTCAGAAAGGTGAAAACAATCTTCTCCCCGCATTAGAAAACGTCTCGTATCCTGCAGCAGCACCACCACCAAGAATATTGAGATATGCATTTAAAAAAAAAACTAGATCATAATTTTGCTGGCGCTGTAATCTCTCCCCCCCTCGTCCTCTCTCCCCTTCTCTTTGTCACTCGCTCGTTCTCCTCCAGCACAGCTAGCACAGAGTTAACCGGGCTCGGTATATAATTAGACAAACAAAAAAGAGAGGGATGAAACATCTAAAGGAGAAGAGACTCCAAATGATTACACATTCACTCCGCTTCCTTCCCCCTTGCTGCACACATAACCGCCAATTAGAGGAGAAAAGAGGAGGATGAGGACAAGCAAGCAGCCAGAAGTCTATTTGTGTCTCTATCTCTCTCTCTCTCTCTCTCTCTCTCTCTCTCTCCCTCCCTCCCTCCCTCCCTTCCCTTCCCCCTGAAGACTCCCAGCGCCAGGGTAGGGAGGAAGAGAGGAGAAAATAGAAGTGAAAAACAAGAAGTATATAAATAAAGAAATCGGAGTGTTTCACATCCGGTCGGCTGATTGGCTGAGACACGAGTCAGGCAGATCTGGGCCACAGTTGCACTCATTGTTCAGTGAGCTTTTCTACACAGTCCAACCCAGCGACAGCAATGAATGTTGATTGTGACCTTTGGTCTTCTCGGGGCACAGTGGAAACAAGAGCATCACTCTTTGTGCGTGCATGCGTGTGTGTGTGTGTGCGTGCGTCTTCGTTGCAGAGATTTGCATGCGCCCACTTGCCCTTTTGTTCCATTTCTTTCTTTCTTTTTTTTTGGGTTTGTTCCCCTGACGTGGTCGGAGCATGCCGCGGGGCACAGTCAACGGTCGATGGTTTTTATGTGATCCATACCAAAACTCACCGACAGCGTTGAATGTTCACCGAGGCAAGCGGAGGGGACGGCGGCTGTGAGCGTGAGCCGAGCTGACAGACGTGTAAAGGAGGGGATGAGGGGAGGGGGGACAGTCAGACAAGAGAGGGGGGACGGAGGCGATGACGTGGCTCAAACCGCGGAGGTCAGGCCGCACGGCACAGCACAGCGGGGACATAATGACACGGGACAGTGGCAGAATGAGTACACTGTCGGCGACGGCGCTCCTGGTGATGCTACACATGATCAAACGCAGGAACTTAAACCGAGGGGATG
Organism: Diplodus puntazzo; assembly: GCA_963678695.2. Taxonomy (NCBI): domain Eukaryota; kingdom Metazoa; phylum Chordata; class Actinopteri; order Spariformes; family Sparidae; genus Diplodus; species Diplodus puntazzo. Next base: position 7,663,119 of record OZ023166.1, on the reverse strand, counting down.
TGCTTTAATGCGTTACCACCACCTTGTTAGTCAGAGCAGCGCAGAGTCTTTCATCTTCGCTTCGAAATTAGCCGTAACAGCATCTGAAACACAGACGAAGGGAGGGGGGGGGGGAATAATCGTCAGCAGAGATATTACACAGTATCTTTGTCTTTAAAGGGTCAGTTCACCTACATTTTCAAGAACACATCTTCCCTCATTTCATCTCGTCGAATCTAACTCTGGTTTCCTTCTCTCAGGTTTTTTGGGATATCTGTCTCTGGGAACATTATCAAAATCACCAAATGGCTGAAGCTGCGATTTTTTTTTAAAGATTTATGTTAAAATGTGACAAAACAGAATTGCAGTGAGGCGCTGTAGAGCTGCAGAGGTGCTCTGGACTACAAATCTTCTTCTCTAGATTTAAGACCATGTTTCATGTTTGGTTGAGACCCCCAACACACGTCACATCATCTGGATTCTAATCGTTTTTTCAGTGAAAATTTAAATTCTGATGCAAAAACGATTAGTCCACGTTATCCTTGAATCGTACTGCAGTCATAATATTTGTCAAAATAAGTGAATAAACGTTTTATTTTACTATATCCTGCAGCAGTGATTGAGACATATTTGACTCCAATTAATCCACAACACAGTTCTCATCACAGACTTTTCCGGCGCTCCAGGGTGCAACTATTTTGGTCGCACAAAAACCTGTTAAAAGTGCAAATACTTATTTTCATTGGTTGCACTGGTGCGAGTCAAACTGTGTGTGCAGACACTTCCCTACAACGAATACAAGCCTACAAAAAACATTTTCTTCGCTTGCTAATGTCGATTGATAAGGTTGTTTATATTTGCAGGAGCCTTCTAAGTGGCCTCCTCTTTCGTGACCTCGTTACACTCTGAGAACAGCTTGTTTATTCAGTTATGGAAGTAAATCAAATAAATATTTTAAATAAATACATTACTGAGTTTTTATTATCATCTAATTAACATTCAAAAGTTTGAATTTCTCTCCCAAAACTTTAAAGTGCATCTTTAACATAAATGCCAGATAAACAAAAAAAAAAAAAAGTTGAACAATATGAGAGAACGGTTCTGATGCACGTCTAGTCCAGAGAACAATGCCGCGATGTCCTGCTGTGCAGCCAAGCTTTTTGTACCCCAGCCACCGGCCGTCCACAGGCTGAGAGCTCCCATTGTCAGCAGCGGGGAACAACTGCCAACAGTGTCGCTGCGCTGCCGCCCGGACCGGGGGCTGACGTCAGGATGCTAAACGCTGATCTATGGTCATCCATCGGCCCCGTTTCATCGGCTTAGGGTGCTGATGTCATTGAGCAGGCTAGACCTGCATCCATTACTCTGCCGTGGGAGGACGAGCGACGTCGGGCTAGCATGATAACACACTGGCTACAATGGATGAGTAATGAATGGCGTTATTGCAGCTATAATTCAGAAGGTCATAAAAGAGACAATTTGGTTTTTTGTCTCGTGAGTATGCTGGGCATTTGAGTTACTGCCTCTGCATTCTTTCACAGCGTGCTCTCCTTTTATGAATATGCAAGAATGTACAAATTAAAATCACGAAGGAAAAGAAAATAAATTAGTCAAATAAGGTCGTATAACCTTTACAGCCACTTGGTAAATAACGAAACACCACAAACTGCCTGCGTAATGAAAGCGAAAGGAGTTTTTGGGGCTTTATTTATCCTGCTGTCTGCAGCCTGTGAACCAGAAGTCTCCTCGCTCTCAAAGCTGCTCAGATAAGAGACTAAATTCATAATCCATATTACATCTTCCCAACTCACACTTCCACCGCATCCCACAATGAGACCCGAAAATGAAAAATAGGCGGAGGGGTCGAGGGAGAGGAGAAAAGGGGGCTTTGCCATGGCAACCCCTGTGTCAGCCAGCCATTTCTTCTTAATCCCCCCCAGTTCAATGTCGCGCCCTCTGAGAGACCCCCTCTCTACAGCTGAATATTTCTTTTGTGTTGAGAGTCTGTGTGTGTGTGTGTGTGTGTGTGTGCATGTGTGTGTGTGTGTGTGTGTGTGTGTGGGAGAGAGAGGGATCACAGAGGGGGGAGGGATTGGGGTTAGGGGTGGTGAGGGGGGGATCATAGCTAACCCAGATTAAATGGGGGGCCAAGCTGCAGGCCACAGAGTCTCAACATTACACCGGGGGTACAAACCAGAGATCAAATCACTCACAGACACACACATACACACACACACACACACGTACACACATTTAAACGCTATATTGATGGAGGGAGATAATCTTTTGAAATGGCAGATAATTACATCATATGGCAAACAGCCGGGCCTCTCCTCCCCGAGCCTATCAGCAACAAACCCTGCACTTTACGTTTTTTTTCTTTTTTTCCTCTCTTTTACGAAACTCTCGTGGCAGCTCGCTCGTCTCTGCCTGAGCAGGCCACTCTACATTACTGACAAAAGCGGGTTTTTTTGGGTTTTTTTTTTTTGGAGGAGTGGGTGGGGGAAAAGGCGTCAGCTGCTAGACAAAATTAAAAGGCCTCTATTTGTTCCCGACAATAAACGTCCCCGTCTTCGGAGCTCCTCCACAGCTGCAGCCGGATAGGCTTTCGTTTTTTTTTTTCCTAGCTGAGGACTAATAGAGAGCAGCGTCTCCTTCCTCTACTGTAAGCCGATTTAGTGCGCGGGATCAAAATTCAGGAGGTTTATAGTCATCTCTCTGCAATGCTGCGCCGCCGAGGAAGAGGACAAAAGAATGTGACACATGGGGAAGGCGCAGCAACGGAGAAACTAGGATGTTTTAACGATGGTGATGATGATGTGGAGTATACCTGATGGAGGCTATTCTCATGGAGGCACAGAGAAGTCCGCATCAGGAAACCTACAGAGAGAAGACAAGAGCAGACAGAGACACGGAACAGTTAGAGGACGGGAAAATCTAATAGAAAACAAATCTGATCTCAATCTGATTTTCACTGGAAAGTTTTCCAAATCAACAGATGATTAACGTTCAGTGCATCCTCCGGAAATCCCAAAACGTGCTCCCCCTCCCCACCACCACCACCACCGCCCCTCCGAGGCTGGGCGACGGAGGCGGGTGGAGGGGAAGTGCCAGCGGTGTGTCTCCGGGGTGGTCTGATGTGGCCGTGGGCGAGGCTTTAATGTAGCTGCATGTCCACTCCAGTGTATACTGTACATCGCACTAATGACTAACAGACCTGCAGTCTGCCTGTAGGGGCCTCACACGCCACTCCATGCCTACACATGCATATGCTCCACTTTAATGGCAGCCTTCAGACTTCATTTGAAGTGCGCTGATGAACGCCGAGCCCGGCTTTTTCACGAGGAAGGGAAAAATATGACTTTGACGACCTACGGTGCCCTCGGTCTAATATTTGACCCCTGTGGCTTGATTATATAAAAAAAAAAAGAGGCTTTTAAAATCAAAATATGCGTAATTACAGGTCGGCTGCTCTGCTGCGGTTCTTTGTCTAGCATGTATAGATCTGAGCTTGCCAAACATCTGGCCGGGACATTATATGCGACATAGGCTGCAGGCGTAATTTTAAAGATGTATATTCTCAGGCAGGTCTGGCCAAAGAATTTAACTTAAAGGGTAAGTTCACCCAAAAAAACAAACATTCAGTCATCACTCAACCCCATGCTGGCAGATAGGAAAAAACTGAATGATAAACCACTTAAAATGGCTCCAGACAGCTTGTTACAGCGGAAATCTTCACCGTGGCTGCGCACACGATGCCTGACGTGGGTGCACGAGCCTGATTGCACGTCGAGGGTGTAAATAACATCTCTTCGAATCTATTTGGGATCTCCAAGGGAGACTTTGATTATGCAGGCCGAGCTGTGTGGAGCCATTTTTATGATTTCATACACCTCTTTTTTTTTCCTTTGGAAGTAGATTTAAAAAGCAAGTCCAGGTTTACTTCGGTTGTTTAGGAGAAATGCTGAAATGCTGTAGAAGCTCCTGAAATGTTTCGTGGATGAGGAAATGTTACTCGACATCCTATCAGCGGAGGGGGTGAGTAGACATTTGAATTTTCATTTTTGGGTCAACTTATCCTTTAATCTTAACCTTCGCAGCCTCTAAGAAATGCATTTTCTTCCCTTGTGTCGCGCAACTTTCCCTGAAAATAATACCAATCCAAAGATATAGACTCCTTCACTACCACTATCAAACACTTGAGTCAAAACAGAGAAAGTGCTCCATCCCAGTCTATTAGAGAGCAAAGGGCACATTGTAACACAAGGTGCAGGGTCTGTTCAACAAGTGCGTGGACATAAACCAAAAACAAAAAGGCACAGAGTTAGTGCCTTGGGTCTGATTGGCAGGGTGGGGTCATTGGGCGACCCCTGACCTTTTTAACCCCGAGGAATGTTGTCGTGCTGGTGCGTGTATTGTTCCAGCCTCCCTGAGGAGCCCCGGCCAAGCGTCGGTTGAATGCTGAACCCTCAGTGTTCCTGAGGGCTTCTCCTTCCACCCCCCCACCACCACCCCCCAGAGAAAAACCTCCTCTTTCTTCCCCTAATCCTTTTTCTTTTCCGCTCTTCATCCTCAGACTTCATCAAACAAAAGGTATCAACAGGTCCAAAAGTGCGCCTGAAGTGCACACGCCACTAACGAGGGTTCCAGGCCGAGTCTCCTCGCCGACCTAAATGGCCAACAAAGATCCAGTAAGGAGGGCGCCTAAGAAAAACACACACACACACACACTCAAGCAAAAACCTTCTTTGCACCGATCGCTCATCAAATAAACCAGCGCTTTTATTGGTCCGGCGTCCAGATCTAAAGAGATGCGAGTGTCTTCAGGCAGTCTGAGAGTCTGGCTCTGGAGAAAGTCAGCAGCAGTAGAAGAGAGACTGACAGATGAGAGGGCCAGACAGACAATTACTGGCCAGGTATGTCCTTTATACCCACCTAGGGCTGGTCAGAGGAAATGGAGGAATTTATGATGTCATAAAAAAGTGCCAGAAGAGAGGTGCCTGAGAACAGGTTGTCTCTGGAGCAGGAGCCATAAAAGACTCCTGCGGCTTCCGCTCCCTCCCCCTGACAACCACCCGAGATGATAAGAGTCGACCGAGCAGACAGACACAAAAAACACAAGCGTATCTAACGCTCACTTTCACCGTCACTAAATGTATTGATTATATTCTCGATTTTGTTTCATAAAATGTCGACCGGCGTTTTCTCACAGTCAAAGACGACGTCCTCACTTGTCTTGTTTTGTCCACGATCCAAAGAAATGCAGATTACTGTGATAAAAGAGTAAAGAAACCAGAAGATGTTCACATTTTAAAAAAAAAAAAGGTGCATTACGTAGTTGAGGGGAGGACATTATAATCAGGAGAGAAAGATCTTCAAGCTAAATAAACAAACTCTTTGTTTTCACGACTGAATGAACTGAATAAATCAAACTGACCTTAAAAGGACAACACAGCTCCAACAGTGTTCTGGGGACTTTATTTTCCTCTGAGAACAGCTTGTTTATTCGGCGATGGAAGAAAATAATTATCTCAGAGATTGTCTTATTACCTCCTTAATACTGTAAATATTAAAACTCTTCGTTTACACTTCTACATGGTGCCCCATCCAGAAGCCGGAATCAGGGATTTTTTTTATTACTTTCGCTACTCAAACCGATCAATCACCAAAATAGCTGCTGATTCAGTTAATAGTTGACGATTGATAACTGATTAATCGCCGCAGCTCGGATTACTGCGCATGCAAGATTTTAGACGAGGTTTTCATCACGTCCTTGAGAACATTTCAGTGGAGAATATTTGTCTATTTCCTCATTCTTTTTGTTAAATTTGAAGATTTTACATCTAAAAACACAATAAGCTCATAAAGTGAGGTGAAGGATTTAAAATACACTTGCTGTTAGATGTAACACATCGAGACCTCGAGGCGTTTAAGTAAGTGTATTTCAGCGATGACATTTATTTGCTTTTACTTTTGATTTTTAAAAGCCGATCCGTTTGAAATTCTAGTCCTGCGAACATTACACAGGTAAAGGCTTTTAATGCAACTACAGTCAGTCTTTTCACCGTCTTAAAAAATGTCTCCCGAGCCCATTCGATGAAACTGGACGGATCCAGAATCATTTACATCCCTGTAAGCTTTTCCTTTATGCTTCTTTTCTAACCCTCTCTTTACAGTTTAAACCACACGCAACACAGGAAGCATCTTCAACAAGAGAGGCACCATCTGTCGGCTCAAACTAAGCAGGTGTAAGGAAGAGAAAGACGCTCTGCGTGGACAAACAGGGTACCTCTTTGCACGTACACACAAAACGTATACACACTGCGCCGCTCTCCCCACCACAAAAAGATAGAGACACGTTCTCACAGTCTGAGCGCTTGTTAAAAAAAGGAAGGGGAGAAGATGGTTATTTGCTCTACAACCTAACTAAGGAGGTTTCCCATTGTAAAAAGGAGTGGCTGCACAGCCCCGTTTCCTTTCATCCCTCTCCTTGAGGCACGCTGCCTTTGTCTCACGGAGGACAGAACAGCCAGCCTCCCGGCTACGCTACACTGGTCAAATACCTGGGAACTACCACCGGCCTGGTGGGAAAAACAACAAGAGGAGGAGGAGGAGGAAGAGAAAGGAGGTGGGGGGGGGGGGGGGTGTATAGGGTGTGAGTGTTAATCTGAGGTACGGCGAGACTGACCGGCTAAGACAGAAGAGTGTTAAATAAAACCCGTTATTACGTCTCAAAAGGAAGGAGGAGGACCGCGAACACCTGGTACCAAAACTACAAGACAGAAATGTTCCGTGGGATTTCGGAGACTTAAATCGTGACCACCTGTTTTTCACGTTTCCTCCAGTTTTTTCGGTCGTCTTTCCTCCTCAATAAAAAGGTAGCGACTGTGTGTGCGTATGTGCAATTAAGATCTCTGAAGTTAAAGAAGGCCGCGTTTTTTTTTTCCTCCCCCCTTCCTCCCTCTTCTCCCCCTCTTTCCTACAATCCTGTACTTTCATGCCAGCTCAGCAGAATGAAGGCAGTTCCTGTATACGAGGTACTGTATGGGGGTGAAGTGAGTCTAAGTCCTCCCCCCCAAAAAAACCCCGGCCGCAGACGGCTGAATGTAAAGCTTTACGTGCCAGTCCGCGCGGCCTTCCTCGGCAACCAGACCTCGCTGTCACACCTCATAAAGCAGAGCTCGAGCAGCGGGGTCGTGTTTAAAAGCCAGAGGGGGGGCGGGTGGGGGCAGATAAGGCAAAATAAGGACAAATACGGAGGAAAATAAGAATGCACTCATTCAGGAAACTGTAGAGAAAAGAGTGAAAAGCTCCCCCCGCGAGACAAAAGCTCTTTAGCTGAAAACTCTCATGGCATGTCTCCAGCACGCTGAATAAGAAAAATATACTTTTTTCTGGGGGGGGGGGGACAAATTGCAGCAAGAAAAGTAAGAAAGTGAAAATGCCATTGAGGAGGGGGGGGGAGTGGATCGCTAAGACCATAATCCTCTCCTCTCATTTCGAGTTTTTGCTTAGCTGTCGGAGAAGGGGAAGCGAGAAACCCACAAGTTTATTTTCAAATGCTCCACAAAGAATGCCTGTCATTTCCTGGCGTTCCCCACTTCCATACGAAAGCCCCCTTTTCCTTTAGGAACAATGGGAAAGATTCCAAAAATTTCCATGGGGAGTTTCTTTCTTTTTCTTTTTTTTTTTTTTTTTTTAACGCGGCGATACAATGGAGAGCATGTTGTGACAGAAACGAGACGGGCTGTTTCTCTCAGCTGTGACACGATCGGGGCTGATGTAGTGTTTTTTTGTTGTTGTTGTTTGTCTCGCAGCTATCGTTGCTCGATGATTAAAGCGGCCACACAGCAGCTGTGACGTCCCACGAACGAGGCCGAGACTCAAGTCTTTGAGAACTCTCGCTGCAGAGTGTAAACTTGTAGATGAAAAAGGAGTTTCTGAAGCCACAAACTGGACGAGTATCTGACTTTATTAGGTGTAGCGGAGAGCTAAAATCTAATTATAATCACAGAGTGGACAATCTTACCTCTTATCCTGCATCCACACACACACACACCTACACATAGTCACACATGAGCCGTAAGAGTTTCTTAATTAAACAAAAGAACTCCTTTCGACCCGGAGTGGAGAGAGTTCAAGTGTCATGTGCTCCTGAAACGGGCCGACAGGCTCTTGAAAGCCACCTGGCTTGACCCGAGCAGACCTGGGCCTTTGGCTAGACGAGAGGTCGGAGGTCATCCACTCATCTAGATGAGGCAGTATGTCGCGGTGCCTGAGGCAGGGTGCACTGGCTAACCTTTGCATTTACCCAACAGTGCACACACGGGGAAGCACACACACACACACACACACACACACACACACACATACATATGGCCGCAGGTTCGAGTTGCGGTGAACTCGTTCAACCCCTTTAACTCGGTGAAGTCAACGTGTCTGTGAGCAGCTGCTGGTAGACTTGAATCTACCCCATTATCCGCCTCGCTCCTCCACTTTTCATGTTCTCCTAATGATGAAATCCTGCATTAAAAAGTTTGGTTTAGGAGAGCAAGTCTCCTCCTCATTTGTGTGTTCAGTGTTGTGAGGACTGTCTGCTGGGAGTCGTGTGGTGTTGGGAGAAGTGAGGCGCCAACCACGCTGCATTTTCCACAAACTATAGGGTGGTTTATTTCAAGTCGTCCTGTATGTTCTGTCCGAGAGAGAGAGAGATGGTTGAGGAGTAACAATGGAGGAAGCACAGCGATCTGTGGCCGAGAGCCTCTCGGGCCCTGATAGCAGGTTGCCTCTCGACATAATTGCAGGCTGCAGCTGATGAAACTCATCGTGTGTGATAATGAGCTACACAGGAATGACGATCACATAAGGATGAGGCAACAACCAGCCAATGAGAGCAGCAGGAGAGACGGCCACTTCTTTACCCCGACAACTCTCCCAGAGCCAAACTGAATTAAAGCCCCTACCAGAGATACGCACTCTGCTTTTTCTCTTCACTTGAGGGACAAAGTGAATTACATGTAACTCGGCCCTGAGAGGGACGGAAGTGGAGCTATCACGGCACCCATCAGCGCCGCTCCTCGTTCACTCTGCAACAAACTCCTGACACAGATTTTTTTTCTCTTTCTCGCCAACAACAAATGTCAGAAAAACGTCAGCCAGCTTTTGGGTTAAAGTGTTTGTTTTTTTCTTTTCTTCTCTTCTCATCAAACCACAACCCACAGCCAGTAAAAACCCAAATGTAGTGCTGCTTAAGCAGTCTAGCCCCACTATATCCAAATGGCAGGAGAATTTATGGACACAGCCTCATTAACCTTAAGGCATATTAGTGCTTGGCAGACTGGGAGAAAAAAAAAGAAAAGAAAAGCCTGTCTCAGCTGCATTTAAAACTACCTGCAGGGTCAGAACCACTGACATGTCGAGCCTCGCGATGGAGTGCGCGCGCGCGCGTGTGAGTGTGTATCTGGTCAGCAGTGTGCATCCTCTCAGAGTGCCCACCCTTGAAAAATGAAAATGGCAGGCTGGCTTGTGTTTGCCATGTGCCGGAGGCCCAAATTCCGGGAGGAAGTCAGATGCGCAAAACACCGTTTCCGAGAATCCAGGATGCGCAGAAGCCCATGCCCGTAGCGCACTTACTCAATTGCTGTTTGGCAAAAAAAATTTTAAAAAGCAATAAAAACATCCATGCACGCGTTGCGCTGTACAGGCAAACATAAAATATATTTTTAAAATTGCACCCTCAGCCTGTTTATATTTTTTTCCGGCTGCGTTACGCACCCATCCACGCAGACGGACCTCATCATGAGTCACGGCGTGGCGAGAGACGGGTGTCGGCTCTGAATGATCGCTGTCTGCTGTTTTATTTTTCCCCCCTCTCACTCTCCTGCTCTTCAGGTGTCTCTACTCGGATTCTTTGTAACGTCGATACAATGACAGATGGTGCGCGTAAAAAAAAAAAAAAAAAGAAAGAAAGAAAGAAAAAAAAAAGCCGGTGCGCATTGTTCCGCCGGGTGGTGGAGGGGAGGGGGATAATAACCGACATTTATCAGCGCGCAGAAACAGGAGACTGTCTGGTGAGTGAGATGGATCAAAGTTATATTGTTTGGGGAGGCTCCCTCCCAGGATTCCTCCGGTGTTGTCTTGTACGCATCGTTCAAACTTTCCGGCGCTTATAGTCTGTACACTGTGTACCGTCCGTGCGTCCTGAGGAGCTTTTTACACACACGGACACACAAAAAGTTGAAGCGTGCGTTAATCGGAAATCACGTTATTTTTTTTCTTCTTTCCCTCTTCCTCGAGTCACACGGATGCCCAGATATGAAAATGTCCGATGAGAGAAAAAAGAAGCGCTTTTTTTCCTCTTTTTTTTCTCCCGCTGAGCGCCAACACATCATGTCAGAGTTACACATGTGCACCATCAGCACGTTATCTGCACTTTACCCGGAATTAATCCCGCAGCCATCGTTTTCCATTCTGCAAACATCCTCTCTGCTTCACACTTCTTTTTTTTTTTTTTTTTACGCATTTCAACATGATGCCATACTCACACATTTCTGTTTCTTTCTCCTCCTCCATCAGCTCCCGCCTGTAAAAGCAGCAGGACTCGCTGTCCCCCCTTCCCGAAAGGTGGACCGATGCGGGTTTCTTCAAGTGTGCCGCACAGTGGACTCTTCTTCTTCTTCTTCTTTTCTCTTTTTTCTTCTTTCTTTCACTCTCATCACTTCCGTCCGAGAGCGACTCTCCACAGACTGAACGCCTGCCTCTCTTGATCCACGGATTACGTCTGTGTGAGAGGCGGGGAGGGGGAGGGCATCCGGTTTACAGGGATCACCGGGAGGAGCGGGATTGGCTGAGAGGAGATAGCTTGATAAAAATGCGCGCTCGCCATTGGACGGCGGAGGGACGAGGGAGGGAGGGAGGGAGCAGGGCGTCGTGTATTATTCAGGAGAAACCGGGTGGGGAGAGGAGGAGGAGGAGGAGGAGGAGGATACTCGGGGCAAAGCGGCATATGCAGACAATGCCCTGTGTCTCAGAAAATTCAGATTTCATTGGTGGACTTCTCCGGCGCAGTTTATGGCGTCCATTAATCTCTTCATATGGACTAACAATCAAATTGGAGCACTTATGTCAAACCCAGGAGTGTCTGTGGCGGCTATTAGTGTTTGTTCATGACCTCAGAGTGCCGAATATAGGCTGCGGCATCACTGCAATAAAACCCCACAGTGGTGATCTCCTACAGGAAAAAATGATGTGACCCAAAAGAGAAAAAAAAAAGAAAAAATAAACCTTTAAAAGATTAAAATATGACAGAAATAAAATGTGCTGGACTCAAACAGATGGAAGAAGAGGGGGGGACATCTATAAATAAATCAAACAGCCATTATTTTGCAAAAAAACATCAGAAACCCTCAAGAAAAAGTCTGCGAGTGTGTGAATGTGTGTGTGTGTGTGTTAGCTCCCGTGTGTGTGTGTGTGTGTGTGTGTGTGTGTTTCTGCTGTATGTAGGCTACGAGAAAGCTGGAACTGCAGAATTTTTTTTTTTTTTCCACACAGGAGCGAGGGGAAGGAAATGGTGCATGGATAATTCTCTCTTCAGATCCTCTGGTACTCGCTTCGGAGAGAGTACTCTGCTGAATCAATACTGCTCAAAGCTTTCTCATGTTCCCCCTTCTCACATCAGAGAAGAGGGGCCCGTTGGAGTCCGGGGTGGGTCCATTACAGGCGTTTTTCTCCAGATGATGCTTTGAATTAAAAACAAAAAAAACAAAAAGAAAAACAACTCTAGCACTCCTTGTGTGGAGGAGTAATTACAATACTAAATCACCCTTGACCCCTAAAGGCCCTGTGAAGACACACACACACACACACAAACAAATTCACATCCATAACACAGGCTGCTGTTAACCTGCATACTGAGTCGATGTGTGAGCAGACAGAGAAATCCTAATCACCACAGCGGGGGCTCTTCTCTGACCGGTAGCCATGGTGATTGAACACATTTCTCCACACAGCAGAAAAAAGGCGGTCCGTCTGCGCTGCACCACACAGGCCTTTATTAGGCCCAGACCCTTGGACTGGGAAGGAAGGAAGCACCAAGTGGAGGGATCACACCCATTTCATTGTGACTCTACAATTTTACGACAGTCAAGAGGCCGTCGACCACAAATTAGCTTTCTCTCTCTCTTTCTCTCTCTCTTTTTTTTTCCTCCTAGGGGAAGGCGCTCGGCTCTTGTCTCCAGCTAAACCGATAAAATGGCACGCTCAAGCCCCAACAAAGCGGCACATCATCTGATTATTGTGCGGATTTGAAGGCTCATTTGCATAACCGGTTGGGAATGATGCTCCTCAGAAGTACAGCACCTAAGAGTTATTCAGTATTCAGTCTAATTTCTTTCTTTTTTTTTTTTTCTTTTTTTTTTTTCAAACATCGCAAATGAGAGCAACAGCCTTGGCTTGATTTCCGCTAAGCTTCTAATCTCTCTCTCTCTTTCCTCTTAATTTAGCTGCAGCTTCAATCACAGCTCTTTTCACAAATCTAACCGTGTGGGAGTTTTTTTTTTTTTTTTTTTTCGCGTGTGCGACTGCTATCATGTGAAAAAAAAAAACCCCTCATAATTCCATATTGGCGGGTTTTAATTTGAATCGAGGGGTCATTTGGTTCTCGGCGGGATGGAAGGTTTTAGCGGAACTTCCTGATAAGTCGGCCTTTATTAAAGACTTTTGGATGGTTAAAGAATTATTTATCAATCATTAGCTAGTCTTAAATGGATCACTTAAACTACTTAATACTGCAGACAATTCTTTTATTAACCACTTGTACGTGGATGTTTAGTTTTCAGGGAGAAAATTACACTTACTTCCAGACCTGACCGTTTAGCATTTACAAATGTATTAGTAACTGTGTTGTTATGAGTTTAAACACCAGCCAGTGGGAAGTTTCGCACATTTTAAGTTCATTTAATTCATTTCTAGAGATCCTGACCCAGTTACTCAGGATAATCCACAGACCTTGTTGCGAGCAGTAACTACTTTTCTTCTACCAAACCATGTATGCCAGACGTATCACTGTACTAACTATGCTAACTATGCTAGCTAATTTGAAAGCTTGCCTGACGAGGAAGCCGTTAATGTTTTGCCCCTCATCCTTTTGCCTCATCCACGAATAGATGCACTTGTCTTTCTGCGTGGTGGAGAGGGAAAACAGTTCCGACATGAAACTGCTCACAAAAAAAGGTCTGTGGATCATCTCGAGCGACCAGGTCATGATTTCTGAAAAGAGAGACGTTTCTGTTGAGCGTCAAATGTATTTATTTGACGCTTTGAGCACCGCGAGCCGAGCGCCATCTAGTTCCATTACATCCGAGAGAAGGCAGACGTCTCCTGAGCTAAACATCACAAACTATACGTACTGTTGATTTTGAGGTGAACTGCACCTTTAAGACACACAAATCACTGGGGTTAACCTCTCAGGCACTGTTTTCATTTTCACTATTCTGCAACTTAGCTGCGTTAAGGAACTTTTTCCGTCTTGCACCTCCTCACACATGCCCTGATAACGCGGTTACTCCACCAAATTACGCGGCCACATCAGATTCTTTATACGGCCGGACCGCCTACCGCAAAAACCAAACCCCCTAACCTCTTTAAATCCTATTTAGATCACCAGAGCAGATGAAGCAAGAGATGGTAATGCAATACATATGGATTCCAACAGCCGTAAAAGTCAATGGTAGCAAAAGGAGGAGAAGAAGAAGAAGAAGAAGAAGAAGAAGAAGAAGAAGAAGAAGAAGATAGGGGAAGGCCGGATGCTTGTGTACTTGGTGGAGGAGCGAGGAGCTGTTTTTGCCTGGTGTTCAGGTTGCAGGACAAGCAATTTTTTTGTGATGGTAAACCTTAAAGAACGTTTTTTATCACATGGACATGAACTATTTACGTGCTTCGTCCTGCAAAGTCACTGCTTTCATTCACAACTCAGTCGTACCGGCATTTTCCCAGAATTGTTGCTTGATCCTGAGGTGGGGATCGGCCGATGCGGATTTCCTTGGATACTGATCCTCGCTCCTGTTCCTGGACTTCTCGAGGGATAGACTGCACGTGTGAAAGCGACTTCAGTCTCTTACATTATCCAAGAGTGTGATCCAGACTCGAGCCAGCCCTGGACTCGTCACAAATGGAAAGTGTCCGATGTGCTACTGTCGATTTCCATGACAACGTTTTAAGCTGAGGCTTAAAACCATAGCTGTGCCATACTGTGCCTAGTAAGAGTGACATCTCCAACTGCTTCAGTAATGAGCTGTCTAACACGCTGTCATCCTCTACAGATGGACTACATACAGTCGGCCACTCAACACTTCTGAGAATTATCCAGTCAGAAATGCAGTTTTGAAGGATTACTTTGACATTTCAGGAATATTATTCACTTTCTTGCTGAGAGTTAGACAGCTCTTAGGTCTGTTCAGGGACTCTGAGGCTGCAACCGGAAGCTTGCTAGCTTAGCTTAGCACAAAGACTGGAAACAGGGGGAAACAGCTAGCATGGCTCCATCCGCCCACCAGCACCTCAAAAAGCTCATTTATTAACACGGTATGACTTGCTTGTTTGATGTCTACTAAAACAAAGAAGGTGTGAAGAAATTTTAACAGGCACAATCTGATGTCTCTGTGTTGCAGTTCCTCCAGGATCATCATTGAAATGGACCAATCACATTGTTGTGATGTCATATCTTGGGGACTAGTGGAGAAAACGTGGTTAACCATCATTTCCTGAACCTTACCAAGTATGTATGTTGACTAATCTTAACCAGACTGCGCCAGAAAATAAAATAAAAGGGGAAATAATATGTGAAATTAGTGTAAAAAAAATAAAAGTGTGGTGAAGTAAAACAATATGTTTCAGACAGGATGTAAAAATAGGTGCGGACCTTGTCGTTATTGAAGCTGAAAGCAAGTTGAAAACATAGTCCTGGAGCAACATTAACTGTGATGTTCTCGGAACAACACCAACACCGTGATATCAGATAAATCTTTAAACAGACCGAGCCATGTCCCCGAGCCTTTATGCTTAACCGTGTTAAACATCTGCTCGCTGTATCTTCACGTATATAGTACAGACCATGTACTACAGTCACAGAGCCTCGAGTACGGCATTTTAGCTGTTCTCAGTCAACAAGATAGCCATGCCCTGAAGCTAACCCTGCTTTATCGTCTATTCTACCCTCAATGCCACCGTTATTTATACACCTTTACTCGTGCTTTATTGTAAAAAGACTTGAAACTAGCGACTGAGACCATAAACTAATCAGAAAAATGTTTACCATGGTAATAAATCAAGTGAGAATTTGGATCATTTTCTCATAAGCTTACATGCAACTGGACTTCTGCATAATTAACGTACTTCAGACCCGGAAGATCTGTCTAACTCTCAAACAGGAAACATATAAACCTATTTTCTAAAAAAGTCAAACTATTCTTTAAAAAGCGTCGGCAGTTAAACTGGAAAGAGACACATTACATCCACATGCCAAACACACGGGGCTGGAGTGCTTTGGGTGATTTTGGAATCCAAATATCAAGTGTTTTTCTAAAGAGAATAGCAGATTTTAGCACCAATTTCTTTGCCTCCAAACGGAAGTAGCCATAAAAATCTGGATTATCATTAGACACACATGGGTTTTGTTTATTTGATGGGTCAGAAAATCTTCATATAGCCGCGTTCTGGTAACTGCTCCCGTACAGATAATTGCGCGACGCAGTGTGAGCGCCTTATCTCACATCACCAACAGTATGGCGCGCTCCCCCACGCCATCGCCGGACCACCTCCAACCAACCCTGCCTACAACTCTGCCATCATGCATGCCTCCTGTCGGGTCTCATTCTCGCTCGATGCCAGGAGCAAATTCTCCGTCTCAATTAATCACTGAGTTTCTAATGGAATGCTTCCCTACAGGATGAGGCCCATCACAGAGGGGGCTGCAGTCAGTGCTGTCGGTGAAGCTGCTCTGATTGCCTGAATACACTCGCAGCTTTGGAGTCACTGCAGATGTCTGCTAATTGTGGTGATTATGGCGAACGGAGGGGGGTAGGAATATGTAATGAATTTCCCATTGCTTTCATGCCTCACATCCTTTGGTTATGTGCATCTGCTATACAAGCAGAGCATCCGCAGGGTTTGGAGACGGACAAAAGTGACATGGGGGATTGGGCAAGGGCTTCTGGATGGGCAGCTATTCTAGCACCAAGTGCAGCCAGATTGGTTCCATTTAGTCTTTTTGGTTCGGTTCATTTCTGATACAATGCTGGTTTTAATTCCTCGCCTCTCCTCTTCTGCTCCGCGCTCTTGTTCTGTCACTTATTTTCTCTCTTTCTTTAACACATCCATGAGTGTGTGGACGATGTTCTCTCCGGCCAAATTAGATCCAATTCACACTTATCAGGTCAAATTAAGTCAATTTTATCTATACAGGCCGAATTTAGAATCTGAACGTCTCTATTTTCAGTCCTCTAATTAAACACTGACACGAGACAAAACAAAAAATTCCGGGTAAAAAGGGAGAAAGCTCAGGAAGAGGGGCATGCAATTCAATTGATGTCATATATATAACAGGGAAAAGAAGTATTACAATATGGAAAGACGTAATGATATAATTTTAATTAGGAAATATGCCTACTTACTTTCTTGCCAGCCGTCAGATGAGAAGATCAATACGACTCTAACAGCGTCTCCTAGTAATTCAGTTTTTATATTAGTAAATTGTTAATTTATTTAAGTTGTTCTGAACGACGCAATCACCACTTTAATTATACAAAGAGACGTTTTATTGAGTAATTAAAATGTACCGTCCATTAAAGGGTTTGCTTCCAGGCCTGTTTGTGTTTGGTTCAGGCAGCATAATCACTTTAGTTAAGTTTAATAAAGAGTTGTGATTTTGATTAAATGTTAAGAATGTTAAGAATTTTATGTGTCAAGTCACTGCTTTCTTTTTCTTTATTTAAACGGATCATTTACTTTTCCAAACCTTAAAGCTGCAACAAGAACTTTTACTCTTGGTTGATTCTGGCGGCCCCTGTGGACAGAAGTGGTACGAGCGCCGCTGCCTTTGTCGTAAAGTTCGCGATCTGGCCAGCGTGTGCATCTGTGCTGGAAGTGAGTGAAAGAAAGATGCAAATGTATTTTAATACAATTCTTCTTTTTTAAACAAAGGCTGTTTGCTGGATGCCGAGCGATGAGGTGATCTGTTTACTCGAGGCTTTGGAAGATTCATAACTGTTTTATGATGAAGATGAAATAAAGGAAACTTTGTTTTAGTTTCGCACAACCAGATGAAAGAGCAGCTTCTTTCTTCCGGCTGCAAGACTTCTCGCAGTATAACACCATAAAAAATAGTTTTGATTTTACCATTTTTTCTTGCAGTCGGCGGAGAGTGCTCCCCCTAGAGGCCTGGAGCACTTCTGTTGCGCAGTACATTCATGCATTTGGTTATGTTGAGTGTATTTGCAGCGCATTTCCTGAATGCTGTGCTCGTGTTGTCAAACTCATGGAGAAGATTTCTTATTTTCTCGTGTTTTGTCCACTTGTGTGTGTTTTCTTCAGTTGCAGCCAACGTACATATCCAATCTGTGTCAGGTGCAACTCGACCTGGAGACAGGCATTAAGAATAACTTGTATAGAAACAGTTATCATGATTATACAGAATTGAAATTCTACCTTGTAAAGTGTATTGTAAGATTGTCTATTTTGGTGGAAAACAAATGACACAAGTCGTCAGTCAACATTTCACTGACACGATCATTGTCATCATTTTTGCGACTTGCTAGACATGTTCATGTTTTCCTTAAAACATACTTTCTGTTGTTAATTATTTGAGTACTAAACAAATGTATATGGGCCAAGGCTGACCACTCTCATGGGTGCACAGTAAATATGAAGTTACAGCCAGGAGCTTGTTAGCTTACTTTAGCATAAAGATCTGAAACAGGGGGAAACAGGCCGCCTTGCTTGGTCCTAATGAAACAAAAGATTGGGATTGGTAGGTGAGGTTTCATACAACAGAGCCAGGCTAATCTATGCTAGCGAGCTACCAGCTGTAGTCTTTATATTTAATGAGACAGTCACTTTGACACATTTATGAGAATGGTGTCAATCTCCTCATCTAACTCTCGACGAGAGAGCAAATAAACACATTTTTCAAAGGGAATATGCAATATCAAGTAAATATTAAATGTAAAACCTTGCAGAATTAATTGTAGATCTGTGATAAAGTGTTGTAGCTACAGACACCAAAGGCAGAAATAAACAAAATCTGAATCCGTTCCACAGTCCTCGACATGTCAGAAACACTGTTTAATTTTTTATATTTTTACAGGAGAAATAAAACGGGCGGTTGTGCTAATTTAAAAGCCGTATGTAAATCTCTTGTGCAGCTTAACAACCTATTAAATTGAGAGGATTATACGTGCAACCGGAATTTCTGCACATTTTTCTCTTTATGTTTTAATGCCACTCGTGGACATGCTACTCTGGACGCTGAACTGGAACAAATCATATTCATACATTTAGCATATTAATGACGCTAAATATCAGACATTCTCCTCTTCTCTTGTGCAAATGCAAACATGCCCGATTTATTGTGGATGTGCTTTTGCGAGGCAGGAGTTAGCTAATTCCTTTGGGGCGAGTGTCCTTGCTGTCACACTGATCAAAGACTTTCTCTTGATATGAGCATAAACTGCTCCATGCCCCATCACCGTCAATGTCTGTGCATGCGTGCGAGCGTGTTTGTGCGCAAGAGTGTGTGTCTATGTGCGCGCGCGAGTGTATGTGTCGTGAGGTGGGGGTGTTGTGTGTGCGCATATGCATCCCCCCATCACCAGAGGCTGTATTATGCATTGTTGTTGGCATGGCCTACATGCTCACCCAAGCATGGTTCAGTGTGGTACAGTACACACGTCTTCCCATCCACACTGCACTCTCCTGTCGTGTCCGCAGGCCCGCTTCATTTACCTTTGCTCCTGAATTAATGCTAGTTAACTGTCACATTAACTCAGATCTGTTGGCCCGCTTTGTCAACAACGTGAAGTAGCCTCGGTGTGTGATAGCCACGGTTATTTTTGCTTTGATACACAGCGCACGCATGGACTGAGCTGGCCTCGATGTATGCAGGCTCCCTATAGCTGCATCCATCCATATATAACCTCCATCCATCTGAACAAAATGCACTGTTGCGTAAGAGTTTAAACGCTGCTTTGTGTTTTCCCAGCGAAACTGTGCGGGAGAATAAAAAACTTGGGTGCCTGCAGTGGCTGTATGCGTGCAGGTGTTTCTTTCAGGGTTTCAATCGAGGCCAAACGGTGGGTGTGGACGCCCGATTGAATGAGTGCACGGCCTTGTATCAGTGTATGTCTTCACATGTACATGTGTGTGGAGCGTATACTTGCCAGCCAGAAGCGAGTGTGTTAAATTCTCTTAGCATGTGTGACGAATCAAGTGGCTGGGAAAAGAGCAGCGCGTTGCGCGGCCTCTCTTGGCCTCTCACAAACTGAATTCTAAAGAGGCTATCGATCTGTCAAGGTCTCAATTCTTATTTCGCTCTGCCCCGATCTGGCCTATCTTATCTATTTGGCTTTGAATCTCCATCTCTGCATCGTCCACTGTGCCTGCCTTTGTATCTTCTTCTCTATTTGAATAGCCACGATGCAGAATGTGAGAGAGAGATGCAGCAAGCGTGTGAGACAGATAAAAAAGAGAGAGCATCCCCCACTCGTACGTCTTTCATCCTAATCCGTAGTCTCTGTCCAAGAAAGGGCCTCCTTTTCACTTGTCTGCCCTAAAGCCTCTTATATGTGACCCCTCTGTCTCACCCTCGGGGCTCTCTCCCACGGCCAGAAACCGCACTCACAAACACACTGACACACACATCTGTGCATTTTTTATTTTTTTTTTAAGTTTAAAGGAGAGAGAGCTGCACGTGTTTGTGTTGAAACAAGGTAATATCTCAACCCCCCACCCCTCCCAACCATGCAGAGGTCAGAATGCATTTGCTGCAAACACCGTTAACGAAGCCGTACAAAGCCACAAACTGACAGAGCATCTTGCTATATGTTTCGCCCGGAGGTGAAGGCGAATTTACCGCCAGGCTGACTAACACAGCTGCTGGGAGAGCGTGTCTCTCGTTAGAAGAGCTGACCTCAATAAAGATGGACGTTTGGCAGTCCGTTATGTAACCGGCTGAGGATGATCCTGAGGCTGTGTGTTGTTGTATTTTGTGCGAGCGCTTTCATGTGTGCATCTGCTTGCGTGTGTGTGTGTGTGTGTGTGTGTGTGTGTGTGTGTGTGTGTGTGTGTGTGTGTGTGTGTGTGTGTGTGTGAGTGTGTGTTTGGGGGGTAGGGCATATATGGTGTGAGTGTGTTCATAAGAAAACCCATGTGCATATCATGGCTAGTTAGGGACCGTATGGAAATAAACGGGGTAGGGAGGGGTCGGACTCTGAATCTTATATTTTTATTTAAATCTTTTTATTAAAGAAAGATCCTCCTCAGTGACATTAATATTTCATTTGCACCCTTTCCTTGACTTTAAAAAACTGCAACCCTCAGGACTCAAACTGAGTTTTTATTTAGCATTTAACAGCCGACATACCTGAACTTAAACACTGCGTAGTACGGAGCTCATTTCATGGACAACCTATTACAGTATTTTCTGTAATTAATGTTTTTTGTGCTTTTTATTTGATACTAATGCTGTAATACTAAACCACCATGGAAATCTTTGAGTTGTGCGTGTACATCCGTGCTGCAACCATTTGATTGTACCTTTAAAGTGAATTGCCAAACAAATTGAATCATTTTTAAACATTTTCTTCCCAATATCTAAAAGATAATACAGATCAATGTTGAACTGGTGACTTGTTTAAATATGTATTCAAATTAAAACCTTACTATACTTATAGAACAGTAATTGTGTGCACATGAGAACTGAAATTACCAAACGTATGGCAGACAGCACAACATTTTGAATTTTCAAGTCACCCTATTTTAAAAAAAATAAATAAATAAAAGATACGAATACAAACTTGTTATACTGATGTCGGCACAGGCAGCTGCTCTGAAGGTCATGTAGGACTGCAAGCTACAATGTTTTGATTATTTTTAAGTTGGTAAAATACTTGAATTCCTTATCAAACTTTTCCTTCATGGTCACTTCTGTATATTTGCGACACTCCGGGTGTCTGCAAAAACTGCAGACTTGTACAAACATGCCAACTCAACACAGCTGATAACTAAAACAGGTGATACATTTCAACTAAATCTACAAAACAGCTGCCAAATGCACTATATTTGGCACTCAAGACAAAAGGAGAACTGGGAGAACACCAGATCCCTTTTGCTCAAGTATTTATCAACCTTACACGAACAATAAAACACAACAACACGACAAAATACATGAATAAAAACTGTATGATAGATACAATATGCATTTATTGCATTATGCATCTATCCTCATGTCAAAGTAAGAACTCTCCGAGCAGAATGTAATCGTGTGAGCCGCAACCCTCTGTGAGCTGTAGTCGTCCATTTTTTCCCACATGTTATGTTAAAATAAGAAAATCTAGATTTATTTCTGGTTGATATTTGCTGAATGATCAAGTAGAATTAACACCATTTCTAATTAGGGAAGCACACAAACACTGGCATTCATCCCTGATATTTTGCCGATATGACAGGCTGAAGGGATGACGCTTTAATTATGCGCTCATGTCTCAAACGGTTAACTGAGCAGATTTCTGATTATGCCCATGAATGTGCTCGTTTTGAAAAGCATTGTGTATCTGCCGCTGGGTTATCGTGATAAGAGGAGGCATGATAATATGAGAGAGACCCGATGTCCTGTGGAATTAGGTGGACAAAAATATGCGCATATCAGCGTGGCATCAGCGATCGTCCAAAATCAGCCAGAAAATATCGGATATTTGCGAAAAATCCAATATCGTGCAATCCCTGTTTAGAATGTGTGTTTTAAGTTTGGCTGTGAGGCAAAAACATTGTTTACCCTCGCAGCAAAATGGAGAAGTGAGTCAGGACAGGGTTAGTGAATGTCAGAGCGGTGACGAAATCTGTGCTGAAAGCCCAACATCCTCTGAGCGGAGCAGATTCTCTGTGGTTCAGGTGGATACAGAGTGGAAAAAAACATAAAAAACATACTGTTTTAAGTGAGGGGTGTATTGATTCCCAACCAAATAAACTACATAAAAAAGATGCTATAAGGGATTCAGAAGGAATTGTGTTTGATAAAGTGCTATTAAAGGCGCAGTTTGTTTTTTTGGAGAAGAAATTCAAACAAGAATTGTAATATTTACAATAACACAGGGTGACTGTGGCTCAGGGGCAGAGCCAGCGTCTTGTAATCGGAAGGACACTGGTTCAATTCCCCTGGTGTGTCCTTGAGCAAGATACTGAACCCCAAACTG
The DNA here is from genome assembly GCA_963678695.2 of Diplodus puntazzo. Taxonomy (NCBI): domain Eukaryota; kingdom Metazoa; phylum Chordata; class Actinopteri; order Spariformes; family Sparidae; genus Diplodus; species Diplodus puntazzo. Next base: position 7,640,680 of record OZ023166.1, on the reverse strand, counting down.
CTCCTGATGTGCTGGTTGGCCCCTTACATGGAGGCATACATAAACATATGTATGAATTACTGTAAGTCTGTTAAATGCCCTAAAATGTAATGAAGTGATAATTCAAATTTGGAAATATTTATATTTTCCATAACTGAAAAAAACAGCTGTTCTCAGAGATAAAATAAGGTTGCCAGAACCCTCATCGAAGCTAGAGAGGCGGCAGGGTCCGCCACATATAAACAAAGTAGAACAGTATGAAACTGTGTTGTCCTTTGACGTTTATTAAGTTTGTTTGACTGAAGATCTTTCTCTTGACTTAAAACATCATCCCTGAAAAGACATAGTGCTCCTTTAAACATGATCCCTTGTCATAAAACTAATAAAATCCAGTCCCGCATATATTAAAACTATAAATGTGGAAGGGCAAATCGAAATGTAAATCTAGGGTGACAAGAAAATACAACAAACTACCGTCCTTGTAGCCAAACGTATAATCCCCGCTCCCTCGACGAAAGATCATTTTCATACGGTCCCTTAGTTTGCTCGAGTCGGCCTTATGCTTAAAGCAACAGAGCTGTGGTCTGTCGGCATGTGATATACAGCTCAACTCAACGTCACTTTATTCCGTAAAGGCACACACACACACACACACACATATATATATATATTTGTATATATACATACCAATGTTACAATAGACACAGAAGCCACACATCCTATAGAGTTACTGTAAGTCCTCAGAAGTGGCCGTACAGTAAACATATCACACTGCACTGAGCACTAAGAACAGAGAGGCTCTCTGTCTGCGCCGCATTGAGAGATTTGATGTTGGCGTGCACTCTGCCTGCTGTGACCCCACCCCTGGTAAATACAGGGTTGGAGGTTTCCTCCGTGGATAAAAATACACTTGCCTCACAGCAGAGAGGGAAAGAAAAAGCCAGAAGTCTTCTCTTCTCTTCTCTTCTCTTTCTTCTTTCTTTCTTTTCTTTTCTTTTCTTTTCTTTTCTTTTCTTTTCTTTTCTTCTTTGCTTTGCTTTTCTTCTCTTCTCTTCTCTTCTGTGCCTATTGTGCACGAGGAGCTGAAGACTCCCACACTCATCATGTCTTTTTTGCGGGGAGTTGCAGATTTGTTGTGAGAAATTTAAATGTGCCAAAGTTGAGAAAGTTGTCGCAAAAGTGAATGTTTGCATTATGTTTAAAGTCTCACAACTTGTGTGTTAATGTGGAGAACTCTGTCTTTAAGCAGTCACAGTTTCTTTCTCGAACTCTTTTGCCTTTTGTCCCTCATGGGCTCCCTTACTTACAGAGCCTGTGTCGTCATCATTATGCTGTGCAGAAGTATTTGAAGGTGGCAGAGGCCTACAGCAGCACACGTACGGTTGAACTTTCACACCAAAAGTTTGATAAGAACTCTCCGCAGCCTGTGGTGCACTGGGGTCGATCAAAAGTGTCCACTCAGAACTTCCTGTGAGGGGAGAAAAAAAAGCTTTATGCCGACATTGGAAAGAGGCTCTGAGTGACTTCCTTGTTTGAGCTGGAAGCACACTGACTCATTTCAATGTTATGGTGCTCAAAACTCTACACTGGTGAGTGTCTGTTGGCAAGTCTTTGATTGTTTTCAGTGTCAGAAAGTCGGTCGAAAGGTTGATTTAATCTTGTGGGACAACAACAACAGGAAGTTTGATTCATTTTCATTTGCATTTGGGCCGCTTATCAAACAGGTGTCCTACTTCTTGAAGATGCAGGCAAAGTACAAAAAGGCCAAACATGTTGACTGTTGATTTTTATCTCTTCACAGAAACAAGAATGTCTATGAAGTTGTGCACCTCTCCCTTCAAGAGCAAGTTTTTGAATGAATGAAGAAGAGCATTTTTTGAGTATTACATGTGATCAGCTTCCGTCACAGGCCGGACGGAGGTGTAGTTTCCAAGTAAAACTGAAAATGAGTCACGCAGGAGAAGAAAATCAGGGGACGGGACTGAGAGACGTCTTTGACCTGCTGCTTAAAGCGCCTCAGGAGCGACTGGTGAGCCTGACATTCCAGCTGGGAGAGTCTCCTGAAGATACTATCGTGCACGCCTTGTGCCTGATCGTTCTGAAGAAAGAGGCGCAGGCCCTGAACAAGCTCCAGGCGCTCGGCGACAACGACCTCGCAAAACACCTGGCTGAAAAGTGGCAGATGAGCGGAGGCAAGCTGGAAGATTTTGCCGTTCATTGTGGTGATTTCCAGGAGTTCACGCTGGGATCTTTGACTGTGTTGGCTCGCATTTTCAAGGTTTTGTCGGACAAGACGTTGTGTGATCCACTTTGGAGAAATCTGGCGTATAAAAGAGCCATTTCCAGTGACGACCAAAAATCAAGTGACAGTCTGGAGTATGATAAACTCATGGAGGAGGTCAAACTCGTCTGTGGGCCTGATCTGTTCGCAGATTGGACGGGCACCCCCACGGATCTCAAGTCAGGGTCTTGCCACGACCCTCATAGCAGGCCGGACGAAGGAACTCTGAAAGTTACTCTGTCCCAGGATCAGACAGAGAGAGCTTACAGTCTGCCCAGCCCACTGCAGACGAGCTCCTCAGTGCCCTCATACCCTTCTCATCTAGAGATAAGTATACCTGCAACAGCCTCGCTTCGGAGTCCAGAAACATCAGATACATCCACACCAAATGTTCCCGTTCTCCCTGGGAATACAAATGCAGCGAGGCCATCAGACACATCCGAGGAGCCTCAGCTTCGATCCAAGGAGCCATCTAAGGAACTTTTAGAGACACTCGCTGCAAGGAACATTAAGTTGGACAATCTTATCACTCCGACTCAACCCACCAAACCGACTGCCGAGCCAACTTTTGCACAACCTGCTGCAGCAACCAGTGCTCTACCGGAGATGCCTGCTGCAGATGTCAGTAAGGCCACAGAAGAAGAAGAAGAGGAGGAAGAGGAGGAGATATTTTATGCGTTCGTCATCCTGCATGCGCCAGAAGATGAAGATATAGCCGAGAGCATCAAGGAGAGACTGGAGAGTATCATTGGTAGTGAATTTGAAGGCGCAACGTTCTCCGACCACTTCGCCATCCCGGGAAGGAGCACCCTGACGTGCGTGGAGGACGCCGTCAACAACACAGCCTTCACCATCTTGCTGCTCACCCCCAACTACAACACCCACATGCAGGAGGTACAGACGAACTCCGCTCTCATCAACTCCATAGAAAACAAGCACAAGTACAACACTGTCATCCCGCTGCTGCCACGAGAGAACGGCATGCCCAAGCAGAGCATCCCCTTGGTTTTGCGGACACTAGTAACACTGCAGGAGAGCAGGAACTTTGAGAGAATGACACTAAGATCAATGTCTCGGGGTAAGATTAAAACACAGTGGAAAAAATGGACCGAGGAGCAGAGAGCGAAGAAGCAGAAAAAAAGACAGGAGAGACTAAAGGAGCTAAACCAGCAGGAAAAGCAGATGATCAAAGAGAGTAGAGCAGCACGTGAGCTGGAGGAGGAGAGGATCAGGCTTTTAATGGAACATAAACTTGTTCTCGGTGCCGTTGGGCCACCAGGACAGATTGGCGGTGGCGGCATGGCCGGGTGGCAACAGCTACCAAATATCCATATAGAAAACGCTCGGTACATAATGATTGGCGATCAGTCTCAAATGACCGTGGACTTGGGTGGAGGCCCGGACAAAGAGGACTCAGATCACAGCGAGGAGGAGCAGTGATCGTAAACATGATAATCTCATCAGATATGCTGAGAATAAGATGACTTTTTCCTTTTTTAAACACTACAATCTCGCAGCAGCTGTTTTACTAAACTGATAGTGAAGGACAATCCAATAAACCTGTCACAGGAGCAGTTAAGGGCCATTTTAATGGTTTCAGAGAGGAGCAGAGCCTTTCAGGTGAATGTTTAACAAAAGACTGCCATCTACTGACCGATATCTGGTACATGCCTCTTGATTTCCTGAGCTGTAGGAACACACTTCAGGCACTAGGGAGCGACGCTGTCACACAATCCTCACTGCCCCTGGACTGCACTGCTGTTGTGGTTTCAAAGAGCTAATCAAATATTTAATTGTTTTCCATATTGTTCCAAGTGTTTTCATGGGTGCATGGATGTTTAGGTAAATATGTGACGGTACAGTTTGGTGTAACTGCAACTTAAATTTGTGGAAGTTTTGGCGTCGTTGTCCAAAGTAATCTTTTATTTCCTGTGCCTGTGACAACTCTCCCTCATGTCTGCAGCCACAGAGGACAACATATCATTAGATGTTTTAAAATCCAGTTTTTTATGAGCGTCCAAAGTCTTGGATTATGCCAGGCGAGCTGTTTGGAGATGTTTTCCGTTCATTTTCTGTTCCTTTTTGATTTTTCCCTTCTAAAACAAGAATACTGACACACTGTTCTTCTGCTGTGAAGCTCCAGACAATGTTTTGTGGACGATGAACACTTCACCTGACTCTCCATCAGTTTTGGGTGTCAGCAGATAATGACTGAATTCTCTCAGTTTTGGGTGAATTTATCCTTTGATATTTACCTCATCTGCTCAGGTCCAAGCCACACATCTCAGACATCTATGAGCCAAACTTAGACAGGTTGCTGACTGACTACCTAAGGATCAGGTGACGCTTGACTTTCCCTTTTTATATACATATTTTTTATACTTTCATACTAGATCTTCTTAAATACTGTAGTTCATATATATATATATATTTCCTCCTTAGGTACTGTTTTCTGATGCACTTTGAAGGTATTTTTTAAATAAAGTGTTATGACAATTCTTACTGTTGTCTCGTCCATACGGCCGCCTTCACCTTCACAGCGGCTGAATGCGTCATGTCGTCACTGTCAGGTGAGAATCCTGTACATCACCTCCAGCACGTCTCAGCCCTGAGAGGACGCTCAGGCTTCATCTGTGTCCAGATCTCACATCAGATTTATTATTATCCCTGACGATCACAGAAACAGTCAGAGATGAAAATAATTTACTCTACGAAAGTCGTATCCTCCATCGCCAGACTTCTTTCTATCAGCTTAAACTCTGTTATAAATATGTGCAGGACTATTTGGACGAACCAGGTGGAGTCCTGCCATCCTGTTATCAATCTGCCTCCTGCCCAGAAGAGTCTCTGATGACCTCTTCTAATAGGATAAGAATATTATCTGACTCTAACTAAAACATAACAAAGCAAAGACAAGTTCTGACATGAAAGGCAGTGATGTTTTATAGGCTTACAAAGTAATCATCAGCTTATATAACGCAGCGGTGTAAAAGTCAGAAGTAAGAGGCAGTTTATTTTTATAAAGCATGTGTCACACTCACAGGTAGATTCAAGGTGCTGTACAGTGAAGGTTAAATCAGCTCTATCAAGGCTGAAGCAACGCAGTTAAAAGGGGCAAAATAAAGGTGAAATAAAATGTAAAACATCAGATTGAACAGAAAAGAATTAAGAATTAATGAGACAGAAGAATGAGGTAATTCTGAGGTCGTAACGTAGAGAAGCCACTTCTCCAGGTCAGCATCTTTATTCATATCTTCACATCATTTAACAGAATCAGAATACAATAACCGGTTATATAATAATCAATCCTAGCCGTCTGTTCATGTTTCATGTGATAATACCAAGAAACAGAAATGATTATGACTTTGATTGCTCGTCAAGAATCATCACAATAAAATTATACAAACTAAAAATGATCTAAAATTGTTCAAAGATTTTGAAAAATGTTTATTTCAATCAAATTGATTATCTCTGTGGGAGTGAGAGGGTCACACTCAAAAAGCAACAAAGTTGGAGAGGTGCAGAATGTAAAAATTAGCACATATCGCCATAGTAACTGCTAACTGCTGCTAACTGTAGCTGCTGTTAGCCAGTATGCTCAGTTACCTGTGCAGTTAGCGGTCATTTTAGCTGATTCTGACTGTACTGGGAGCACAAATTCACCTCTTAAGGTGTAAACCAAGAATGTTATATCATACCTGGACATAGCTTTGGAAGCTGAGCTCCATTCATTCCTCTGAAAGCTGCTCACTGGCGTTTTGAAGCCAAAATAAAAACACCTGGATCTTCGATGTTGTACCATCCGTACAGCGAGCGCACCGAGCCGGCTAACTTCCGGTTAAACACCAGGCTAACTTGAATGGGGTTAAAATGATGCTCTTCTAGACTTTTCAAATGTTATTGGACCAAATGGCTCAAATTATGATAGTGACACCTGTCATTTCGCCGGGAATGTGGCGCTAAAAACAAAATGTATCCACCGTTTTACAGACGGCACTTTAACATTGTAAGCTTACGGGGAAAAGTCTTATTTGGCTGCACGAGCATCTCGTGATGTCGTTTCACAGTTTCACTATGGAAAACTGGTTCCAAAGCCTGCCCCTCTTCCTGGAGGCTTTGGTTAGCGGTTTAGCATGTAAACTTCAAAACAATACATAGATGTCTTGTTATTACATTTCACAGACATGACAGTAAACGAGGTGATAAAGGAGGGGATGGCATCCAGCAAGGGGCTGTGGGTCGGACTCGAGCCCTGGGCCTCTGAACGTGGGATGTTCACTCTACCAACTGAGCTATCGGCCCGCACTCTGATGATAATTTGTATTTCTGAAAGTATTTTTTGGGGCTTTCCGGCTTCATTCACAGGACGGGGCAGCAGAGATGACAGGAAGAGGATGGCATGCAGCAAGGGGTTGTGGGTCAGACTCGAGCCCCTGGGCCGCTGCAGTGAGGACAGGGTCTCTGCAGCTACATGGGGCGCCCCACACTCTCAGTTAAATTTTGAGTGTTTTAAATAAAAATCCTTACATATCGCACCTTTAAATCCTTCAAATTGTCTAGTTAAAATAGAAATACACAGCCCAGATTAAATGTATTCATGACTCTGATGTCAGTGTATGAAATAAAAGTGTGTTTCTCAGTGCAGTTCTCCATGGAAACAACATCTGGGAGTTAGTCAGACCGTTAACTCCACCTTGGTTTGTGTTCCACTGTGGTGACTCCTGTCAGGGAATGGGTGGGTGGACCGCGCGTGCGCAGTGCGCTCCGTCTCTCCTCCGATCAGTGCGGCAGGAAAAGCGCAGGGAGGACGCGGCGGAGCGACGGAGAGGGAGAGAGAGAGAGAGAGCGAGGGGGGAGAAAACAGCGAGGAAAAGGACAGAAGGAGGAACAAACATGGACACGGCCGGCGGCTCCAGCTGATGTGCGAGGCTCTCTCCCGGTGTCGGACTTGAGGCTCGACCCTCCTTCTGGCGCACAGCTGCTCCGTTATGTCGGACAGGCTGAGGATAAAAATGTCAGGGAACGGAGGAAATCTTCAGAGCTCCTGCTCCTGAGCTGCGCCGCGCTGTCACGGTTCGAAGCGGGATATATATAATCTAAAAAACTAGAAGGATGTCGCTCTGGTGAGAGAAGGAGCCTCCTGTCCGTCGTCTGCTCTCCAAAACAACCCGAGGGCCACGGCGCAAAGTTTTTTTCTGTCTATTTCTTTTTCTGGAGAAGGGGGGAACATTTTTTTTTTTTTTTTTTGCTGCATTGAAAAATTCCTCTGGACGGGATGTCATCCGCAGTCAGGAGGAATTCCTCAGGCTGACTGCTCGTCCAGCTGCAGTGTGTGAGTGTGTGTCTGTGATCAAAACACAGAGAGTTAAAAGATGGGAGATGCGGCAGATCCTGACAGAGGGATGAGACGGACCTTCATCGTCCCTGCCATCAAGAGCTTCGATCACTACGACTTCACCAGGGCCAAGATCTCGTGCAGCCTGACGTGGCTGGTGGCCAAGGCTTTCGGCTCGGGTAGGTGGCGCCTCCTTAAAAAAAATCATCTTCATCTCTGGATTAGATGAGTGGGGGGAGCCGTCGTGAAGACAACCATCCAACATCTGTATTGATGTGGACAGATGTGGAGGTTTCACGAGGGACTGTTTTTGTAAACAGCAGCCTGAAATCAGACCCTCACAGTCCCAGTCAAAGCCAGTCAGACTGCTTCATTATTATAGTGTTCCTCCTGTTCTTAGTATAAAAAGAAACGTGCAAACAAATCTTCATCCATGTAGTGAGTAATGCAGTGTTTTTCACACGAGTTCATGGGTTCAAGTCCCCTGAATCCCTGCTCATGTCGCAGTGTCACAGATTGAACTTGTTGCATGCCTGATGCTTATTATTTCCAAACCTGTTATGTAACCGTCTGACTGCAGATCAGTGCAGATCAACAGACATCAAGGACTTTTCACTTCTGCTGGAGTTTAGGGCCTCAGCTGACATCAGCGTGTCCGTTGTTCGCTCTTGGTAGGAATGACAGAAAATTCAAATCATCTTCAGACAAACAGAAGACACACAAACACACCTATCACACCCGTGACAAGTGTCTAAAATGACAAAATGTCATGGTGTAGGGACAGATGTGAACAATGTGATTTAGGGTTGATTGCAGCACAACACGGCAAAGACTCATCATGTCAACAAGTGCAAAAAGTGTCGCTCTAAACTCAATAAACTGCCTGATCGTATAACTTCCTGCTATTTTTCTTACTTGTAGGAATCTAAATTTTCTAAAAATCATCATCACTGCTTTCTAATGTCGTAATATTGTCAGACAAACAGTCAACAATCCCCCAAATATCTAGTTTAGTGTCACATTAGATGTGGCAAGAAAGCAAATCCTCGAAAATTGAGAAGCTTGATTTGGCATTTTTGCGCGAAAAATTATGAATATGGTCACACACTGTGCGAGACGTCAAGGTGACATATTAAAATGTCTTGTTCTGTCCAGAAAAACAGTCTGAAACTTTAAGATATTAGTTTACAATCACGTAAGACGTAAATGAAGCAAATCCTGATCACACTAAGAAGCTGAAAACTGAGAATATTTGACATTTTCGCTTGAGAAAAGGTCAAAACAATCTGTCTTCTAGTCAATGAAAATGTCTTAACATGTTGAATAATACCCATCACATTTTGCTCGACGACATCTTTAAATGTCTTGTTTACAAACAACAATGTTAAACTAGACGATATTTACTTTATTGTCACATTAAACACAAAAAGAAGCAAATCCTCAGAAAATTGAGATGCTAGAAACAGAGAAAATTTTGCCTTTTTGCTTGAACATTGGTCTTATAATGCCCGTCACATGTCCTCAAACTCATGGTGACATCTTTAAATGTCTTCCAAACTCAAGAAACATTCAGTTTAAGACAGAGAAAACAGGAAATCTTCACAATTAGGAGCTGGAGACAGGCTTCGTTTGGGATATCTGCTTGAATTAAACGGTTTATCTTTTGCTCTAGAAAATGTCAGAATGAAGTAAATCACTTCGCAAGCAGACATCTTTAAAGAGTTTTTTCAGTTCACTGCCGCACGAGACGCAGGATAAACAGCAAATCCCTACGATTGAGATGCTGGAATTTGGGAATTTCCCGTATATTTTTGCTTGAAAATTGACTTTGATTGTCCAAAATAGTGACTAATATAAGTTATTCCTGTCTGAGCTGCTCTCAGTACAAGAGCTGACACAAGCCAACTGTTTCGTTGTGGTTTTGTTGTCAGTAACAGTGATGATGTTTCCATGTGGATGTGTGTGTCAGTCATTACTCTGTATATGTGACTCCATGTGTGCGAGCGCTGGCCGGCCTCCTGTCCTCAGTGCGGTCTGGAAGCTGCAGCTCTGGGCGGCCTGTCGTCATAAAGAGTAATTCCAGTCCAGAGGTTTTACTCCAGCTCCTAATGAATGCTTTTAACGGCTGCTCCTCTGTATACAATACCGGGGGAGTCAGACAGACGGATCAAAAGACAAACCTCTGAATCACTCTCGTTGATCCCAGACAGGGCTGCACTTGAAAATGTAAAATGGTGGAGAGACACTCAATGTAGAGGATGGCAACATTGGAGACAGACACTTTTAGTTCAACAAGACCTATGGCTGTTACCGTACCGCCGCCGCCGCCGTGTTTCTCCCGTCCCTCCGGTGACACAGTTTCAGCTCCCAGCACAGCCGAGAACCGTGGCCCAATTCATAGCCAGTCCTCAGAGCCCGGTCTGGCCTAGTTTGGACCGATGACTGATGGTTTGAAATCCGCTCAGATGCAACAACTTTCTCACCGTCCGTGAGTTCGGAAACTTCAGAGAGGGTGGATTTGCATCAGCACGTGGAAAACGTACGCTTACGTACACATGAAGTGCAGTAACAAGCCATGATGTAAACAAAAGAGACGGATAAGTCAGTTTATAAAGTGCTTTGTTAAGATCTGGACTGACATTTATGCATGCATGTGGAGTTTAAGTGTGTGGGTGTGTAATAAATGTCAGAGCTCCACCGTCTCTACACACGTTTGTCGTGGTGTTGGCATCATATGAACTCGTCAGCAGATCAGGTTTTAACGACGGTGCTGAAGTGCTGCCCTGATGTATCAAAGTTTAGTTAAAGATCCCAGCAGACGGACAGAAAGCTTCTCTGACTGAGTAATAATTTGTGTCCGATATAAGTTTTTTCACTTCAATTTACTTGTTAAACGTTGTTAAAATTACATCTACTTCCCGTCTCTGGATGAAAATCCCCAAACTATGCAAACTACCTCACTGAAAAGTCGGTTCTTAATAAAAATCTGTGTGTTTAATGAACAAGACTTATTTTGATCATGTTGTGAAGTCACGCGGGATCATGGGAGTTGCTGTCTTCATATTTTTTAAACAACCAGCATTACAAATGAAAATCCCTCTCAGGGCTCCAGACTCAGACTTTGGCACAAAATTTTGGAGCGCCAACCACAAAAATCGTCGAGAAGCTGTGGCAGCCGAGGCGAAGTGTTTCTCGCAGAGATGGAGCTCCTGGTGTTGTTGTTTTTTGTACAGGATGGTGATTTTGAAAAAAAAAATGAAATATTAGTCACATGAGTGCTCTGAGTCCAAAAATGGGCGCAACTCAGGCTCAAATGTTGTCAGACGAGCTCGTGTTTTGTTCTCATCACGTTGAGCCTTGTTCGCCAATTTTTCTTGCCAGCGACAGGTGGCCATAAAAAACACAGTGTCCTAAAAACAAAAAAGATATTTCTCTTGGTTTGAACATTATTGGAAACATTGAGGTTAATGTTAGTACACGACTCAGCTAAAAATACAACAATGGTATATTTTAATTCAGAAAAGTTACTTTAATGATTTAATATCAACATGTTAATTTTTCTGCACAGTGAAGCTGAAACATCCAAGAGAGGGACCCAAATATGTGAAACGCATTTATGAGTGGAGGATCAATACACATCCAGCACTGATTGGTTCCTCCTGTGACTGATGCAGCGGGTGGTTTCTGGTCACTGTCTGGCCTTTGTTCACCTCAGTTTTGGGTTCAGTTTGGGTGCAGTCAGCAGCAACATTTCTGGTTTTTTTTTTTTAAATTGAACATTTAATCAAATGTGAAACTTCAAAACGGTCTCTGACAAATTGCAAGTGGCTGAATGTTAAATTTAAAATGTCGAGGTCATATTTTAGGCATCTAAGCTGTAATTTCATGGTGAGTTTGCACCGCAGGGTTGTATCGCCGAGTCTGCTGCAGCGCAGAGACGGCGCGGTGATTCCACTCAGCTCGCTCAGAGGATGCCCTTGGACTGATGTAAATGCAAATCCTCACCTCCATCAGCATCACTTAAAACAAAAATGGTGGCGGAATAAGTGCTGCTTCGCCTCTAAAGCTGTGATGGAACTGATCTGTGAAATCAGATGATGTTGATTGGCTTAAATGAAAACATGCATCCTCCATCCCTGAAGAGAGGAACGACTGTGCAGTGACTTTAACGGCCTCGTGTTCTGTGTTTCACAGGTTACACAGCTTTGGAATGAGATGTTCGCTCATGCTGTTAACTAACTCACTAAGCATGCGGTGCAGCCGTCATGTAGCTAAATGTTATGACCTGTAGCTCTGATGGCAGAGAGGGTTGGCTCTTAATTGTAGGGTTTGTGGTTTGATCCCCACCTTCTCCTGTCCGTGTGTGTCGTTGAGCAAACCTAAAATGAAACCTGATGTGCACATCGGGAGAACATGCAAGTTGCTTTGGATGTAGGCATCTTCCAAATAAGCGTGCTGATGAAGCGAATGTACTCTGTGTTTTTATTTTGACATTGGACGTGAGCGTACAAGAAGTCCGTCCACAGAAGGTTATCACAAGACTCTGCAGGTTCCCCTCAGAGATTTAGCCTTTTTCAGCCCTCTGTTTTGGTTTTACAGCCTGAAACATTATTGTTTTGGTCCATTCTCACCGCTCTTGTAGAGTCGCTTTCAGCAGCAGGCAACCAGTTTTAGCAAGAACAACTGTATTACCAGCTTAGCACCGAACAAAAGAGGAACGGTTAGCGACTAGCAGGTGAACATAGCGTAGCATTTAGCAGCTAAAGGGCAAGATTTTTCCCTTAGGAGTTAGTCGAGACCAAAATAGAGCTAAAAAAAGCATGAATATTGGACTTACATTCATCAAATGGCCAGAAAAGAGGCTCAAATGGATGATTGTGTTGCTCCATAGATTGGCAACAGCTCACCATATTAGCATAAAAGGTGCTAACATGTCAGTGTTGTGTTCCCAAGTCCCAAAGTCGTCAAATAGCAACCTGGGAACGACACTCAATAATCGACCACCTGTCTCTAGAATTGCTTACACACATTTGATGGTGAGTTTACAACAACAACTGACAAATCTTGCACAATGTACCTTTATTTTTTTCTTGTTGTTGTCATGTATCACATGATAATAATCTGTATAAAGCAGGACATCAGCGCCGTCGGAAATGAAGAGTGAGGCAGCAGTACGTACCGAGAACATTCAGTCTGTGTAAAACATCGGAAATCGTTACCAGTTGGCAACCGAGATCTGTTTTAAACAAAGAGCAGTTCGGCAGCGGAGATCAACCCTGCTGACGGTGACGTTGTGTGTGCTGAGCTGTGATCCCGGAGGTCTCCGGGGGAGCAGTCTTCTCTCCGTGCCTGGACTTCCTGTGGCAGCTACTTCCTGACCGTTTCCTCTTTGATGGCCAACACAAAGGAGAGGGATTTAACTTGACGAGGCAGATTTTCATGAACTCTTCATGAAAACTTGCTCTCGTTGCTTTTTGTAGCCCGCCGATCATTTTCTGAATGATTTTATTAACCCTCAAAGCAAAAAGGTCATCAGATGAAAGGCTATTGTGAACTTTGACATGTCCAGTTACTAACCGTTTCTCACAAGAGCATAGTTACGTCACAGTTATGTAGCTTTGGTTGCCAAATTTGTGTTCTGAAGAAGCACAGCTCTAACACAAAGCTTTACAGACACTCTGACAAAAGCTGGATCGATTCGGTAGTTGTGACTCGGCGCAGGAGGGCTCGTCGTGAAGACTCAACATCTGCCTGTTGCTTTAAATATCTCTTTTCATCACCCACCGCAGGGTTATGGTGACTGGGAGGGGGGGCTGCACCAACCACAGCCACTGGAAAACTGCTGAGGTTTGATCACAAGCTTAATGGATTTTTTTTCAACTGAGCTTTAAATCTCTCATTTTGATACGTCGCTCCGTCATGGAGCCTCCACAGTGTTTGTTATTACTGAGGGTTAAAGAACAGAAAGCTGCACCTTTAAGATAGGTCTCCTCTAGTGTCCTTTGTTTCCTTCAGTGTGATTCAGAGGCAGCCAGAGAGGAAATGACCCCACACACCAGGAATACACACTCACACACACCCACACACACACACACACACACACACACACACACACACACACACACACAAACAAACACACACATTCCTATAACAGGGTCTAAAGTGACACACACAGGAGAGAGCTGCATAGACAGTGTGTATGTCACAGACTGACAGATTGATGACTCGTATATTATAACTTTGACTCACAACATGTGGTTAACAGCAGCATAGTATTCTGGTGAGAGAAGGAAGGGAGAAGTGTGTGTGTGTGTGTGTGTGTGTGTGTGTGTGTGTGTGTGTGTGTGTGTGTGTGCGTGTGTGTGTGCATGTGTGTGTGTGTCCTGCTACTTTATTCAAATCAGATTTACTGGATGAGGTAACAAGGTTAGAAGGTACTCCACGCTTTGTAAAATGCACTTCTACCTACATATACACATACACATACACACACAAGCACACACACACACACACACACACACACACACACACACAGTTGCTTTGTGCTCACAAGATGTCCTCTGTGTGGATCTTCAGTGAGATAATCACCAGCAAATACACACAGGACATCAGTGGATTTCAGTACAGTAACTCAAGTACTTTATTTACTTGACTATTTACATTTCCTAGTACTCTTTTCTTCGTGATCCATTACATTTGTTTGACAACTTTAGTTACTGGTTACTTTGCAGTTTACAGGATGCATCAGAGCCAAAGAAGAGTATTTTTAATTCAGCTTTTTTTATTGTAAATTAGATTTGTTTCAAAAACTGATTCTGATGACTGGAAGAAAGTTGAATATCGGATCAGATGATTGGTCAACCCCTTAAAATCATACTTGTGTGAAAGTACAGATATTGTGAATTTTACTGTGTCAGAAGTGAAAGTCACCTGTACAAATACTGCCCGTTAAATTCATAAAGTATTTGATATTAAATCAAGTACAAGTAAAGGTAAATGATACATATATTCATATGTATGTACAGTATTCTGAATACTTTGGGTTGACCGATTACCCGACAGATATTTAGCAAATATACATTAATGTGTGTATAATACACTTTTACTTGCACTTTGATACTTATGTACATGTAATATCAGATACTTCAAGACTTCTGACTCAACTTCCTCTTTGTATGTATGACTTTCGTTATCTTTACTTTTTCCTCATGTACGACTTTTGTCTCTCAACCCTCGCTGACCTTTGTTTTCCAGTGATGCTGATCAGGAGGTTTTGTGGTAGTGTACCATCTTTTCTGGGTGTGTGCAACGAGCTTTGAGCTGCCTGTGGCCGCGGCGGTGAGGCTCTGAGCTACACTGGGCTGTACTGATGCCATAGCAACAACAACAAAGGCTGTAAAAATCTAGAAATAATAGCGTAGCTTCTTTTATTGCCTGCATTGCTTCTCCGTCGATGATGCAGCTGCAGGAGGGGATGTGCTCTAACCCCGATTCCTCTCTCCTTTTCTGTCTCCCTCTCCCCTCAGATGCAGGTACCAGAGGAGCTGGTGGAGCCTTTATACAGGGACCAGTACAACCAGGAGCACCTGAAGCCTCCCGTGGCCTGCCTGCTCCAGTCTGCAGAGCTGTACTGCCGGGCCGGGAGCCTGATCCTCCGCAGTGATGCCGTCAAACCTCTGCTGGGACACAACGCCGTCATCCAGGCTCTGGCTCAGAAAGGCCTGTACGTGACCGACCAGGACCGACTGGTGACGGAGAGAGATCTGACCAGCACGCCCATACACATGGTGAGCGGACGTGAACGTGGCGGAGCACGTGACTGAAAACATCCTGATCGTTCTGCTGGTTTTTAAATTTTACAGTTCAGTCTTTTGCATGTTCTAAAAGATTTAGAAAAGTACACAAGCACGCTGTAAAACTAGGGCTAAAATCAAGTATTCATTGTCATTATTATGTTTTAAATGACAAAAACGTGCAAAAAATATTCACCATAATTTTCCACAGCCCAAGATTATGTCTTCTGACAGTATAAAACCCAATATATACTATTTAAAATGATACAAAACAAAAACAAATCAGTAAATCTGCACATTTGAGAAGCTTCAACCACCAGCTGCTCCATAAATGACTCCGATCAATTTGTTTTCCATCAGCAGGCTAATTAATTAATCCGCTCATTGTTTCAAGGCTTTATCACTGGTAGATGTTAACTGTGAGCTCCGCAGTGTCTTCCCCCTCGGGGAGAATAAGTGAGTTATAAGATATTGAGTTGATGTGTAACGCTCCATGTGTTCTAAGATCTGTTGTGCGGAGAGAGAGAAGAAAATACAACCGCTAATGACGGGTTTCCTATAGCAACCCATTACTCACCGTTCAGCCTCTGTGTCATTAGAGAGCACCGGGCGAACATGCTTCAGCTCACTCGACCAGGAGATATTCTGGGAGTGTGTTAACAAAAGTGTGTGTAGCGCTGGATGGACGAACTCAACTAGGCTGCAACGTACAATTTTCATAAATGGTTGATATTCACCTGAAAATCTGGGCAACATATCAATATTATATTGCGATATGACATAAATGTCGTCTTCTCCTGGTTTTAAATGCTACATTACTGATTGTTCAATTGCTTTTATTTACACCCACAATCATCAAATCCACATTACTGACGATTATTCATAAACAATCTGTTAATATTTTGTGATAGGAGCATTAATGCAGATTGTTTTTCTTCATTTAAAGGTGAAATATGTGACAATTTCAGTTATTAACAGAGTGTGAAGGAATAACAGTTTTGATGTTATGTTAGAGACGTCTGTATTATGTTGTAGAGGTATCCGCTGACGTTAGCATGCTAACCAGATAGCCTCGGGCCTGAAAACCTCTTTCTTCCAGCGGTACAAAGGTACAGTAGCTAAAAACATGGGGTGAACAGAATACATTTAGCAGCAGTTAGCAGTTCCTCTGGTGATAAGCTGCCACTATTTGTTGGGAGTATGAATTCAACAGGTGGCCAGTCGCCATAACCTCAACTGTTTTAAAAATAAACTAAATTATTAAATACATTTTAGGCACACTGGTGCACCCAAGAAATAATAAGGCACACTTAACAGAGTTTTTGGTGCATGTGCAACCAAAGTAGTTACACCCTGGAAGCTGTTTGGACAAAAATAATGTGCTATTTGAGTTTGTTGCCCAGTCAAAGGATTTATGAATGCTTTGGATGGGGTTTTGAAATGTGGAGATTTATATCGTGCATTGTGACACAATCCAAGAATTTTGTACTGTAACTAATGTCTTAATATTTCTTATTTAGTGTCGGGCCAACAGTCTTAAACCCATGTTAAACCAATGTTATGCAGCAGAGCATCCTCACATCTGGAACAAGCTAATTCAGCGTGAGAAACGACTCCAAAACTGTCAATAACTCCCTGTTGATCGACTAATCCATTAATCATCTTACTGTTTCACATCTAGAGCACACTGTCAGCTTAGATTTTACTGGATTTGAGAAGAATGGAATGGAGCCCAAAAATGGCTAATTTATGCTGTTTGTAGTTATGAAAGGAGGGCGAGTCGGTGGCAGCCTGATCCAGACACACTGCTGGCACACGCATGGCTGGAGAGCGGGCACTTCTGCTGACGCCAAAAGGTGTCTGCATTGCAGTGCACCCTCCCTCCCTCCCTCCCTCTCCTGTTCTCACTCTGTCTCTCTCCGTCTGTCTTACTGTTTCTTTCCCTCAACTCTCTCTCTCTCTCTCTCCGTCTCTGTTGCCACCCTACTCCTTCAGTCTTCATCTCCCTCCTCCTGTCACGGTCTCTATTTTAGCCCTTTTGCTCCTCCGCCTCTGCCTCATCTTCCAAACTCTTATCTGTGTGGATTAAAAGAAACCGAGGACATCGTTATCCTCCTGAATATTTAATTGAAGCCTAAGCATATTTTATCAAGCCCTCGTCAGAGCCCACGTATCATTCTCTCTCTCCCTCTCTCTTTCTCCTGGTTGTGTTTTATTTGCCCTCTGCTCCAGAGGAAAAAAAACTCAAAGTCACCAGTGACAGACACGTTTATGTGCTCGCTACAATATTCATTGATTGAGGATGTAAAGACGGGCGGTGATTAGGTGCAGCTTGTAATGATCCCTTGTCCTTTCGCACCTATAAAAGTCATGCGAGTCTGGCCGTGGCTGTGCGGGTGCTGCAGGTGATTTAAAGGCAGCTTTAAGTGGACAAATGGAGCCCGTAGCCCGTCGACTCCCTCTGACTATTGACCTTCATTTGTGTAACGCACAGCCAGGCAATTTGTTAACCTGTCCGTTCTTATTGTGGCTCCGAGCCCCCTTCTGAATTCACCAGATTGGTTCTGCGAAGTAGAGGAACCGCTTCTCTGTCGGTGTGTATTTGTGGACGCCAAAGTGAAGGCTTTTCTTTTTGGGGTTATGGTATATCTGCGGGGAAAATGATGACCTCATGGTTTTCCAGATTCAGTGCAACAGAAGAATAACTCGTGTCAGGGAGGAGGAGGAGGAGTAGGAGGAGGAGGAGCGTGGCAGTCTGTCACAGGGCGAGTGGATATATCGAGAGAGGCAGAGAAGGAGGGAAAGTGGGGGAAGGAAAGAGTTTAGGGGGGGCGGCTGCCATTTGGCTGCGATCTGGGAGGAAGCGGGAAAGTGGAGCAAGAGAGGAGAGGAAAAGGGTGAGCGTGGAAGTCTACGAGAGGACGAATGGAAAAGGAAAAGGGAGAGATGGGGGATGAGCTTTGGAAAGGCAAGAGAAGGGAAAGCTACAGAGGAGAGGAGAGGAAGGTATTGCCTTTTTGGCGGGCGGGACGACATGTGCGTGCCAGAGAACGGAGTGGAAAAGGCCCTACTGTTAATATGGCCATCTGGAAAGAGGGGGAGAAAAGAGGGGAGGCGCAGGGAAGAGGGGAGCACATGAGGAGCAGGGAGGGTCGAAGAGAGGAGCGGAGCGGAGGAAGGAGGAAGACGCGATGTGCACTGCTGCAGCAGTGTGGAGGAGGGTGGGGTCTCGCTGTGAGCCGGAGCACGTCTGGTGCACAAATGAGAGCCCCCTCCTCTCGGATCAAACACACACACACACGAACACACACCCCCCCAAAGAGCCGTCAGACCTCCAGCAGTGTGCGCAAAGAGCTGCGTGTGCCTTTCTTAGTTGTACTTTCTTCAGTCACACACATGCTCTAAATGTTAAAACACTAAGGCGAGGGAGTGACGGAGGAAGAGAGAGAGAGAGACGGAGCGGTAATTGAATTTTCCTGCAGAGAGGCGTGTCCCTCCGTCTAAAAGCTTTCTGCCAAAAAAGATTTGCAGGAATTTACGGATGTGTGTGTGTGAAACAGATAACAAGAGTTGGACAATTGCGTCCATACTGTCAGCGCACACTGACGTCTGAACAGCGTCCAGACGTGGAAGTGTAAACTTGTGCCATAAAAGCACTCTTGACGTCGGCCTCCTCCGAGCGTGTGTGTCCGCGTCGAACACACTTTTGTTTGTGCGGAAAGAGGTTACTTTGATTATCTGTTTGCTCAGCTGTAGAGTGCTTTCCTATGGACGCCTTTGATCAAGGGCACACACACACTCGCACTCCCACACACACACTCATGCAGCCATACAACAGCAGTGACGCTGAATACTGATGCTGCTGTTAGATAGTGTGCATGAGTGCACTGCAGCTCTTTACAGCCCTTTATGACCAGTGTGTGTGCCACCATTTCCACAGCCTTATAAGGCGTGTCTGCCACCGTCGGTGGGGTTAGACTTGCTTCTGCACACACACATACACAAACACACACACACACACACACACACACCCTACAGGTCTTTGTGAAGGGATAATAGGTAGCACATGGCTTTTAAATCCATGCTGTAGTGTCAACAGTAGTAGATACCAGAACAGTCCGTAGATATGTAAGCAGCGGCTCCACAAACTGTCTGTCTGCCTGTCTGTCTGTCTTCTTCTCTGTCTCCTCTGTACACACCCATGTACACACACACACACACAACAATGTACACACACATGCTGTACACACACGCACGTGCATGTTAGATCTGAATACACTGACCTGTGAGAGACAACACAGAGAAATCAGTGGCATATGAACCAAAACGCACTCATGTTGATGTCGATGTTTCAGCCCTATGACATCTTTCAAGACACTTGAGTGATAATAATCGTATGACAATTAATAATAATCATAAAAATGAAAGATTAATGTCACCACAGGGAGTGTATGAAACTCACTGGGGTCTCGAGAGATTCTGAAACATCATGTTTAAGAATCGTTTCCACTTAGCCTGCTGCTTAAAGCTGATGTTTGTGATATTTTCTTACAGAATAAGTATTAAATAGCTATATTTCAACAGTAGTCACTGTTATAGATCGTTTGGTCATGAACACACGTCTCTCTGTTATATTACTTTAACTTACTTATAGTCACCAGCCACCTAAATGCAATGTTTTTTAAATCATGCATTCTTGCCTGAGAAACTAACAACACTGTAGGAGAAAACCCTGTTCTTGCAATGTTAGAGGAAGTGGGGAGAAATTTCCTGGATCTGGCACCAAAAGTTAGCAGTGTGTATTCTGTGTTGAGACCTTTTCTCTGTCTCACTTTTGTAGAAATCCGTTCAGACATTTTTATCCTGTTGACGAACAGAGAGGGGTGAGAGCATAACCTCCTCGGTGGAGGTAAATAACAAGTGAAAGAACATGAAGTGCAATAACAAACTGTGCGCGGACAAAAATGTAAAAACAATCATTTTGATTTCACGACAAGTTTCACCCTGTAACAGTTATTCAGTATTTATTTTAAGGGCCCTCCTCCTTTTCCCTAAAAGCTACCCTGCCGTCAGCACGCTTCCTGTTTTCATAAAGCCGGTCCCTGTACATAAAATGTACAAAACATGCAGTTCTGTTCAGGGATGGACAGATGTTTACATTCCACTCTACACTATAGGCTAAACTTTGATATAATGTGTTGTTTTTATGCTATGCTTTAACGGCAATATTGATGACAAGTTCTAATGAAACATAAGTTAACCCAAGTGATTTCTCATTACCATTTGAATTCATGTGCACCATTTGAATTCATGTGCACACACACACTCACACACACACACACACCGATGCATGCACACACACTTACACAAGCTTCTTAGCTACATTAAAGATTTAGGGGTTTTATGTAAATGAGTTCAGAAAAGCTTCAATCACAGGAAGAGCTCAGTGGGTTTTCATGAAGATCACGTTTTCTGGAGCTTCAGTTCCAGTCTTGGCTGCTCAGCGTGTCTCTCTCTCTGCCTGTCTCTCTCTCTGCCTGTCTGTCTCTCCGTCAGTCTCTCTCTCTGCCTGTCTGTCTCTCCGTCAGTCAGTCCAGCTGTCAGACAGTCTGACAGTCTGACTGCTGTACCTGTGGAGGAGAATGCGCGAAATATCAAACATTCTGCAATATCCTGAAGATGCAGGAATTCAAAACAGCGTCTGCAGAATGTTTTGCTTCAATATCAGCTCATTTAGTTCGGCAGCTCTTTGTTCAGGCGCCAACCAAAACCATCCTGTTTACTTGTCTAGGCTGCACAGCTGTAGCATTCAGCACAACAAACTGTATGTCCACCAACTATAACATCTTCATGTAGGTCAACTATGCATCAGTGTCTACAAACAACTGTTCCGCTCTCAGTAAGATTTCTATCTCCGCCCTGCAGGTTTTGTTTTCAACCGTGTCAGTTGTTGGTTTGTCAGCAGGATTACACAAAAACAACCAAACAGATTTCCATGAAACTTGGATGAAGGACGGGTCTCAGCCCAGAATCGACCCTGTTCACTTGCGGTGCTGTGTCGGATTTCTCTCACTTTCGTTAACATTAAGAGGTGTTTTTTTGATATTTTCATTCACTTTTCAGTGAATACTGCACAGATCTTGATGAGAAGACGCTACTCGATAACGAACAGGGATATAAACCTGTGACTACCACCAATGTGCAGCTGAGATAATGAGGATTCAGAAAGATACCAGGAGTGATTTGGCTCGATAGAATAAAGAGGACTGTTGAGCGTTGGTGGAGGTATGCGCTCTACTGAGTACCGTCCCACTTATGATTTGTTGTTAAATCACTTCAATTCATCAGTCCACACAAAAAAATGACTCAACAACAATTCTGAGAATGAATAAATATAATATATGTACACTGTGTAGTTTTGGGGAGGAAATATTCATCAGAAGACAAAAATCTTCATTCATTGATTTCCACGACTGAATAGTTCATACTGATTTACTTTGTTTGTGTGTGGCGGACCCTGCCACCTTTCTAGCTTCAAACAGTGTTCCTTATTTTTCTTCCGAGGACATCTTGTTTACTCAATTTTGTAAATGCATCAAATATCTATTCAGAGTTTGTGTTATTTCCACATTAATGTTGTAAATATGACCATTCAGAGTTTGAATTTCTTTCTAAAACTTCATACTGCTCCTTTAATGACATCAGCCTGACATCAGTTCACACTTGAGTACAGTCTTGAGTACAGTTTTTTCTAGGTATCTTCGCACTTATTTCCATGAGGCTTTTTTCTTCTGTCTGTTTAGACTGGAGCATGAGGTAGCAGCCCAGTCGTAGCACTGGATCTGGATGAGTTGTCGGTTTTTCTCGGGGGAAAGACTCGCTCACGCTGGCTGTTACACGAGGCTCTGTGGTCATGAATAGACGCCTGTGCTTGTTTTGAGTCTGTTGGTTTGGATCATGGCGCACCTGACTTTAGGTGTTTGTTCAGTTAGGTTGGACTCACATAGATGCTTAGGTAAGCAACGAGCGTACGCACGCACATACACAAGGAGCGTAGATGTTTTTTGAGCGGACCTGTGGTGTGACAGGAAAGGGAAGGGGAGGTCTGCTGGTCTGACCGGCCCGGAATGGGATTAGAAAGGCCAGGAGAATGTCAACCTTTGTGTAGGTGTTGAGGGCTGGTGAAACCACTTGAATCAAGTGAATGACTCAAAATTAGGCCATGAGTAAAAGTACTTCTTCGTGTGCAGACTAAAGAGCGTAAAGTGGTTTCAGATGTCACGAGGAAAGAGAGGTCGGACAGATCATGATCAGAAATGTTGATGCTCAGAACTCTGTCCGGGTTTTAAGTGTGATGCTACATACTACACATTAACTAACAGAAGTGTGTATGTGCAAGATCCTTGCTTACGTAACAATTGCACAGTCATTTTTTAAGCTCAAGCTGAACACAAATCAACACACACAGAGGGTGTAAACAAAAGTCTCTGCAAGAGACAAGTCACTGCAGAAAAGAAAAGTTGTGAAAAGAAGACTGTGTATCTGTGATGGTGGTGAAATCTTGTATATCTTAACATACATAAGCATAATTCAAAATATCAGCAGATATTGACACTATGTTACCGTGTCACACACTTACATAATTTATGCCCACATTAACGGTCAACGTGAAGCTAACTGGAAGCTGAAAACACAACAGAGTCGACCATAGACACGGTGAGCGGTGCTCAGGCTTGCGTGAGCTGACCAATCAGAGCAGACTGGGTACTCGGGGGGGGGGGGTCTTAAAGAGACAGGAGCTAAAACAGAGCGTTTCAGATGGAGGGGGGATACAGAGCTGCAGCGCTGGATAGTATGAAACTGGTGTGTTTTTTAGCACTAAAGAGCAATTAAACATGTTCTAGTAGGAACCGAAAATAAAATGACGAGCCTGAAAATGAGCACAGTATGTCTCCTTTTATAAAGGTTTTCAACAGGCTGCTGAAAATGTCTGGCTCATCTACATTTCCTTGTTTTGCAATGAACTGCCACATTAAAATTTCGAGGACGGTTGGATGTCTTTGCTGCATGTTGTTCCTCTCTCCCCTCATTTCCTGTCATCTCTCTCAACAATGTCACTTAAAAAGCGTATAAAATGCCCCCGAAAATATCTCGGTATGGCAAAAATTCCAAACTCGTGTGCTTCAGGGTGAAAATGTTCACAGCAGTGCAGCTGGTGGTTGTTTTCACGGGGAGTGACTTCCTAAAGAACATGTGGTGCTGATGTTGAGCACCAGTTGTTCAGTGTTTACTTTTAGAGCCGCCGCTCGAAATGTGTAAAGCTGCAGCATCACGTTTCATGCACAGGGGACACCGATTGTCACACCAAGAGGAGGTGTGACATTTAATGAATTTATTTTTGTCGAATCATAATTTCTGTCTTGCAGATGATGTTTTTTCAGATGCTGACTCCAAAAAGTTAATGTGTCTTGTCTTGTTCAGGAGACGAACGCTTTCAGATCATTCCAGTTCTGTGTGTGTTGACTGAAAACATGTGTTTCACAAGATTTCAGCAGCTTTACATTTCAAAAAATACCCATTATGTAGAACCCACAGTCAGTGCGATGTGCAGAAACACAAACAAGCACTGAGATGAAGAAAAAAAGTTAGGCCTTTAATTGTCAGTTTGATGCTTCTGAAGAAGCAAAAGGCGGTTGTTACAAATCTGCTGTATTTGTTCTCTACAGAGTTCCCACCTGGCACTCATTGACACCCTGATGATGGCGTACACTGTGGAGATGGTGAGCGTGGAGCGGGTGATGTCCTGCATCAACAGGTACTCCTCCGCTGAGCCCTCCCATAGTGACGGACACATCCAAGAGCTGCCATATGACACCGAGGACGCAATCATCACCTGGATCAACAAGGTACACACAGGAGCGCATTCGTGTGCACACAGAAAACCGCAAAGACATGTGCTCTCTCATCTCAGAGGATAACAACCGTACACATCCTTGAGCCTTTTACTACAGAGGACACGCCGTTCTTTGTTTGAGTCCGGATATAGAAGCCGCGAGAGGGCCGGCTGGAAAGCGTGTCATCGTCAATTCCTCCAATACGTTTGCAATAAAAAATAGAGGATGAGCTGGCAACAAGCACATGCAATCACGTCAGAGAGATTACCGAAATACTCAACCTAACCTCCTCCGGTCAGCTAAAGCCTGATTTGGAGGGTAAAGTCCGACCTCATGCGCCTTTAAGCTTTGACAGGGCAGAAGTTAAGTCTCTGTGATTGCAACTTTAGTAATTATCCTACAGATTATTTAGTAACTTAAAGTTGCTTTTGCTGACTTTGCAGGAGATGTGAAGGAAATTTCTGTGACAGATGTCTCAAAATATGATATAGACCTATTTTTTTTTTTTTAATAGACATGGCTGACATTACTATCCGAAGAATCTCATGTGCTCTGCTGCTCTATTTTCCAGCCCAAAGGTGGGAAGATACACATGTAGGATTCATTTACAGACACAAATACACATGTGTCTGTGTGGATGTGCGATTCATAAAACGCCGCGGCGACCTCATGTGTCCACGGGCCAAAATGTTGCGTCACTGTACAGAACCTTTTGAAGTCAGACCAGCAGTAATTATTAAAGAGGGGATCTTTTTAAAGGAGAAATACTATCTTTATAGTAATCTTTGATGCTCTTTTTATACATTGTGCTTGAGTCGGAAGTTAGCTGAGTGCTGCGTATCAGGTTACAATAACATTTAGCATCGGCTAATGGGCAGAAGTGGTGATGAAAAGTCCTTCTTTGATGTGTGGAGGTTCTTGTTCCCGTGTTTTCCAGTCTCTCCTCTCTCCAACACAGACAAACCATTCAGAGTGCTTGTATGAAATTTGACCTTGATCTCTGCCTGTCTCTCTCTCTCTCTCTCTCTCTCTCTCTCTCTCTCTCTCTCTCTCTCTCTCTCTCTCTCTCTCTGCCTGTCTCCCTGTCTCTCTTTCTCTTCAGGTGAATGAACACCTGAGGGACATCCTCGTCGAGGAGCAAAAGCTGAGAGAGGCTTCCTACCAGGAATCAAACGCCACAACCCAAAAAGTAAGAAAACACAGTAACACAAACTCTCATTGCTCAGGTATGTAAATGACAGGGTGGTTAAAGGAATATTCCAACATTTCGTCTGTGTTTTAAGTACAGAGCGATGTTTTTAGCATAAGAAAGGGGGAAGCAGCTGGCCTGGTTCTGTCATACCAGCCACTCCATAACTGACCAATTAACACTTAATATCGCCTTTCTTTAATCCGCACACCAGCTGAAATGTATAGATGACCATTTGTGGTTTCAGAGACAGTTCTGTGGAAAGACACACTGCCGGGTTCTTGTTCGCCAACAGATATTTAAACTATACAACTCCCTTCAAAACCACAAATTGTGGTTTTGACATCATTGATAATTCACTACTTTCACTGCTTATTCCCTCCCTGCTGGCCGTTCGATGACATTGGGGGTGTTGCAATATAAAATGTGTTCATATCTGAGTTATAAGTTCAGAGCTAGATACAGGTGAAAGTTTAGCTTAGCTTAGCATAAAGAGTGGGAGTAGCCTAGCTCTGCACAAAGTTTTAAAATAAACCTAGCAGCACCTCCAAAGTTCACTAAGTAACAGATTGTACCTTTCATAATTTGAGCACTTTGACAACAATGTGTGACTTTAAGGAGGGTTACACAGTTACATCTTGTTGAACAACAGCGGTGTTGCTAAGCTAAGCTAAGCTAAGTTAACCTGGAGGGTCCAGCCATTTCTCCCAAAATGTTGAACTATTCCTTTAAGACAGGGCCTCTTTGCTTTAATGTCTTTATCTAATATGAAAAATTGTTTTGAATTGCATTCTCTGTCTCTCATATTTTTGTCTTATCTGATAATGTTAGATTAGATTTCAATCTTCGCTACTCGTGGGCATTAGCACATGTCTGCATCCACACAGGGCACATGAAGACCCACATGATGTGTTAACACACACACACACACACACACACACACACACACACACACACACACACACACACACACTTACGGCTCAGTGCACAGCGCTCTGTAAATCAGAGGAACAGATGAGCTCAGTCTCTGACCAGCTGCAGAGAAGTGTTGGCAAGAGTCGCAACACTGCTGTTCGAGGAGACAAAGAAATGTGCGAGGCGGTGGAAGAGAGGAGAAACGGTGACAGACAGAGAGGGAAGAAAAAGCGAGGAGGGATAATCAGAGCGAGGGGAGCGGACGACATGGACAGAGACACTCAGGAACTTTGTCAGCTGTAGCCAAAGAGAGACTGTGACAGAGACAGTGTTGTCATCCTGCAGGACTCGTAGTTATGTAACGGCCGTGTGACACAACGAGTCGGTCCGCCGGGACAAACACACAGCAGTCAGCCACTGTCCTCTTCAACTCGCTTAACCATGAAGCTCCAGCGCAGTGACTTATCAGGTCACGACCTTCGCCTCAGGTCGCTGTTCTCTGTGATGGTGACGAAAGATGGAAAAATAAATATTATCTCACTGTTCGACTGTGTTAAATGGGAATTGGTGGATAAACTTCCTGCAGTTCAATACAGACAACCGGTGATCGACCCCTCTGAATGAGTAAATGTGTAAACATCAGATTCTCATTACTGATGGGGAGTAAACCGTTGTGGTTTTAAAGATAGCTTCAGCTGACCTAAAGGTGTTAAACTTTGCTGAGTCAACAAGATAAACAGTCATCCATGCTTCTTGCGTTCACGTCCTCTTCGGGTGGTCCTTATTTTCGTGTTGGGAAATCATTATTTTTACTTTGGTGTGTTCAGGAGCTTTAAAGTCAGAGAATAACGTGTAAACAACATAAGGTGTGATGTATTACAAAGTCATTTTGACCCAGACTTCCAGACTTAACAAGTACCTTCCCTAAAACCACGAAAATATTATTTTACCCGACTTTTTCTCTTATTTAATGATAATAAATAACTTTTTAAACTAATGTAGGACTCTATATGTGAACAGTGGTTTGTAACTCAACTGCATATCATAAATTACAAAAAAACGTATGTGTAATACGTGATTTTATGAAATGTTTCAAACCCTCAACCAAACATTTCGTCCGCCATCTTGCTCCACTTTTAAAGTAAAAGACGTCAAGTCGTGCACCAAAATTAATGTTTACCATCTTAATTTAGCATGTCAACATCTCCTGTGTTAGCACTAAATGCAAAGTACAGTTGAGGTTGATTGGATTGTCTTTAGTTTTGCAGGTATTCGGTTTAAACTGAAGTGTTGGACAAACTGAACATCTGACCTGATAATAGTGCTCAGACGATCACCAAAGTTACTATAGCTAGCAATATGTCATCCATCAGCAGGAATGTTCATTGTCACGATGCTGCGCAGTGCATTGTGGTTGTTGTAGGATTTCTGCCTTCGGTCACGTTGCACCAGTTTCAAAAGTAATTGCATCTTTCTGCTACAGAGGAGAAGTGAGGGGCTTAGAGGAAAGTAAAGTTAGACAGATTCATCCTCTCAGTACCGTGAAGGTATGACATTTAACGGTAACCTTCCTGTAGATTATAAAATATTTCACTCAGGATCGAAGTAGTGGACAGACCATCACACCACGTTATCACAGTTTACATACAACAGGTTGTGAAATGTTTACTGGCCATGCAGCGTTTTGAAAGAGCTGCAGGATGTCTTAAGAAGAAGCTGTGGGAGTTTCTTGGCAAATCTTCCCCTCGCTCATTGTCTGTTTTTTGTGTCAATATACAGTGAGAGTGATCACCGCCTTGCTGCTATTGCTCTGTAAGCTGATAATACACACGGGATATGCAACTTATCCTAGACTCGATTCACACGGACACACTCGGGCTTTGTCGAAGGCAACAAGTCACAACGAGCGAAGAGGTCTTTTAAAAAGTGTGTGAGGAATACTCTGTTCACTCGGTGTCAGTCAGCTGCTCTTCTACTCCATGCTCCATCACACAGCTCCCTCTTCAACAGAAGTCTATTCACTGCGTAGGACACACTCAGAGGAGATAATTTCACACATAGCCTGCGCGTACACACACACACACACACACACTCATGGATGAGCACAAGACACTTCTCAGTAGGTCTCGTCTATTCTGGGATGGTGTGTGAAAATCTTTAACCGTGGTCTCATGACTCAGTGCTGAGCGTGTGGATTCTGTGTTTATGCTCATCACACTGTAGGTGCTCACACATGAGACCGAGTGGAACATCAGAACAATGTCGGATAATCCTGTAATGAATAGGGAGTGAATGCCATCTTTAAAAAAAAAAAATCTGTTTACGTTCGCAGCCCAGCTCTGATAGCTTAAGGTTCCATTTTTGGTTCACGTGTTTACGACACATCTCAAAACCTTCCAACAGATTTCAGTAAAGTGTGGTGGAGAGTTCGAACAGAAGCCAAGAGATGATTAATGACCTGGTGGTGCAGATCCACATTTTTAAATTGTGCAAGATAGATGGTTTTAAACTGTGTTTCTCTTTCACAGCACATAATTCGTTGAGAAGAAATCTGACTGTTGTACAGACTTGTCAACATGTCTGAACTGTGGCTCAGTAGAACGTTTTAGTCTCAGATTAGAACATTTTGCAGTGACGTCCTCGCAAGCTCATGAGAGAAAAATAAAGTATTTTGTATGATTCACGTATTTTAGGCGTTATAGCGGCTCTGTGGCTCTTTATGGTAAAATACTTTGGTTCCAGCTGAGATAGATAGATACTTCAACAGCTATTAGACTGAGAGAATAAATCCTACAGACTTTGGTCACGCCTTTACTTTTTCTATAGCAGTGCTTGTGTTTGCTATTTAGCAAATGTTAGCATCTTAACAAGCTAAGCTAAGATGGTGAACATTGTAGCCTACTGTATTTGGTAAACATTAGCATTTTAGCAGTGTTGATGATGATGTTAGCATGTTAAATTTGATCTATTTATTTTTATTAACAAGCAGAAAAGGAAAATTAGACAGCACAGCAACTTCATAGATCAAGCAAAGGAACTAGCAAGAAATAACACCAGTCAAAGTGAAGAGAAGTAAAATAAAATACCAGCACCAACATGAACAACATAGATAAAATAAATGTTTAATTCATTTAGGACGAAAATATATTGGGTAGTTATTCTCAGCAGGTCACATAGTTTAATGTAGCATGTTGACGTATCTTCACAGAGCTGCTAGCACGGCTAACTGTGATTCAATATTTGTAACTCTCAGGGCAAATAGTTCCTTTTTTTAATTAGTTATGGTCTGTTGATGTGTGTGTCATGAAAAAAAAGTATATAGTGTTTTATCAACCTCACCAAAAGTCAAAGGTCTCTGAGAGCATAGCTAAGCTAGCCTACGTAACGTTAGCTATAGACACAGGTAAGCTAATCATGGACTCCCTGACGATGACAGGCTGTGTTTGTTATGTGATTTAGGTGAGACTCCATTTTAAAAGCCCCCTTCGAGATGTTTGAAGACAATAGTTTTTAGTAAAATGTCCTTAATGTCTAAAGACCTTTTTGAAAAGCACCTTTTTGTAGCAGACTTTGTTTTTCTCTGACGTAGCTCGTGTGTTCTGGACTCATGTGGGTGCATCAACACAGCTTAACTACAACTCTGGCAGATGTCTCCCCATGACTGTCTATCAGTGTGTATTTTTGGCACGTCTTGATGTATGTTAAGAAAAATGTAAAGAGGTCTCTGCTGTAGTTCAAAACTTTTAACCTGCTGTCGACCTAACGCCTCTCCCACTCTCTCCTGTTGTCGTCCAATCATCATCCACCATCAAGTCTCCTAGCAAATGGTACTGGAGATTAGTACCTGTAAGTCCATCCATTCTGAAGAACTCCTCTTCACCAACCAGCACCATCTTCCTCCTCTGTGTTTAATCCCAAAGCTGCAGCCCGATATACCCGTTCACATTCTCCCCCTCACAGTCTGTTGTCACTGCATGTGGCCCCGAGCCCCATCATACATTGACCTTGTCCTCACATTACTGTGAATCTGACTGACTGATAGGTCAAACTATTTTAAACTTGAATCGCTCTGATAGCTCTTGTTCTGCCCAGATTTCCACCAGTTTTTCCAGAAGAAATGTTGTAATCATAACGCATCATTAACCGAGATCGTACATCGCACAATGTACACCAAATTAATCAACACTAGCGAGATGGCATATCGAACTGATTACCTGCAAGCTTCTATTATGTTGTCACAGATGTTCTTTTTCTAACAACAAGCATGGACCAACTATTAAAGGGTAGCTCCACCAATTTTACACGTGAAAGTGTGTTTATGGGTCTGTGACTAAGTTGCATTCTGGGTAATGTAGGCGCGAGGTTTTTAAAAGGAAGATGAATGCGTTGATACAAAAAGATCATGTGAGTACAACAGTTTTTGTGATTCTAAACAAGTGAACTGCGTTTCAGTGCCTGTTGCCTACATTACCCAGAATGCAGCTCAGCCACTTAGTGACATCACCGGAGGCATTTTATCTGATTACATGCAGCTTTCTCTGGAGCCACAAAAGACTTTTGTCTTTTGACTTTTTTCAGTGCTCCTAAAGACCTGTTAACACACTTTAATGTGTAAAATTGCTCAACTTACCCTTTGAGGAAAAAAATACACAGAGGACTATTATGTCGAAGGCCTCTTTCGTAAGAAATGACACACCCACCGATGTTATCACGCTTTGGGCATTAAGTCAAGGAAAATTATTGGATTCTGAACCAATTTATTTTTAGTCAAAATGCTCCAAAAGCTTAAAAACTAGGTGTGTGAACTGAAACAGTGCGGTTAGAGGAAAAAGGACTATGAGGATCAGAAACTCTTCCGGGAAGAACGAGTACAGTCCTGCAGCGTGATTGCATCAATACCAAGAATTACACAATCTATAATTTGTAAGACATTATAAAATAATGACACTGCCCTGGTGTTGGCAGCTGCTCACTTTCTTGTTTCATCCGGCATATCTTTTGTCTGGGTTGTGTGCTGAAAACAACCGGCGAGTTTTTTTTTTTTATTTTCTTCTTTCGTACAGGTTTAAATTAGCTGTTAGAGGGCAACGTTACATGTTCGTACAAACCAAATGGAAGCTAGGAAATGTCGAGTTCCTCAGAGATCTTAATGGACAAACTGAGAGGCTGTCTGAGTTACTGTGATCAAAGCTTCCATCTTATTGCTTGTAAAATGCGTATGTGACACCACTCATGTGTGTTTACGGGCCGACTGGGAGTACTGGTGCCCTGAAGACATGTATAGTCGTGTTGTCTCTGTGGCTTTTATAGACCCAGTGTGACAGACAGAAAAGCCTTCGGGCAGGATGGATGTGCTAGTGTAGATTATTATTAAACTTTAAATCACATGCATTGTCCGCTCCACCTCCCTCACCAACATCACCAGATGTCTAACACTGATAACAATTCATTTGCTACATGCATTTTGTTCCCTTCCTCCTTCTAAAAAAAAACACTAACAACTCAACGGAGCATAACAGTGCTGAAGGGATTTTTTTTTTTTTCATCCATCAAAATTCAAGATGACTGTGTTGTGTCTGATTATCTGCATGATCAGTTTTAATCTGCATTATCCGAGCTGAGCCTGAAGCCCACCCTGCGCCTGAATCTCCTCAAATTAACACTTGTTTGGTCTGCGAGTGGGTGCGATTGAGTCGTGGGTGCATGCGGATAAAAAAAAAAAGTGTGTGTCTGCAGCAACAATCAGAGAGCAGATCGTACGCGTCCGCCCCGATGACACATGTAGGTGATGTCTTTGTGCCGTTGCCATGGTTTCAGGCTCGCTACAGGAAGGAGCTCGCTCAGCAGAGGAACGCCCCGTCGCTCCCCCTGGTGGAGAACCTGCTGAAGGACAACACGGACGGCTGTGCCCTGACCACACTGGTTCACTTCTACTGCTCGCAGGCCGTCAGACTGGAAGGTGGGAACAAAACCCCTCGGGGGCTGTGGCCACACCCACATGACCTCACTAACCACGCCCTCTTTTATTGTGACGTTTCTCCCCCAAAAAAGTAAACAGGCACGAATAAAGTCAGTTCAGTTCAGATGAGCTAACCACAATGATTTTCAGTCACGGCAGGACAACACAAAGGACACTCTCTGCTCTCACTACAACCACACAAGTGAGAAGGGGGCTTCAGACAAAGAGTATATTTATTATCAATTTGCCCTTTTACTCTGAGGGCATATTGTCTTATGAATGTATAAAAAAAAGTAAGTAATGTCAATGAAAACAAGTCATGCTTATGTAGTAGTCTTTTAAAGGAAGTGTTTTATAGTTTTCAATGGGCAAAACTTAAATCTTAATCTCAAAGAACAACGTGATCAAGATGATGATATAAATAAAGGACATTGACCCATGAAAGACACTGTAAAGCAGAGACGATTCAGCGCGAGACAAAGAGAAACAGATTTGTTTCCTGCGCCGTCATTTTCTAAAAATGCTCCGGGCCAGGTTGTGATTGGTCAGGAGTTGTGTGTGACAAGAGGAACCGTTAGAGGAGTCGCCCGCCTGCTATTTCAAAGATAAACAACCCCTGATGTCGGCGCCCTGAGACTCCTGGGATTGAATGTAGTTCACAGGCAGCTTATTACACATGTGGACCAGATGTGGAGTTAAACTCCGCTTACTGGCAGCACAGTTTACTCTGAAAAACAGTAAATAAGTACAGGAAAGCACAGAGCGTCATCGTGTTCGGTTGTCAGACGTTACATGCGCGGGGCCCTCGTTATGATAAAGTCATGGGAAAAGAATCCAGATGATTCATCAAGAAGGAGTTGAGAACTTGTGCCACGGAGGATTTTGTGTGATTAAAATCAGCTACTGTTGTATGCCACGAAATCCCAGCGGGGAAAGTCTGGTAATTTTCCTCTCATCTGCTCTTTTTTTAAACATAAACTACATCTTATCTCTCTCTCTCGCCTTCCTGCTTGGCCTTTGCCGTCACCCCCTCCCTTGTGTGTGTGTGTGTGTGTGTGTGTTTGTGTGCCTGACCCCTCCCCTGGCTGTGCAGATATCTGCCTCAAGGAGACCATGTCTTTGGCCGACAGTCTCTACAACCTCCAGCTGGTGCAGGAGTTCTGCAGGAACAACCTCAACCACTGCTGCCACTTCAGCCTGGAGGACATGCTCTATGCCCACGCGTCCATAAAGGTAGGGAGACGTTTAGAATAACGTGTGTGAAGGACAGTGGAGGGAAGTGTTTTGTTTTTATAATGTGGATTGAGGGAATAAGGAGAGTCGGGCTGGAAATGACAAAAAGGCAAAAATGAGTCATGCAGAGGGAAAAGTTTAATAGTGAATGTGTGCGTCTGTCTGTGTGTGTGTGTGTGTGTGTGTGTGTGTGTGTGTGTGTGTGTGTGTGTGTGTGTGTGTGTGTGTGTGTGTGTATGTATGTGTGTGTGTGGGAGCTGGCTTGGTTTGCCTCTCACAGGGGTTGTTATTGTGCATCTGTGGCTGTATTAAAAGGGGCATAAAGATCATTTTGCCACATTGAATATTGCTTTGCTGCCAGATTTAATGAATATGACATGGCGTGTGTGTGTGTGTGTGTGTTGGTGCTTTTCTAGTCCAGGCACTGCAGGCCAAATACCCCCCACCCCACCCCCCCCCTCCCCTCCCCCTCCCCCGCCTCTCTCTCAAACAGAGGACAGATTCAGCTCGGAGGAGATTCACAATCCTGACCCGTCTCTGCCTGCCTCTCTTGTTTTCTCCCCCTCCCTCTCTTTTTTTTTTAAAATCAAACAACTAAATCTGTGAACTTTTCAGACGAGACAACTGCTGATACTCGGTCCTCGGGCTTTTCATACTCCACTGTTCGCACGTGTTTATTTTCTGATTAATAAAAGCCTCCCTTGGAGACTTCAGAGCATCTCTGTGCCATCCAGACGTGAGAGGCACGGGGCGCTCCGTGTGGGTAAATAGTATGCAGGGACGTGGGCAGGAACATTCGGATTCAAGTCGCGGCCCGACCGAGCTGACCCGGACTTTCCATTCTTCAAAAACAACACAGCAGACGGGTTTCACACTCGTGCACTACTTGGTCTGTGTTTCTGTCGTCCCCTCCTCAGACACTGTGTTGTTTACATTGAGTGTTTATTGGCTGTATAGTGCTGGAGCTGTCGAAGAAGGCAAAGGAGGGGAGCGGAGGGAGAGAAATGGTCAAGAAGTGAAGTTAAAGAGACTGGCACACTGCCCGTTCACCACAGATTGACTGCACACTGAATCTTAACTAGTGTGTGTGTGTGTGTGTGTGTGTGTGTGTGTGTGTGTGTGTGTGTGTGTGTGTGTGTGTGTGCTTGTGAGTGTGCATACATTTAATATGTTTAACAAAAAGGAGTGTTTAAGCCATTAAGTGGCTAAAATGAAGATCCAGTTTATCGTAAAGAAGAATAAAACCCCAGCTTTTGTCTCTCTTTTGTCTCTCTGTCCCGGCTAGAAATTAATTAAAGTGTTCCGTGTGTGTGGGCCAAAAGGTTTCCCTCAGATGAAATCATCTGTATAACCCTCCAGAGACGTTCTGTTTACAACATGCATGCATTCATCACTGATGTGGGGTCGCTCACTCGCTGCTCTGTGCGTTCATCCGCGCACAACACGCGACATATTCAAACTGAACTCCAGATGGTGTTTTTGGACAGTCTCCACGAGGCGTATGGGTTTGACATCACACCACTTAGACAATGAAACATACGCCGATATTCACAAACACACTCACACCTGAGCCTGTTACCTAGCAACAGCTGGCAGGCCGTGACCTCACTGATCCATCAAAAATGCTGTATA
Organism: Diplodus puntazzo; assembly: GCA_963678695.2. Lineage (NCBI taxonomy): Eukaryota > Metazoa > Chordata > Actinopteri > Spariformes > Sparidae > Diplodus > Diplodus puntazzo. Next base: position 7,605,470 of record OZ023166.1, on the reverse strand, counting down.
ATATCCTGGCTCATCTCAAATGTGGTGCTGTAAAATCATTAATAAATAACTGCTTATATGTTTGCATCATTAACCACAACTGTGTGTGTGGGTGTGTGTGGTGTGTGTGTGGGTGTGTGTGTGTGGTCTTGCAGAGTAACTACCTGGTGTTTATGGCCGAGCTTTTCTGGTGGTTTGAGGTGGTTAAACCTTCGTTTGTGCAGCCAAGAGTCTTCAACCCAAACGGTACCGTAGAACGTCGCAATAACATCAGCATGCTGTTCTTAACCTGATGATAACAGTTAACTCTGATAATTAACTCTAGCAGAATGTTGATTATTTGTTGTATTATTCTCTCCGCAGCATGCGAGCCTGTTTCAACTTGCAAGAAAATGGCTCCCGTGTCCAGTCCGGTCAAACAGAGCTATGCAGACAGAGCTGACAGCCCAGAGAGCCTCCCTGTAGAGGGTGAGCATCTGCGATCAACCGAGGATGTGCACAGATTAGTTTTACTAAAAGCTGAGTGATAATCCAAATAAATACCCATCACAGACTGTTGGCAGCTACAGTACCTGTGATGAGGGGATGTGAGTAATGAGCAGTGGGAGAATGTGTGGATGTGTTTTGTTTTGAAACTAAACACCCTCTAGTGGCTGATTCACAGCCATGCAGTCACTCTTATTCACTCCTCTTGAGTTTGAGGCCCTATTCCTTATTATCACATGTACTGTGTATGTACTATACAGTGTTATTAAGATCTCCAGACTAGCTTAAGATAAAATGTGTACACATGTAAGCGTCTGTCCTCCTAAAAACTAAGGCACTCGACTGAAGTAAAGCAGTAAGAAACTCCTCTGTCCTGTCTGCCACAGGTGTAATGAAGAGATCTACCTCCATGTCCTACGTGGATGGCTGCGTCGGGACATGGCCCAAAGAAAAACGGTCGGTACCTAAACTCTATAAATGTGAAGTGGTCTCTTGTTTCCACATTAACCTAACAACACATTTCCCATCCCTCCCTCAGCTCCTCCTGCCGGGGAATCTCCTTTGAGATCCCTCTGGACGGAGACCCGACCGTGCCGCCCTGTGAAGCTCCCGCCCTCCGCGGCATGACCCGCTCCGCCAGCAGCGACGGCCTCGGGTTCAAAGTTCACTTTGCATCTCGAGGCGGCATCAAGCGCCACCTCTCCCTCATGCCCGTCAATGTAAACGGCCAGGGCAGACACATACCAGAAGAGGAGGAGGACTTCACCTCCCACAAGCCCCTGGGGAGGAACAACACATTCTCAGTCAAGAACCAAAGCAGGTAAAGTAGAGGAACGTTATGATTGTTAGATAATGAAATACTAAATTAATAGATGACTAAGTACATTCTTAGATATGTCTTAATGTATTGACCCTTGGTATTCATTTTCTAGTTTAATTGATACATTTTATAATTTATTTATGTATTGTATACCTACATGCCATTAAAAAACAATAGAAACAACTAACTAATAACTAATAAAAACTTTACAGAGAGTTTTGTATGTTTAATGATACAAGGATTGTCTTTATTACTCCGTTTGGAGACGAGGTAGGTGGAGGCTAAGTGTATTAGCCTGTAGCCTTAACCTACATTTATAGTGACACTTGCAGCACCAGCAGGATACAGTAAACATCAGTAGCCTGTTCAGTATCTGTTGCTATTTTTCAACAGCGAATCAAGCTCATGAAGCTAATATTACAGTTGGAAATATGTTCGATGAGGGGACATTAAAGTAAGATGGGCATTCAACAGTATATCTGACTCTAGTTGAGTAGTAGAGATACTATCACAGGTGACTGTTACTTTAAACCAGCGTCACTCAATTTGCTCTTTCCTGTCCCCAGGTACTCCAATGGAGTCCCAGAGAGCAACCACAGCCCCAGCAATCACCTTGACAACCACAGTGGGCAGATCAGCCCGTCGACTCCTCCGAGCATCGAGGAGGCACTGAAGATCATCCACGACACCGAGAGGCCTCACGCTAGCCTGGCCGTCGGGGACGGAGATAACGGCTTCTATCTCCACAGTGAGGAGCCCCCAGAACCTCCAGGTGCCCACGGTCAAGGAGACGACCAGGGCTCGGCTAAGGCCCGGCTGAACGACCACGACCCGAACTCTGTGTCCACTGATGAGGTTGACACCGGCATCCACGTGAGGACGGAGGACATCCAGAGCTTGGACGAGGACTCCTCCTCACTGAGAGACTATTCAGATATGGACCCAGACTGCGAGGCCATGACGCGGTCATGCCCTCTGTCTGACCGGCCCGAGATGGAGAGAAGCAAGGAGAGAGGACACAAAGGGGCGAGCGACGCTGACTCTAATGGGGAGAGGGGAGACGGAGGTGACAGGAGCAGCCCCTGTCCCAGTTCAGCGCCCACAATCCCCAGATCCCACACAGCCAGCCCCGCCTCGTCCTCCGGAGGTTCTGGAGGCGGCATGGTCCGGATGACGAGCTTCGCAGAGCAGAAGTTCAGGAAGCTGGAAGGACGGAGTAGCGGAGGAACCACACCAGAGAGCTCAGACCTCAACGTGCCGTACACACACCCGGCAAGGAGTATTCCCACTCAGGTTTGTGTCATATTGTGATTGTTCTTTTATATAAGCTCTTGTTTTTGTTGCAGAGAAGGAATCTGCAGTCATGTGCGTCGAGTTAATGTGAATAATCGTTGCACTTTTTTTCTAGATCTCCACGCCTCCTTTGCCCATCACATCCCCCTCCCCAGTGACGCCTTCCCCCAGAGACCCCTCCCACCTGATTGCCTCAGAGATGATTCAGCTGAGGATGAAGCTGGAGGAGAAACGGAGAGCCATCGAAGCCCAGAAGAAGAAGGTAAACAATTATAGACAAACGCAGCCGAGAGTGTCGCTTTAATAAGTGGTGTATAGGCGTTTTTTTGCTCCGTTACATTATTTCTCAATTTCATTTTCACCCACCATTTAATGTTTTTAACAACCTCCAGTTCGTGCAAATAGTTCATTTTTTGGCAGAATTTCAAGTGAGACTAGTAGAATGACTTGATTTTGATTAAATATCACTACTTTTATCTCAGATTTGGTCATTTTTCATGTAGAAAGTCACACAAGGCGTTCAAGGACCATTAGATACTTGAAAATCAGACGACAATTTCCACTTTTTGCAGTTTCTGGCTTTGATAAATGGCGTAATCTTGGCTTCGTGTTTTTCCAAGGTGGAAGCAGCGTTCACCCGCCATCGTCAGAAGATGGGTAGGACGGCCTTTCTGAATGTCGTGAGGAGAAAAGGAGTCACTGCCCCTCTCAGCCCGAGCGCAGGCGGAGCAGAAACACCTTCTCCGGAGCCGCTCACGTCCTCGAAGGAAACCGGCCAGAGCAGCATGGAGCGGGCAGAGAGGTGCAAGCCAGACGGTGCAGCTCCTAAATCCCCCTGTGAGGATAGCGGAGGTGAGTAAAGACAGAAGGGACGCAACCAAAGTTAGCTTTTACAAATATGAAAACTAGAATAGCAGGGCAGACGGCCCCCAGAATGATGATGTTTCTTTGGGAGGTATCTTAACTGACCTGTGGTTTCACGATGCTGATACAGGTGTGACTCCGGGAGAAATCGACCTTGCAGATTACACTCGCTCCATCGAGAGGCTGAACACGTCGTTGGGCTTCCTGCAGACGGAGATGCAGCGTTTGTCCCAGCAGCAGGAGAAGATCATGGCCATGAGAGAGCAGCAGCAGCAGGCCTGGGTCATCCCTCCTCCGGCTCCTTCTCCACACAGGTATCACTTCATGACAAATGTTTGTATTTTTACTGGAAAAGATCATTTTCTGCCAACGCTTACACGGCCTTGTTGCTGTTTTGTTCCTCCCCACAGGCAGCTCCGGGAGTTGCGCAGCAGCAGCGTGACAGGTCGGGGGTCAGGCCGAGGCTCCGTTGGGTCTTTGTCTCCCATCCTTTCCTCCTCCGGTTCTCCCCACGCTCCCAATCGTTCCCCGGCCGGCATCAAGCGGCGACCGGCCTCCTTCCATGCCAGGACTCCTCGGACTCCACGACCGAACGATCTAAAGGTCACACCCTTCAGTCGGATGCTCAACACCCCTTGCTCAGTGGACAGCCTGCCCAGACTGAGGCGGTTCAACTCCAGCCAAACCCAGCTCTGCTCGTTTGCCTACCTGAGCCATGATGAGGGGCCGGGGGGACACGCGAGCCAAGAGGACAAGGACAACAAAGAAAACGCTAAGGACGATGAAGAGACAGTGGCGAGGAAGAGTGTGGGCACTCCTCAGCCTTCTGCTAAAGAAGGAGCCAAAGAGAAGGAAGGTGAGAGACAGGAGGAGACGGCTCAGTCCACAGGGGGAGTCAAAAAGGGGTCATCAGAGGTGTTGCGTCAACCGGTGTCTGAGATCCAAGGGCCCACAGGCAGCGGCGTCAAAGGAGATCCCCAGGACAGAAGAGACCTGGTGGAGGTGCCTCTGTCTGGGCTGAAGCCTCCAGGAGGACCACCCAGTGGAGAGGGACAGGGGGAGGGGGAGGCAGGAGGGGACACTTACGGAGACGACCAAAAGATGTGCTGTGGATTCTTCTTCAAGGTGAGCTGGAGCCACAGGATCACATATTAGATAATATGTTTAGTGAAATAAATGTCAATGATAATCCATGTAATAGTTTGTCTAAATATTATCCGCACAACGATGGGTATGGACTGAAAAGGACACAGGTTTAGCCAGAAACTCAAGCCGTAAACTAAACAACATGAAGTCAGAATGCTTTCTATTGCTAGATGTTATTATGGTCCAATGTTTCCCAGTTCTACACACAGTGTGTACTCTTCAGCGTCTGATGTTCCCAGAGTCCTATCCACAGATTATATGGCACAGACTTGGAGCATGAAAGATTCTCGAAATGTGCTCTCCAAGGGTCCTGTCCCAGATAGCAACACCCTCATCTGGCCCACATAGAAGTCTGGACCAGATCCAGCCCGCCAGAGCAGAATGAACTGTGGCCCAGATTTTTCAGATCAATTTCTGGGTTCTTTGGTTTCTCTTGTTTGACATCTGGTCATGGTATGGCCTGATTGTTGCTTGGATCTGGCAAGCGGGAGCAGACTGCCCAAGTGCCAAGTGTATGTGGACCAGATGAAGGTATAGGGTACATCAATAACAATTTTGCTATCTGGGATGTTTCCCAAGGTCCTACATTCCCCTGCTCTGGTTAGGGTTATTTGATCCGAACACAACGGAAGGGTAGATGTGTAGTAGCAGAATATTGAACTGGGGAACATGGGACCCTGGAAGAGAACTGTTGACATTAGGACCCTGGGAACATGGAACCAATTTTTCATTTTCACATCATGTGCCTTATAAATCTGGAGAGTGCTGGACTGTGGTAGAATAGATATGCTCCCTGTATTCTCACAAAATGTTGAGCTATTGTTTTAAACGTTGCCCAAATTAGTTTATACACACAAACGACACAAAGCTCACCATTGTTTACAGTGAACTCTGGAGTGAGATAAGAGTCTTCTGTTTCAGATTTGACCGATATATGCTGGCTTTGTGAGCAACACAGTAAGTGTTTCAATACTCACTGTCAGAAATCGGTCCACCTTAGGTAACATGCTGGCTCAGACCTCGCTAGCGTTGCTGGCCTGAGAACAGTCGTATTTCTATTATTGTTTCCAGACGAAAGCTACTTTTTAACAACAGACATTTTGAGGTTTCATAGCAGGGAAGAACGGTTGATATTAAAGACATAAACAAAGGATCTGTACCTTCAACTGTTGCAGTGTAGTGCTGCAATTATAGGGCTCTTCAATTTCGGTTTAACTCAGCGTTTCTCCGTCTGGTCCCCCCACTCCTCTAGTTTTGGAAACACTGCAGTAAAACTTTAATCCCAACAGATACAGACAATTAATTTACTTCTCATTAATAATACAGTCTTCACAGCCGTATGGTAGCAGAGAAGGGAAGGATCTCTTACTGTGTGAGCCTGGTACAGCATGTGCAGCATTGTGCCTGTTGAGCCATGAGCTGATCAGAAACAATGCATGAGTGAATCTAGGCCGGAAAAAAAAAGAAAAAACAAATGGCCAGAACTCGAGGACGCATGATAGACCATTAGAGCTGTGATTATAGAGCGATGTCAGAGCTCTGTTGACAGAAGGCCACATTACATACCACCACAATCAATATTATAGAAGAATCAGTGTTTTATCTTTATCTACACAGTCTATATATAGTTATAACTCTAAAATTGTGTTTTTGTGTGCGTCTCCCCACCAGGATGATGTGAAGGGTGAGGAGGACATGGCAGCCAAGAAAGCCGCTCTGTTGGAGAAGAGGCTGAGGAGGGAGAAGGAGGCTCTGGAGAAGAAGCAGCAGCAGGAGCTGGACCAGGAGCAGAAGAAGGAGGCTGCACGGTCAGTCCCGCTCTCTTCATCCCCGTTTGCTGATGTTCCCATATTCACATCATCAATAAATCTTTGTCTCGCTCACCTCCTTCAGGTTGAAAGCCGAGGAGGAGCAGCAGAAGAAGGATGAGGAGAAGGCGAGGAGGGATTATATCAGGAATGAGTATCTGAGGAAGAAGCAGCTCAAGCTGATGGTGGACATGGACGAGGTCATCAAGCCTCGGTCTGGCAGTCTCAAGAAGAAGCCGCGGCCCAAGTCCATCCACAGGGACGTCATGGAGTCGTCTACTCCGCCTGTGAGAGCGACAGGTGAGCGACATACACAGATCACACAAACACACCGTCAGTGTATGACAGCCATAAGCTCAACCTCTACTTGTTTTTTGCGCTGCAGGTGTGCGTCCTCGAGGCTTCTCAGTATCAAGCGTTTCTTTGGCGTCTCTCAACCTGGCCGACCACGACAGAGAGCAACCAAATAACAAGAAGAACAGCAGGTGAGACCCGATCTCTGCCTGCAGAATGAGTTTCAAATAAATCAGAGATGTTAGAAGAAACAATATTCGATCCTGCCAAGTATTACACCTTTAAATTAGGTAGAAATGTAACTATAAAGTATTTATAGGCTGGATGTTCTTATCTTTTTAAGACCCCACAAATGAATGACTCTCTTAGGTTTTCAACACTGTGTATTTGCAGTGGAAATTGATTCCAAGATGACAAAAACACACAGTTGAAGCTGGCAGTTTTTCGAACATATCCACTAATTTACAGCAATAGCGATCTTGATGAGAATTTATATTTTGCAGAGTGTTACTTTCCAAATGTTTAACTCTTTTGGTGGGTTAACGGGGTCTGATAACTTGAATCATCATGTTCTCTCATTGGATCTGTATAAAAGAACAAAAGTGATAAACAAAACGTATCTTCTGTCTTCTTACCACCTTCCCATTCTCACCTCGAATCAACCCTCTGAGCAAAAACATATCCAAAAGATGTGATTGGGGTATGTTTTTGCTTAACATCAAATTCAATGACTTTACAAAAACTTTCCATGCCCAGTTACCTCAGATTTAAGGACCCAACATGGCATAGCTTGAGACACGGATCGAGGTTAATTACTGTAAGGACACTAATCATTTGTAAGAGAGCTGGCAGGTTTAAGAAAATCTAAAAAAGGAACTTCTTGCGCAAAAAATAAATAAAATTCAAGTTTTTTAAACGACCCATGTATATGTATATCTTCAAAAACCTTTCAAGGCCCAACAGTTGGCCGAGAAGTTATAGTGCTGAGAACTGACTTCACTCTTCATCTCATTTTCATTCTCCTTTTGCTTCAAGCTCCTCACAATCGCATCTTATTCTTCAAGCAGAAATCTCAGAATCCCACATTACTTCTTTATTTCACAGTACATCTGACCATCCGTCCATCTGTCACCACCCACTGTGCAGTCCCACAATTCAACTTTTAAAGCTTCTCACATCCCACCACATATTTCATTCATGTCACGCCCAGCCATCATATACTCTCCTGTGATATATATCGATTTAACAGGGTGTTCTGACAATGAGGTTATTCCTTTCTTCCACTCTGCATCTTGACTCTCTCGTATCCCTCTCTTCTTTCTCCCTGTTTTGCCTGCATCACCTCAGAGGCAATAAAGTAGCTTCTGCCCATATCCCGTTCTATCTAAGCTCACCCAAAGAAAGAAAGGGAAGGTTAGTAATGCTCCGAAAAAGTGGTGCTTCCACAGGTGAAACAGCTCCGTGTAACCCTTCAACGGGGACAGTAGACAGATGTGTCGACAGTGAAATAAATGAATCCATTTCTGCAGTTTTTGCTTCTGCGTTAAGGTTCGTAGGCTGAGATGTTTCCGCCTCAGTGCTCCTGCTGCTCTCCCTCCTCCTGTCTTCTGCAGTATTGCTCTCAGGCTGTTGTTTTGCTCTCCTCTCTCTGCTGGCTGCTCAGCTTCACCGCTGTGTTTTCTGCTGTTTCCTCCACAAGCCCTCGACCTCATCTCTCGCAGTAGCCGTAAAGACAGCGCTGAGACTTTGCTTTGCTTGGCTGAACGTGCCTCTCTGTTCCGAGTGTGTACGGTTTTGATGTTATGCGAGACAACAGGCAGGGGTTTGGAGATTTGTGTCACAGTGTCTGACCTCGTTCTACCACATCTCTCTGTGTGTGTATGTGTGTGTGTGTGTGCATGTCTTGTCTGTGAAATCTGTCTGTTCGCTGTCATACCTCGTACATGCCTACGTGTGTTTGTTGTGGGTGTTTTGTTTTGTCTGTTTGTGTCATTTGTCGGTTTGTATGCGATCGTCTCCAGGCCGGACTCCGCGGAAGGTTTCTCCTCCTGTCCCTCCACTGGAAGCCGGAACGGAGAGAAGGACTGGGAGAACGAATCCACCACCTCGTCCACTCCCTCCAACGCTGAGTACACAGGTCCGATACGTGCCCATGATGTTTACACATCTCCACAGCCGCTGTATGTAACGTGATATCTCTTTTTTTTTGCGATGTCACGCTCTCTTTCTTTCCCCCAGGACCCAAACTGTACAAGGAGCCGAGTGCCAAGTCCAACAAGCACATCATCCAGAACGCCCTGGCTCACTGCTGCCTGGCTGGCAAGGTCAACGAAGGGCAGAAGAACAAGATACTGGATGTATGTTTTGAAGCGTTTCAACAAAGAATCAATTAATTGTCAACTGTTGAATGAATCAAAACTATTTCGGAAAAATATTGGTTTGTCACATTTCTCTGATTTCAGCCTCGAGCCTTAAAGCATTTGCATCTTTTCTACAAGCAGCCCAAAATATCTGAAAAGGAGCACAATATGTCTCCTTTAAATAATATTCTTTGCACAAAACAATGATTGTTCTCTGTGTTTTTCTGCAGGAAATGGAGAAATCCGAAGCCAACAACTTCCTGGTGTTGTTCCGCGATGCCGGGTGCCAGTTCAGGTCGGTGTACACCTACTGCCCCGAGACGGAGGAGATCACCAAGCTGGCCGGCATCGGGCCGAGGAGCATCACCACCAAGATGATCGAGGGCCTGTACAAGTACAACTCGGACCGGAAGCAGTTCAGCCAGATCCCAGCCAAAACCATGTCCGCTAGCGTGGACGCCATCACCATCGCCAGTCATCTGTGGCAAACCAAGAAGCAGGGGACGCCCAAAAAACTGCACCCCAAGTAGTAGCCCCCTGACCGAGACCTGGACACGCTCCTCCGGAGTGAACGCAGAAGAATGAGTGGATTTTACTGTATCATTAAACGGACACGCTGTCCCACTGTAAGAAATCACAACTGGAATGTAGAACACAAACGGGCCTCACCACACAGCGTCGCACTCTGGACTACTTCGATCGGGGCACAAGCGTGTACTTGTCAGCATGTGTGTCAATGTTCTCGTGTGCCAAAAGAAAAAGAAAACAAGAGGCGGACCGATGCCTTACCTAGTTGAACCACTGAAGCAGTGAATGTCACGCCTCTGACGGAGGCAGTTTGGTTTCTCTAAGTTGATCATGTGTGGCCTTATTGCTTGTTTTGTGTCATGTGGATGCGCCGTGAGTGTTGGTGTCATTTCGTCAGCGCCTGTCGAACACGTCGGCCATGATGCAGGAGAGACTCACAGGTCTGGGATCAGATTACGCCCCGTAAAGCCGAGGACAGGTTATTTAGAAAAAGGGTGGGCCTGTCTGATCTGTGATCAGGTAGAGGCAGCATTTTTTGATGAGAGTTTTGCTGCTATACAGGCACTTTTTTTTCTGTTTTGTTCAATTTTCTTAACACGTGACTGAAACACCTATAAACAGTTCAGATTTGTGTATGTGTGTGTGTGTGTATAGTGAAGTGCCAAGCAGAGTGAGGAACAATACCTCAGTTGGTGATTGCAATTTCTTTCCAAAAGTGTGACATGATGAGAGATTATTTGAGCAAACGGAGAAAACCATCAGACAATTCTGGAAAGCAACGTGCAAAATGAGACTCTTTAATTTATTTCGTTTTTGATAACGCTTTGAAGATATTTTAAAAAAACAGAAGGCGTCTTAGATTTTATCCAGAGAAACATAATATACAATGCGCATATAAGTTAAGTTAATTTGTATATGATGGCAGATCCATTCAAAAGGAACAAAAGTCCGCTTGTAGTAGCTTTCTGAGTAGCTTTTATAATTTATCATGTATGTGTATGAGTATGTCGTCGTTTGGGGCCTTTTATTGTGCTACAAATGCAAAACGTGTGATCACTCCACGGTGTCACTGATAAGACTATTATCAGTCGTAGAATAGATGAACAAAAAAACCCACTCTGTGTCATCCGTCTGTGCAATTTAAATAGTCACCATTGACCCATGTCGCGGTTTGAACTAACAAATACTCGAAATGCCACTTTAACGTGGCATATTGTCTTAACTGTTACATCTCGATTGCCCTTAAAGTAGTCCACGATTGTAAATAGAATGAATTCACCTATGATAGCACTTCAAGACCCTGTCCACCGTTGCTCGGCCGTTTCCACCCGTCATGCTCGTTTTTGGACATAACTGTTACATTCTTCTCAGTATGTGTTGACACTGTACAGATATATTTTGGCATATAGAAGTATTTTTTGTAATGACATTTACCTGTTGGAGGTGTGTACTAATGAAGCAGTACAGTTGATGAAGGAAGCGTGTTGAAAGCACCCGATGAGGAGCCCTAATGAGGCTTCACTTCTGCGGTGTTGTATGAAATCCATTAAGTATACCGAGAAAAAAAAATCATAGTATTTTTTTGCCAACTCTGAATTCATTTTTCTTTTTCAGTTTACTAAATATGCTCAACTGTTCATGGATTTTTGTTCTTTCTTTCTTTTCTTTTTTGTTTTTTTTATTCCTTGGAGCTTTATTAAAATGCCAGCTATCAACAGTATTCATGGTGTCTCATTTCACATCCTCGTCTTGATTGATTCCAGTGTAATGACGATAATAACCTAATTTAAACTGATATTAATGCAGTTTGCAGCCCTCTACAACATCTTCCTGTCCTGATGGTGAACATAGGTAAGTATCATACAGTTATTCGGCAGTTATTCTGCAGTACAGACATACTTTTGTCTTCATTGTTATCATCCTAGCCATCATGTGCTGTAGTGTAGACGTGTATTTGCACCCAGACTAATGAGGCTCCACTACGGCAGGCACTGATTATTAAATAAAACATGAAGTTATTCAGAAAATCTGCACTTTCTCCACCACAAATTTTATTATTCTCGAAGCTACATGGATAAATTGGCTGTGCTGAGCCAATATTAGCTTCTTGCACATATATTAGTTTAGGTGTCTGTGTCGGCTGATAATTAATAGGAAGTTGTTGACAGAAATTCCAAAAATGTCGAGGTCATTCAGAAAGTGATTTCTGTGCGTTGCTGGAAATGTTCAGTCACGTACTGTATTATGAGAATTCCCTTAAAAATACAGTTAAAATGAACCTTATTGAAAAGAAAGTTTGTTTAAGTTGGATACGTTATTGAAAATAGGTATGAGCTGATATAGTGTTATGTAATTTAAAAAAAGAAACATCAGTAACAGGCCCAAAAATCTAGCATTGTCCTGCTGCTTGATATCTTTAAAACATTTTGGTTTCATAAGATAACATGAATATAGAAAATATAACCATAAATTCCCACATAACATTCATAGACACACATTTAAAAAAAAAAAAAAAACTGATTCTGACTGCTCTCCAGCATAAAAACAAGGTGGAAAAAACTCATTTTTAGGCCTGACATTTAGTTTTGCCAAACTATTGAAATAATGCATTTCATCATTAGTGTTTGCCACAGACACTGACAAGAGCAGGAGTTTAAAAGTGGGCAGGAAGATCTCTGTTTTCTCCTTGACCGGTTTTCTACCATACACTGATGGAGATCGGCATGAAGAGCACCGTCAGCCTGCACAGTACTCATTACTTCCATCTGTGTAGCCAGATTTGCATCTTGTAGCCAGATGATATTTAAGCCGATGGCCCTTTCCACACAGAGATTCTGCATTATCGCCGCAGTGAAGGCTCTCCTTGACACCGCCTTTGTTTGTTTACACTGGACCAGGCAACGCCCGCATAAAGCATGCTGGCGTTGCAGAACCACACCAAAAGAGGCGTGACGGTACACATCATAACATTGAGATCTGACTGTTTTTTTTCCAAGGTGTTTCCCCAGGTGTCCAACTGTTAATCTAAACACATATCCACTGACTGCTTATAACCATACTGATGTTGTTGTAATGTAATGTGTTGTGATTGAGATCCTGACCCACCATGCATTGTGGATAGTGAGAAAGTTTTTGCTCTAAATGACATCACATAATCACCATCAGTAAATAGCGGACCCTGTCTGGCTCTCGCTCATGAGGAGGGATGCTATTTTTCTTGCGGAAAGTTCCCCGTTGACAAGCATTTTATTCAATACAAGTTTCCAGAGACAGTAACTACAACAACACAATAATGGAAGGCGACAAAGACGGGGTGAATTAAAGTTTTCTGCTCTGAATCGCGTCACACAATCACCACCATTCAACTGCGTGAGCTGCCTGGTTCTGTCTACCGAGGACAGATGCTTTTTTTTTCGGGCAGAAATGTGAGGAAGAGTGGGTAGGACAAACAGGATGACTTACAGGATGACAGACAGGATGACAGACACTTTTCCACATATAAATGCAGTTGTTTTTTTTCGGGGACAGACGCTGTTTTTCAGGCAGAAATGTGAGGAAGAGTGGGTAGGACAAACAGGATGACTGACAGGATGACAGATAGGATGATAAACACCTTTCCACATATAAATGCAGTGTTTTTTTTTTCCCTAATATAAGATGCTGAAGACATGACCTGTTACCACAGTACTGTTGTGTGGTCTCAACATTGTGGGTCGATCCCTTTAGTTGTCAGACTGCAAACTCATCACACTGACACGCCTGTGTCCAGCAGCGCCGGCAATTCCATTCACATCGATGCTGTCTCACCTCTGCTGTGGCAATTTTTCTACCTCCACAGTTTGAACAAAACTGTGCCAAACATGGGTGTCGTGTTGCAAGGGCAGTGTGAAGGGGGCTGATAATGAATGGGACCCCCCTGCCCACCTCTATGCACGCCACTGTTTTTTTTTACACTCCTTATATGAAGATTTAATAATCCCAACACTTTTAATTTTGTATCTCCTTTTGTAATATTAATTAATTTCCATGATATGATAGTGTGAAGTTCCCAGTGTGCGGAGGACGGATGGAGGCGGTGCTCCTCCAGGCAGCAGCAGCAGGGCTTGGCAGGGCGGCAGCAGCAACAGCAGGGCTGGGCAGGGCGGCAGCAGCAGACCGGCCGCTGCGGAGCGCCACAGAAAGATCCAGCAAGGAGGGGGACACACACCGCCCAGACAAGGAGGAGGGACCGAGAGGCGAGGACGAGCAAGCGACACCGACAGCCTGACCGTCCGTGACATCGAGGAGGGGAAGACTGCGTTTTCATGTGTTTGTAGACACAGGTGAGCTTTTTAATCGCGGCAGATTTGTGTTGTTGTCGGGGAAAGCTGTCAGTGCGCCACCCCGCCCGCTCAGCTAACTAGCGGATGATGCCCTCTCTCTCTCTCCCCTCCTCGGCCTGGCTAGCTAACAGACCCCCCTCTCCTCTCCTCTCCCCTCTCTTCCCTCCCCCTTCCTCTCATATCCTCCCAAACAAAACCGGTTAAATTAGTCCGCTTCGTGTGAGCTCTGAACGGTAACTAGCTGTTTGTTGGTTTTGCTGTAATCCGCTCGCTGAATTGAGTAGCCATGTAAAGCTAGCAAGTAGCCTAAGCTCCTTACAGTGTTTGACTTGTGGCTTACTGCCAGTGTTATTAGCTAACCATCCCCTCATGCTAGTTTTAGCAGGACTGCAGTGCTGCTGTGAGCCAGGACACACCAGCTAGTTGTTTTTGTAGCAGCTAAATGTCTAAGTAAGATAGATACACAACTATAAATGTGTTAGAAGCTACTTACTGTCATGACAGTGATATGAGAGGCTATTTTCTGCTCTGTTAACACAACATGTGGAGGAGTTGAGCAGCATCCTCTTATGCTAAGTTACTGCCTTCAATCAGCATCATGTATTTTTTCTGTAAGGTCATATCTGGCCATGATGGACAGCTGACATTGGATTCTCTACATCCTGATAATCTGATGAAGAAAAGATGGACTAGCATAGTTAAAATCATCACTTGTATGATGCTGGGAGTGGTTAAATCAAATGCTGGAGGCTCAGGCTCACCTCTGTATTTGAATAGGTAAAGCCTGTAGACGAGGTGAACATGCAAACAGAGAGCTTGTGTCAAACCACAACACACTTCAGGTTGCACACCTTTGATCCTCCAAAGTTAAACTTTACAAGTGAGATTCATGGCTGTGCAAGTGTTTCCTGCACACAACATGAAATTTGATCAGACTGCAGGCTACGATGGGAATCTGTACATTTGGAGCAGCAAAATTAGGCACTCTTCAGTTTCACAGATATATTCATATATAGGCATATTCAGGAGCTTTGCTCTCATCGATCCGCATCTGCATTTTAGGTGCTGTCGGCAAGAGACGCTTCCCACTAGGGGTTGGTTAAAATCATTAACGTATTCCCTGATGTGGATATGTATTTAAATGTGGCAAATGTTTGCAAAATCACACATAATGATTTAAACTTGTATTCAAAGTAGGGTTGAACAATTACTGTAGGCCTGCAGAGATGTCCTAGGCTACTAATGACAGTCTCCAGATGTAAAACCCCAACAAATGTCACATCATCATGACGCTGCTTCACAATATCTGTCAAAATAATTGCAATATGATTTTTTTTTATGATATCTTACAGCATTAATTCAAAGCATTTAACTGTGTCTTACTTTTATATATATGATACAAACATGTAAGAACTTTGTTTAAGAATTTTGCTTAAAGATTTGTAGAAGGATGACTCGGCTCACATCGTGAACGTGGTTCTGTGGATCATTTTCCCACCCGTGCTGGTCACAAGCCCGCTGCAGCTACCTCAGGGTTTTATTCATGCCTATAGCTTGAAAGAGCATAGACACTGTTCAGCTGTTTTGTTCTGCCACTTTCGCGTGTATATGTGAAGTCCTATAAGTAATTTGCTTTATTGCCCATGACATTGGCAGCCCGTCGTCACCATGACAGCGGAAGAAACCATAAACGTGAAGGAGGTGGAGATCATCAAGGCGATCCTGGACTTTCTCCACTCCCGGAAGCTGCACATCAGCATGCTGGCGCTGGAGAAGGAGAGCGGCGTCATCAATGGGCTCTACTCGGACGACATGCTCTTCCTCAGGTAGGTGAACGCTGGACGCGGTCGTCTCCGATCGCAGCTCCCAAAATATGCGTACTATGAGGCAGAAACAAGAGGCAACTGTTCCACCCTTAGTTTAGTGTTTCTTATCGCGTCCTCTACATTAGAGATCGTGTAACACTGCACCGATGTGAGTGTTCTCTTGAAAGTCATCCAACAGCGTGTGTCCACTCAGCCTGAGTATTAAATACATTAAGGAATGTCTGTTAATAGGCTGTCTCACCTTGTCACGCCACACCTTTTAATTAAGAAGGTTTTGTGCTCTTTTGTTAGCCACATTTCAATATAAAATGATGTAGCACATTCTTGTTGAAGGACATGACTCTTTGTGTCACCCGTGTATTATTAATACACCGCTTTTTGTTTCAGGCAACTGGTGCTCGATGGCCAGTGGGACGAGGTCTTGCAGTTCATTCAGCCTTTGGAGTGCATGGATAAGTTTGACAGAAAAAGGTGTGTTGGCGACGTGAATCACAGTCAGTGCGCCGAATCCAGGCGGCATCACCCGCGGCAACACTTGCATCACTTCTTTTCGCGTCACCCACTCCTAATGTCACCTGTCATGTCCTCAGGTTTCGTTACATCATCCTCAAGCAGAAGTTTCTGGAGGCTCTGTGTGTGAATAACGCCATGTCTGCAGAAGATGAGCCGCAGCACGTAAGCCACTTAACTTTTTCTATTACCAGTAATAATCAGTATTATCTTGTATCAGTATTTTAAGTCTCTAAGGCTCTCCCCAGAGACACAGCCTTGAATTTTCATCCTTAATGAATAGACGTGGTAACAGGGCTGCTTTGTCTTCCCTTCGGTTGTCATGGCAGTAAACAAGAAGGCTGCATCTCAAAGAGAAGGAGAGACGCAAACAGCGTTTATAATACTTGCAACTCTGCAAGTTACGTGAACAAACCCCAGAAACTTTCTGTCTACAAAGAGAGGAGAGGGCAGGCTGTGTTTGTGTGTGTGTGTGTGTGTGTTGAACTGTGGCTACATTTGCATGCAAGCAGTGGCGTGATTATTGGCCACACTGCGGCCAAGGACTTATCCGGATTAAGCTTTTTATGTGCGCCTCTGGTACTACGTGATCGACTGATTACGGATGTATCCGTTCACCTGTGATGTCCCACCCACAGATGAAATGGTGACACCATCTGCTGCCTCTTTCGTCACAGTCTGAGCCGTCGATTGCATTTAAAAATGGGTTAGAGCGACAACAATATTAAGCTTTGGATTTCTAATACGCTAAAATGTTTTCATATTGCAAGGCGAGCATGAGCAAGACTCCAGACTTACTGTTCATACTGGTTGCACTGGTTGCCTAAGTTTTTAATTTCAGTGCACGAGCACATAAATTGGGTGCGAGTGCACTTAAACTCATGATCAGAGGGTTAGCCTCTTTTGCTTGCAGCTTGATTATAACTTGTGTCATAATGTCATTTGAAAATCTTGCAACTGAATAACTCAAAAACACATAAATGTTGCATTTAAAAAGATTCGGATGTGGCACCAGATGGTTTTAAAACAGTAAGTAGAGAACGAAATGCACCTGAAGAGTTTTTCACTTATAAATTCTTCACGAAGTGCAGAAATCTCATCGCAACACCTGCATAATAAAATATTGACACTGATGCTTGTGGCCACTTTTGTTATAAACAACCCTGAATCTAATCCTTCTTAAATCCTAATTGTTGATAAACGATCAAACAGATCAATAAATCTGGCGAACACTGTTTGAATCACACATGCAGACACACTCATTCTTTCCTCTTTATTCATGCTCTTAAATTAGTCTAGCTGTGAGCCTATTGTCACATGGCAGAGCTGACGGAGCGATCGGGTCCTATTAACTGGATTAAGTCAGACTTTGATGGACATCTGCAGACACAGTGTATGTGTGGGCATGCTCACTGGCATTAGAGTTGTTTTTCGGTTTGTGTGATATGGTCTCGATTGTCATTTCATGATGGTGCAGGACAATGTCGGAGCATTAAGAACAAGGCGTTGTCTGATTCTTCTTGTGCATGTGTTCGCCCGAGAGCTGGTCTTGTGTTATTTTCAATCTCATCGACATTTAAAGGTCCGTGCCTCCGGCGTGCTGCCAGAGTTAAAGCCCTCATGAAATGTAACATGTAAGTCCGTCTCTGCTGTTCAGCGAGACAGCGTGACTCAGTCATCTGCGACAATCTGAAACACATTTCATGTTTTTACAGTTGGAGTTCACCATGCAGGAAGCAGTCAAGTGTCTCCATGCCCTGGAGGAGTTCTGTCCTTCTAAAGACGACTACAGCAAACTGTGTCTGCTGCTCACGCTGCCTCGCCTCACGAACCATGCAGAGTTCAAGGCAAGAAAATTACCATTTCACAAGTTGAATTCAGAACACAAACAAGCAGTTATGTGTTTTGTTGAAAGTGTGACGTCTGTGTGTTCTGCATGTACGTGGATTTCTTATTTCTTTGCTGGTGTCCCTCAGGATTGGAACCCGAGCACGGCAAGGGTGCAGTGTTTTGAGGAGGCCTGCACGATGGTAGCGGAGTTCATCCCTGCAGACAGGAAGCTGAGTGAGGCTGGTTTCAAGGCCAGTAGGGATCGACTTTTCCAGCTTCTCCTCAAGGGAGTCCTCTATGAGTGCTGTGTCGAGTTCTGCCAGGTTCGAAACCCTAAACCAAACATGTACACTCAGGTCTAAGCGAGCCTGTGCCCCCAATGTCCGTGTAATGATTATAATTGAATTTGTGTGCAGAGCAAGGCGACAGGTGAGGAGATCACAGAGAGCGAGGTGCTCCTGGGTGTCGACATGCTGTGCGGTAACGGCTGTGACGACCTGGATCTGTCGCTGCTCTCCTGGATGCAGAACCTCTCCCAGACTGTCTTCTCCTGCGCCTTCGAGCAGAAGCAGCTCAACATCCACGTGGACCGCTTGGTCAAGCCCGCAAAGACCGGCTACGCCGACCTCCTCACCCCGCTCATCAGCAAACTGTCTCCGTACCCCTCCTCTCCACTGCGTCGCCCGCAGTCCGCTGACACATACATGTCACGCTCGTTGAACCCGGCGCTGGACGGGTTGTCTTTCGGGCTGTCAGGTCAGGATAAGAGAGCGAGTGGCGGGGAGGTGGCGCCAGGTAAAGGTGTCTCTCCCATGTCCCACTCGTTCGCCAACTTCCACTACCCCGGAGCAGGAGGGCAGAGCCTGAGCAGGAGTCTCATGATGGAGAGCTCCGACTGCCACAGCATCTTTGAGGAATCCCCTGAAACGTAAGCGTTTAGGTTCAGACTGGAGGTACAAGCTCGGTTGATGATTTATGTCAGATGTCTGAGATAATCTGTTTTCTCTGGAAGGTCGAGAACAGACACACCTGTGGATAAGATGATGAGTTCAGGCAGTTCTCAGAACCTGCGTCCTGCCTCAGCTCCGGGCGAGGACGCACCATCAGCAGGCACCCCTGAAAGGAATGAGGTAAACAACAATCACCTTTCCTTTTTAACTCGTTAGACCTGTTGTATGTACAAGCTCTCCTGTTTTTTTTTTTATGTCCCTGCATTGTTTTCTTTCCTTCATGGGTGTTGCCTGCAGTGTAGTCTATATATAGGCCCGTTCTGATTAAGTGTCTTTTCCAAGTCTTTTTTTTTTCTGAGTGTCTGAGTCATCCTCCTCCTGCTGCAAGTGTGAATTACAGCGTAGACACTGTGAAGGCTCAGTCCACTCTGCATGGATGGGAGACTGTTTTTTTACAAGGAAGTTGCCCTTGTTTTGATTTGTTTGGGGTTTAGTGTTAGTATGTTTTCATCGTGTCCCCGCTACTTCAAGGCCACCATATATAAACCTTTATGTAGGACAGGAAAAGGGTAGATACGTGTGTGTGTGCAGACACAATTAACTTTGGAAAATGGACAGTAGAAGCCTCATACCAGACCTCATGCACAGCTAGTTTCTCCTGAAGTTGATTAGAAGCTTTCAGGATTTGAGTCATGCTTCCCCAGGGGTTCACGGGAGAGTTGAAGGGGAAACTCTGAGGGAAAGACGCGAAGCAAAGATACTGCTCGAGGTGCAAGTGACAGATGTGTGCTGCAGTTAGTTGCAGCTTGGCGTACTGATTCATCTAAATGTATACTTTATACTACAACTCAAATCTCGATCTCAATACAAAGACTGTATTCACTTTTTTTAATAAAGTGGGACTTGTACTTTTAGAGGATATCATTATCTCCAGTCCTTCGCTGCAGAAGTCCATACATCTGCTTGGAATCAATACAAAGAGAAGCTTCTTATAACTCCAGAACCTGCCTTAGAATTATCACGTTTTTATGTTTTACTCACTATAAAAGTAATCCAGTAATAGTTATTTGTACATCCATGAGTACAGTGCTAAGAGGAACTGCTGATAGATAATTCGGCACACTTTTAAGGGATTATTTGTCAAAAGTTAAACTAATACAGGGCGGAGTTTTTAGCCTACAGTGTGACTCAGTCTATAGCAGCAGGGACAAGATGATGGGGATGTTTAGCAGGGCGAAGTTTTCTTGATTTTGTCCAGGAGTGGGCTAAAGTGTCAGACTTCAGCACTAGATAATGTAAATAGATTTAGAGAAGGCTTGGGCCAATATTAGGTATAATCAAATATCACAATTTTTGCCGTCATATGCAATATGCAGCTGCGTGTTTCATCACCTGAAGGCAACTGACTGTGTTTTAACTACTGTACTGTTATTTGATAATGTTGTATGTATTCCTGCAAAGTGAGAAACGATATTTTTATGCAGAACAATATCGTGATATAAAATGTTGGATATTACCGAATTACCTGATTTAGAGCAACTTCCTGCATAAATTCCTTTATTGATTATGAAAAGATGTTTCCTCTGGTCCTGAATGATTTAGGACTATTGTTTTCTTTCCATGACATTGTGATTATTATGAACCAGTAACAAAGGAGACTTTTCTGGGCACTAACAGGGGAAAAGAAGCCGAGGTGGATTTTTGGTCAGCAGGGACACATGACTCTAGAACCCAGGAGCTTAACCACAAAAAATGAGTCATTACTGCCCTCATGTTGCCTGTAAACACAGTGTTAACACACTATCTGTTTCTGTCTGCCTCATGCTTTCTATTCTGGGCCCCCTTGCTCAGCTCGGTGTGAAGTTAGTGTTTCACTGTGCCTTCCCCGTCACCCTGGAGACACATAAAGAGGCATGAAACAGAAGCAGACTTTGGGGCCTCTGTGATCTCACTGTCACGCTCCCACCCTTTCTTTCTTGTTTTTTCTCACTGCCCTCCATCCCCGTTTTTTTCCAGAGTGGGCACAGTGCCAGCGTCTCTCCCCCTCTGCTTCCCCTCCTGTAAAACATGCAGTAGCTCTGTTCCCATCAGATTGTCAGAGCAGGAAGCGGAGGACAGAGAGGGGAAGTGACCTGTCTTCAGCTCTCCTTCCTCCTCTCATACCTGAGCTGACAGAAGAACAGGGTAGAGTACGCTTCATCTACCACAATGCTGGCTTTGAGTAGCGTTGATGAGAGCTGGCATTTGGCCTTCTTCTGGTTGGATGATTGACATGTGTGAATATTACACTTTGTAATTATCTCCTTGCGTCCATGTCTCATTCTGCTTATTCTAGAATGACGGCCCTGAAGAGATTAAATTCATAAATGAGGAAAAATATTTAGTCGGACTTCCTGAACAATGCAGAAAAAGGTGTGAGAGGGTGCATGTATTTTTTATTAACGGCGTCATGTTCAATCCTCAGCTCCGCGACTCCACAGAGAAGTACGAGGAGTTCTACCGGCAGCGTCTCCGTGTGCAGCAGCACCTGGAGCAGAAGCAGCAGCAGCGGCAGATGTACCAGCAGATGTTGCTGGAGGGCGGGGTCCAGCAGGAGCCCCCGCCCAGCGACATGCAGCACAGCCTCACGGAGAAGTTCCTCAACAGGTACGGACGCGGCGTCAGATACCCTAAAATATTCCCCTGTCAGACCCGTCACTGGTCCTGCTGCGGCTTTCCCTGAAAGGAGCTAGCTAATTACTGCGTGGCTGTTAATATGTTCATACGATGGAGGAGCAGCTGTCAGACAGAAGCAGACATGTCAAGGCCCCTGATAATTAAGAGTCCCAGGTGGCTTTTCCTAGCATGACACACACACACCCCCCTCCAAAACCCTCCAGTCCACACTGCACCATCTGTGGCGATCAGCTACATCACATCACGCAGGACCAGCGCCTCTTGTGTTTTAGGTACATATTATTAAACCCAGACACCTCAAAAATAGCCTCTATTTTAAAGTTAAGTATGCTTTTAAACACTTAAACCACAACAAGACTATGTTTACCTTTGACAGAAATTACATGAAATGTGTTAATTTGTGCTCTGTGAGCAGGACAAAGGAGCTTTGATTTGTCTCCGGAGAGTTCCTCCAGTCCTCCTGTTCCCCTGCCTCTCCCTGTCTCTGTCCTCTGCATTATTCACAAGGGAAGCTGTGCATAATGACATCATTACCTCAGTTTGCTTTTGTCCTCGGCCCTTTGTAGTTTTAACTCGCCTGCCGACTCAGTCAGCAGACAGCCTGTAGGCAAGAGTTAAAATTGAAGTACCTTTTACAAATGAGAGGAATAAAGAGAAAGGCTAAGAGAGTTATAAAATGTGGAGAAAACAAAGACTTCAGTGTTTGTGGTTTCCTCAGGTCCATCCAGAAGCTGGAGGAGCTGAATGTGGGGATGGAGAATCTAGGGGAGGAGGTGGCGTCTCTGACCCAGCAGTGTAATGGCAACGGGAACACGCCTGCCGCTGAAGACAATAACAACCCTCCATCTGTGACCCCGGAGCAGAGCCGGAACCAAGGGGGAGGAGTGCTCAGCAGCACCCCGCAACGCACCGTGGGGGGGCGCATAGTTCCTCCTCCAGATGAGTCCCCTGTCGTCACCCCGAGGTACTTCATGATTTCTTTATGTTTTTTTATACCGGAGTGTTTCTGGGATGAATTTGATGGGTTACTGTGTTTGTGTGTTTCTTTGTAGTGGGCAGAAACCGAAAGGAAGTGAACAAGGTGACTCCCCAGGCTCCTTAACCCGAAGTAAAGAGGTAGGTACCTGAAATGGCTCCTTGTCCCTCGCATCAGCTGTTATCACTGTCACGCCTAAGTTCTGGTGCTCTGTGGGAACAATCGTTCTCTCGACCTCTCTGTTCTTCTCTGATCTGATTTTAAAGGTTGAGCTTACTCCCTCCTGTTTTCGTCACAGTATAAGGCGATGCAGTGTGATGCTACTTTGACTAATGAGATTATAACAGTTTCAGCATTGATGTCACGCTGGCATCATGACAGAATTAATGTCATGGCGTGGACATGATCAAAGTAGATTAGACTGCTAATTACATATAATCTGTGTGGTCATGTGTTTTTAAAATGTGGGTTATTTTATTTCTTCTCAGGGGGACAAAGAGAAAAGCCTGTTTGTGCCAGTGAACACTCTGGAAGATACTCAGGCTGTTCGAGCTGTTGCCTTTCACCCGTCTGGAGCGCTCTACGCCGTGGGCTCCAACTCCAAAACTCTAAGAGTCTGCGCTTATCCAGAAACATTAGACCCAAGGTAACAATTTGACCTCACACAGTAGAAGCTCTCTAGCTCACTGAAAGCTTAGAGCATGAGGAAACTATCCCACTACAAGATCCACTGGAGCATTTGATTTTATCACATTAGTTTTCCTCAGCAGGAGTTAACAAGCAGGAGTTAACAAGTTGTCATAGAATTGTAAAAGTTTATTTATGGGGGGCACTTTAAGGACTTTTCTTTCATGTTGGCATAAAAACAGAGACTAAAGTAGGTAGGACTTAAAACAGATTGGTCACTTTCAGAAGAAGTACAAATCTAATCTAGAACCTCTCACTTCAGACATTGTTTTTTCTCTTTCAACTTCACTGTTTTACCAGTTAACTCATCTTCTCTTCAATCATTTGTCCTCCCTCTCCTTTCTTTTTTCCTCTTCTCCTCTCTCCTCAGTGGCTCGAGTCCTATCAAGCAGCCGGTAGTCCGCTTCAAGAGGAACAAACACCACAAAGGCTCCATCTACTGTGTGGCCTGGAGCCACTGTGGGCAGCTGCTGGCTACGGGCTCCAATGACAAATACGTCAAAGTGCTGCCTTTCAGTGCAGAGACATGCAACGCCACAGGTGAGCACACTCTGCTTATGAATGTATGGAGTCGGATCCCTTCTGTGGTTTGAAACAAAGATGCTTTACTGTTAGCATTAACCTCTCACAAGTATTATGATTTTCTCCTCTTTGTGTGTTTTTGTGCTTCAGGCCCAGATCTGGAGTTCAGCATGCACGACGGCACCATCAGAGACCTGGCCTTCATGGAGGGTCCAGAAAGCGGGGGAGCCATCTTGATCAGCGCCGGAGCCGGAGACTGTAACATCTACACCACCGACTGTCAGAGAGGACAGGGTCTGCACGCCCTCAGTGGACACACAGGTACACTGCCTCCATCTGTGCGTCTGAACTCGACACGTGAGGTGGACAGTGTGTAACGTGTCATTTCTGTGTTGTGCTTGTGTTCAGGTCACATTCTGTCTCTGTACACGTGGGGAGGCTGGATGATTGCCTCTGGCTCTCAAGACAAGACGGTGCGTTTCTGGGACCTCAGGGTGCCCAGCTGTGTCCGAGTAGTGGGAACTGCTTTCCACGGCTCAGGTAGGGCTCAAGTCAGGGCATAATGGTCAGTAGGTCAGTTTTTTAAGTTTGAATGCCCACTTCCAGACAGGTACATTAAATAAGTATACACCTCTTAGCATACAGTTATAGAGACATAGTAAAAATGGTAATAATAATGTAGTTGAAATGACATAAATTAGTAAATAAATTAATATAATAGACTGAAACAGTGATCCCAAAAGTCTGAGTAATTTTTTTTTATTAGAAATAAAACTAAAATGTACTCAAAACACTCATACTTTGGAATAAGAGAGAAAATACCTTTGCTAACACCTTTTCCCTCCACAGGTAGTCCTGTTGCCTCGGTAGCAGTCGATCCTAGTGGCCGTCTCCTAGCAACAGGACAGGAAGACAGTGGGTGCATGCTGTATGACATCAGAGGAGGACGAATCGTCCAGGTGTACCGGCCGCACAGCAGTGACGTGCGGTCCGTCAGGTTCTCCCCCGGAGCGCACTACCTGCTCACCGGTTCCTACGACACGAAGGTCATGGTCAGCAACCTACAAGGTACAGTTACAGTGATATATGTCTCATCTGCTGACGGACTCACGATACAAAGAACTGGCTGTAATAAACTGTATTGTGCTTATTTAATCTGTGGACACGGACTCAGATACCTTCAGGCTTGCAGTAGTGGAGATTTCTTATTAGAAGATAAGACATAGTTGCTGTTTTTAGACACCATAATCTTAATCATATGTCTTATTTTATTTTGACCATAAATATAAAATAGTTTCAATGGATTAAAAAGTATCGTGCGTGTGTTATTACACATGATTGTTCTTAAAGAGACAGAGGGGATACAATGCTGCAGCACTGGACAGTTTGAGAAACCTGATGTGTTTTTTGAGCATTAAAGCATCTAAATCTGTTCTAGTAGTAACCGAAAATAAAATTATGAACCTGAAAATGAGCTTAATAATACTATAAGATGATATAATAGTCTCCCTAAAGACTTAAGAACCTTAGCGTTTTTGTCCCATTCTATTTATTGTTTCGGTTGTGTGGCTTTATTCTTTATGCTATTATATTATCATTATATCAGTAGTTTAAAATGGTCTTAAAATGGGAATAGGATCATTTCATTCAGTTATTTTTGTTGGCCAATGCAAAAAGCGTCCTGAATTTATACTAAGTAGCTTTGTGTCGGCTTAAAAAAAAATATCCTGGATGTTCAGTTTTGGTCCTAATGCGAGACATGTTTTTGTCTTAAGGTGTGTAGAGATTTTAAAATCTGCCTGTCTGAGCTCCACTTCCTGTGTGTGTGTTTGCAGGTGACCTGACCAAGCCGTTGCCTCAGACCGTGGTGGGAGAGCACGGCGACAAGGTGATCCAGTGTCGGTGGCACACACAAGACCTGTCCTTCCTCTCATCCTCTGCTGACCGCACTGTCACACTCTGGACGCACAACCCATAACACACACACGCACATATACAGAGCCAACCTGTCGCTATAATCTAAAAGACACACATTCCCCTTAAACAACACTCCTCCTCCTGCACTATCCACACTATCACATCCTTTCCACACACACTTGACCCTTACAAGCCTGAAAACACACACACACACACACACACACACACGAACACACACTTACATTTACACACAAACAGGTGAATGAGCCTTTCACTCCTGTCTGTAGGAAACCAAATGGATACAAACCTGTGAACATCAAAAGCACACATGTTGCATGTTCTCCTTTTCTTTACACTGCATTCGTCACACCGACTGTTACCGTGTTTGGGGCAAAAAAAAAAAAAGCAAATCATTCATTATTTTCACCCCTTCATCACTTCACCCCTCCATGCAATCTCATCCTACATCCTCACCCCTAAACACAAACCAGTCAGTTGCTGCATGTCCTTTTCACTGAGGAGTTGTTCAGGTTTGACAGGACAGAGTTGTTTTGTTCATGATGGTGCCTTCCTTGAGTTTCCATAACAAAAATGCTAAAACAAAACAAAAAAAGATGATAATGTGGTCATTTTTCAAGATCAAATTTTGTTAAGTCATTTCGAGAAAAACCTTACATTCCTTCTTCTTTTTTGCATATCATTTTCTTACAGCTGATTATTATGCTGCTATTGTTTAGGGGAAAACAGGAGTTTGACTTTCTGGTGTAAAATGTGATTTCGCAGTGTGTCAGTAGTGAGCTTTTACCCACCCGGAGGCTGAATCTGTGGAAGTCATTCTATCTGTTCATCTAGTCAGCTGTTGCTTCCCCCCCGTGGGATGTGTAATGTTACTGTATCGGCTGCATTAATACGACTCAAAATGTGTAAAGGAAAAAAAAAAAAATTGCTCGTGCATTTGTTTTAAATTTGAAAATCAGTGTTTTTTGCAGATACAGTGTCTTGCGATGGCTTGCTTGCAGTGGAAGATTATGTCGGCATCAAAGGGAAATACAAAGTGAAAATTTGTGGCGTTCATTCTGTGTGGGATCTTTCAGTGTTGAAAAGCTTTGGTTCGTCTGCTGCTGTGATGATATAACAACAGTAGGTGGCAGTCTGCGCTCGTGACGAGGGTCTAACCATATGCACAATGAAGTCTGAATGGACGGACGGGTGTTTTGATATTTATTTAGAACCAGTGTTCGGGGCATATGCATTGTATTATTTTCTTGTATTCTACATGCGCACTTTGTCTTTTAACATTGTCCTCTAATTTACTTACAAAGATGCATATTTAAGTTTTTTATGTTAATGTATAGTATATATTGTTTAAACAAATAAGGCCAAACTAATACGTACATAGATGTATTTATTTCAGTTGTGTTAATGTATGTACAGTTATTAGTATGTTTTTGAAATGCTAGTGGCTCTTGTATCAAGCCTTTCTAATTCTTGTTTTTAAAAAGTGACTTAAATTAATTCAAGCTAACTCGAGTCTGACTGCTGGTACGTTCAATAAAGTGTCTTTTACACAAGCTGTGGTCATCTGTTGCTTTTTGTTGAGAAAAAACAGTTTGAAAATACATGAGTGAGGCTTTATTGATCTGACCTCACTGAAACATTATGTACAAAAGAGCTTAAGGGCTGTACACGGGTTAAATTCATTCTTTTATCAGTTTAAAAATACAATTTTTTTCTGGACGTTGGTCAATCAAAACTAGATTAAAAAAAAAATCCCTTGAATATAAACCAAACACATGGAAAGAGTGCTGTACCTCTGTGTCCACACTGTGAGTAGAACCACATCACTTCAGAGTGCTGGGACGGCAGTTAACAATCAAAACAATCATAAAAAGCACAATAAATACAAACGTAACTGTAGTCGTGTATTGAAAAATACACATACGGTGAAATGAAAGTTGTTGGAGTACAGAATCATGACACACAAGGATAAAAAAAAAGAAACACTGATCCCTGATACTACTGAGAGTTTGCTGGTGTTGTGCAAGTTGTGCGATACAAAGTCCTTGTTAGTTAATTTGAGATTTTTTTTCATACTGTACACTACATATACTGCTGACAGTGCTTTGTTGTGTCCAAAAGGACATAATGCTTGGAGACGCAAGGCTTTCATCTCGACTGACCACCCCACTGGTCAGTCACAACGCAGTCCACACCTTCATGAGATAAAAAAAAAAAAAAAACCTGTCCCTTTAGTGCTTCGTTCAGTTGGAGCCGGGCCTGGCTGCAGCGTTTGCAGCAGAAGGCAGGGTGACGCGTTGCTCGTCCATTCTTTTGGCCTGAGAGCGCATGATGAGGCTGAAGAAGTCTTCGTCTGGGACGGTCGGCCCTCTGACGGGTGGAGGAGGAGGGGCACAGCGCTGGTCATCCAAACGGGACCCCTGGTGGAGAGGAAGGAAGAGAGCGTCAGTTTGAGGTCTGGTAATGGACATTAGAACTTTTTATTATGGCTGGACAACAGGTGGGTATGTAAAAGATGTAACTACTAGACATCAACGTGAAACTTCCTCAATTCATCACTTACATAAAGACACGTAATGATGTGCTAATTTAAATACCTTCTAGACACAAATCTGAACAAACCAGATAAAGGTTTTAAATTCTCGTTCCATTTTGTTGACATGTTAGAGTCTATTTAAGAGGGAATTTTGGTTATCTAATTCTATGATGCCATAAATTTTTATTCAGCGAGGGTTTTTTCAGATATAAAATATCAGAGAAATGCCCTAAATGCACTGTTTAACTGCAGCTTTTAGGTTTTTAGGTACCTGGCACTTGACAAGCATATCGAAGAAGTCGTCATCAGGCTCAGCGCTGTCAGCGTTGGCCATCAGGTGGCTGAGCACGGCCTGGCTGCTGTTTTGATTGAGCCTGAGGCCGGGCAGGCTTCCCCCAGCTGCTGCTGACGACTCCTCTAACCGCCGACCCTGAGCGCCCGAGACATTGGCTGACTCCGATACAGCTACGGATGAACAGATGTGTTTTATTTCAGTGTGAAAAGGAAGTCATACTTGGGAATTGTGTGGGTTCTGGTTTGAATGCGTGGACTTACATTTCCTGATAGCTCTGGGTGGCGACTCTGGACCACTGTTTAATGATAACCTGCTGCCCTTGTCCTGTATTGAACAGCGCTGGTCGTCCATACGGTTGCTCTGGAAGCGGCTCAGCAGGTCAAAGAAGCCCTCGTCTCCGAGCATGTCGGGGCTGAGTCGCTAATAAAGTACAAAAACAGGAAGATGAAGAAACAGCAGAGCAGGCCTCGTTTGAGGATAGCTGCAGGAAACTGAATAAGTCCTGGGCATGTGTGTTATCAGCTGAACGCATCCTGTACCTTCTGTGGTCCCTGAGCTGGCGTCTGGCTGGTGTCCAGCGTGTTGCTGGTGTCCTGGAGGACCTTAGTGGAGCTGCCGGTCTTGTACTTCTTCCCACGCAGACGGTTGACAAAGAACAGCTTGGAGGAGGTCTTAGCCAGCGAGGGTTTGGACTGTTTGGTCAGGATGTCACTGTTCCACTTCTGACCCTTTAACACACAGGAACGGACGATAAGAAGATGATAAAATAAACACATAACACATTCCATTATCTGTTTTCCAAACTTGAAAAACATCTGGTTCTTAGTCGCTCAGTGTGACAGGGGAGAAGC
Organism: Diplodus puntazzo; assembly: GCA_963678695.2. NCBI lineage: Eukaryota > Metazoa > Chordata > Actinopteri > Spariformes > Sparidae > Diplodus > Diplodus puntazzo. Next base: position 7,575,976 of record OZ023166.1, on the reverse strand, counting down.
TCTTACATTCATCTTGTCTGGAGTGAGCTTCATCAGCTCCAGGTTCTCCATGCTGTGTCGTCTGCTCATCCTGGGCCTCGCTCCTAAAACATAAAAACAATGTTAAAACCGACAAAAGTCTTAAAAATGAACATGACTTGTAAGTTAATCAACATACCATGCTGGTTGTAGTCGATTTCCTTATTCTCTGACAGAGTGGAGTTATTCGTGCTGTAACTCAGACCCAGAACCGTCTGAAGATCAGAAACATTCATACGAGCCGTCAGCTCCCCGCTCCTGTCTCCAGTCTAGAAAAATACACAAAAGGAGGTTAATTGGACTACTGACGGATGTTTAAATTAAAACTACTCTGTTTTGATGTATATGAGAAGGCAAGGACAGGAGACACGGCTTTCATTTACCTCTTTGCAGATCTCCAGGTGTTTCTCAGCGAAGTGCATTGCTTGGTCATGGTTCCCCAGTGCAGTGTGAGCATTTCCAAGGCTCCAGCATGCACGACCCTCCCCAATCCTGCACCGAAAACACATTTCAATACATGTGTGCGTGGCTCAGTTAAATTACAGGAAACATCAGCATGAATTCTTCCCTGTAGTGAATGGGTTTCTGTGCGTACCTGTCATTGAGGTCCTGGGCTATGATTAAGTGTTTGAGGTGGTAGTCTATGGCTCTCTCATAATCCTGGAGAAGCGTGTAGGTGTTGCCCAGACTGTAGCAGGCCTGGGCCTCCACGGCTCGATCCTTCAGCTGCCTCGCCAGCTGCAGCGTCCTCCTGACAAACACACAGACATGCTGCTTCAAAAACACTGCCGAGTGAATCAGAAGAGTATGGGAGCAACATTTAGAAATGGAGATTATTTATAAAGTCGAAGGAGAGCTGTTTTTGAGATGCTCTTGCTTGAAAGAAAATCTGAAGCTTAATTTAGGCCCGGTGGTGTAACACTCTGAAAAGTGGTCTTTCAACAGAGATGTCACACCACACCCAGTATTTATATCTTGCTGCAGAGAGAGGAATGATGAAGCCGACTGTTTGCTCAGTTAACCCCCCTCTAGCCTGCTACCACTGTTTACAGAAAAAGATGTCAGCGCTTTCAAGAGTACTGTGTAAAAATTCTTTAATTCTGCTTGTGACAGCAGATGCTACATGTATGCATGCCCTGTCACACTTTGTTTGCGCAGACAATGTTTAAAACATGAATTTGTGTACTGTGGCTTACTTGTAATGCTCAGCTGCCACTTCAAATTCCCCCAAAAAGATATAGGCGTTCCCCAGGTTGCAGTAAGCCCGTCTCTCTGCCGAGCGGTCGCCAAATTCCTTTGCTATGAGCAACCGCTGCACAAACAGAGACACAGAAACATATTTCATTACAGGATCAACACAACATTCATAATCCTTGGCTTTGCAAATACGTTTTGATAAAAAAGTGCTTTAGGGGTTACAACACACCTGCTCGTGAGAAGCTACAGCCCTGCGAAAGTTTCCCAACAAGTAGTGTGTGTTGCCGAGGTTCCCGTAGGTTCGACCCTGAGCGGCGCGATCCCCGAGCTCCTTCACTATCGCCAAGTTCGCCCTGAAATTACAGTCAGTGTCATTGATACACTTCCGACACATACACACATTCACCTGGACCGTACTGTGCAGTCACTCACTCATAGTACTCGGCTGCCTTCCTCAGAGCCATCATCACCTCCTCTGGGAAATCTCCGGGCTCAGCTCCACTCCAGCAGATACTTTTGCCTTTGGCATGGTACACATTCCCGAAGTTATACAGAGCTCGCGCCTGACCCACCTGACACGAGTACAGGAAGAACATGTCAGAGCAGTGGATGTCTTCTGAGTCCCCCCACAAACTACAGGATGTTTCAGTGTAAACACGATCATGAATATCATTAAATATCCAACAGCCTCACCTTGTCACTGATGTCTCGTGCTATGTCCAAGTGCCTCTGACAGCAAACCACGGCCTCGTCAAACCGCCCCAGCACCTTTAATGTGTTGCCAAGGTTTCCACTGGCTTTGGCCTCTCCGAGCAGGTCACCAATTGTCCTACACAACACACATTAGCAATTAAAATTACATAACTGATTAGATTTTGATTGAGAAGGTCTCAACTCCATATGATTTCCAATTATATGTTGGTTAAAATATTAATTTTGCTTAGATATGATGGAGACTCAGAGAGAACTAATGCTGTAAATTGCCTAAGGTACCCTCTAACCTGGTGTATTTTTCAATAATATTATTATAATATTAAAAAGTTTTGAGATTTGTGGGTAAAAATATACTTAGTTGGACATGTGAATGCAATATTGTTGTGATTTTAGCATCTAATTATTAAAAATGCTGCAGTGAAATAACAAGAGAGTAATGACAGATGTTGGCCAATATAAACATTCCCTTTATAAACAACCTTTGTGTCCATTCAACTCTGGATTTTTAAGTTTTGGAGGTACTTAATGTTTAAACCAAGTCCTAATAAATATGGTAATGATCCTTCAGTTATGGGGTTCTTGTGCTGGTCCTACCTGGTCAAGGTGAGGTCATGCCGGTGGAACTCCAGGGCCTTGGCATAGTCATGTAGGTGGAAGTAGGCATTGCCCAGCTGGCTGTAGATGGCACTGAGTACCTGCAGGTCCTCCGTGCCCACCTGGATGGCAGCTTCAAAGAAGGAGACGCCTGCTCTGTAGTCCCCCACCTTACAGAGCCGCTCGCCCTCCAACGCCAGCTCCAGGCAGGACACCTCCATCCTACAGCAAACAGAAGAAGAAGCAGTCCGTCAGGTGTCTAGATACCAAAGTATCTAGAATCCAAACAAAACAAATGAAGGACCAGTAATGAAGATGTGGAAAAACAGATCTTCTCCGGCTGAAATCTACAGCCAACTAACCAGACTCTACTCGGAACCGGGGAAAAAACCTCTTTCTAAGGAAAGGGAATGTTGTTGAGCTATTTCCTTCCCCCCACATGGAACAATGGCTCAAACTGGGGTTTGTTTGTTATGGTTAATCTCACATCCTTTAGCCATGCTTCAGAAAGTTAAGTGGATTTCTTTTACAGTTAAATGACGCAGAAAGCAAGTAGAGATATTTCGGTACACCAATGTTCTACATTCCCCTGTTTATAAGCTTTGCTTTAGAATGAGAAATCGCTTAAATATTTTATTTTGATACTTGAAAACATCCAAACCAAAACTCAACCAAAGATTTTTAGATTGTTTTCCTTTATGCAGGCATTGGTTTCCACTCTGTTACACAATGCCACTAAAGTTACGTGGCAGAAATATTTTTTTGTCAGTAACACTTGCAGTGGGGACAGTTTTGATGATATGCTCACAGATGCATCCTAAAATAGAGTTTTTAACACGCAATCTAAAGTGTGTCGTCTAAAACAGCAGCATAACCGAGCCTCGTGGAGTTACAAATGAGGGCGTTGCAAGGCCAGATGAAAGGAGAGTCAGACAATGGCTGGAGGCTTATCATCAAGTGGATTATCTTTAGATTATGCTGCATATTTGCACAAAGCAAAAATCGTTAGTCTGCCAAGTTTTGTTTTTGCAGGAAACTGTGTTGTTAGAGGAGATCGGTTCCACACAAAGTGTGTTTATCTCGTGCTTTCCTCCTACAGCCGCCCACGGTTTCATCTCAAAAACTGACCCGGTCATTCAGACGCAATCTAGTCCGGATTCCCCACGTGGTGTAAAAGCTTACATAGTTTACTGTGCTATTAACATGACACACAAACACCAACCAAAGTAGCTGGTTTCATCATCCGTCCAGGCTATAATTTGTGAACAAAAGCAAACACGGTGCTCTGAATAGAAGACAAAGCTCATGTAATCAGCAGTCTTGGGCCTTAAATTAGAAATGCCCACTTTTTGTTTACCACCAAGTTAAAAACACACTTTTCCAACACTGAAGCTGTGGCAAAAACTAGCCTACCTGCTCGCTTTTTGTGCCTTACAACAACAACAGCACATGGAACATCTGAGAGGCATCTACCGAGGAAAACTTCCAGGCTGCAGCTCCTTTCCTCTGTCTCCAACATGGAGAGAACAACTCCTATTCTAACATAGTAGTTTATACTAAAAGAAGTAAAAAAAAATGTTTAAAATATCATTCCTTTTCCTGCAGTATCACAAACACTGGTCATCTGACGTCATAGAGATACTTTACTATTGGAAACCTTTCAAGGAGACGCGTGTGATGCTGTCACGAGCATTAACTTCCAACGCATGGCTGCAAGGAAACTGCTCATTCAGCATTTTCTGTGATAATCTGCTTTTCTTTCTTTCAAGCTCTCTCTCCTGACCTGGTCACCTGAGATTACCTCTGTAGAGTGTGCACCCGACAGATTACAGCACTGGTGAGAGCTAAGTAGCTTTGTTGGACGTGTCAGACACAAGCCGACTCAGTAGTAGTGTCTTCTAATGGAATCAAGTCCTTAATGATAACCATCCGAACAGTAGCATCCATTGGAACAACAGGCGTCCTGAAGCAGATGTACTCTATCCAATTAAGTTGGACACACGTGTGGCGGAAAAACAAAGCACGCAGTGATGAATTTTTCAAGGCTTGTTAAATATTGAAGCTAACCGGCGCAGGTCTGTTTGGCAGGTCACACCTGCTGCCTGGGCTCTTTACCTGCGTATGCAAAGACAGCTGGCTGATGCCTTTTTGGGAAACTCACCTGCCTTTAGTCAACAAACTCACAGAAAGGACTGTGAAAAGGGCCCCCTGCTCAATTCCATGTTACACATAATACATCTTGACAAGATGACATCAAATCAAAAAAATATGTTACCTGACACTGACGCATCTTCTGCCACAGGCACGTAAATAATACAAACTTTGAACAGTCACTGAACTAATTTACATTCCTGTCTAAAACTAATGAGGGGAAGCAAACTGTCATAAAGGAAAAAAACAGATCCAGGCAATCTACTCTATCAAACCTTGGCTGAAAGAGGAGAGATTCCTACCTGTAGCGGACATGAAAGGGCTGCTCCTCAGCCCGCGTGCTAACCAGTGAGCCGCTGGTATCCATTGATGTGCATAATATGAGGGAAAATCCCAGTCTCGTTCCCGAAAAAATGGTTGCGTTTAAAAACAAGAACCAACAAGGAAGAAAAAAAGGAAAAAAGTCTTTGGTCAAAAGGAGTCGGTAGACCAAACAAAAAGGTCACCCGACGTGGTCAAGTCTGCTGAATGTAGCCAGGTAAAAGGTAACCCCATGAGTGTCAGACAGAGCTGCTGAGTCCTGAGTCTCCACACGGCTGCTTTCGTACACTGCGTGTTTTTGCGTCACCGCGGTTCAATCTCGTCAGCTGCCCTCTGTGAAGAGAACACAAGATGCTGTATGTGAAGCCTCATTCTGGCCACACGGTGCCATGGCAACACCAACCAAAACAGCCGCGTGCATAAGTGGGGCAGACAGGGAGAGAGAGAGCGGGTTGGGAATAGGATGGATGGGGTCACGACACAGAGGAGCTGTCAATCTAAGGCGGTGACTCAGTTCATCCAGGCTGCTCTCAGCCTGCGCCTGAGCTCCAAATGAACTACAAGGTGAGCAAGCAATGAACGCCACAGAATGTGACCTGTGCAAGCAGAGATGGCAGGGGGAAAAAAAAACTTCTTCAGAGGAATCAGAGGAAGTCACTGAAAAGACAGAGCAACCAGCAACCTGTTGCATGATTTGTCAAGGAGAAAAAAAAGTCACTAAATTAAAAGGGAAGCTTTGGAAAAAGTAGCAAAACAGATGAACCTGCGGTGTGATTACAACTTCCACCAGGGGAAAAGAACAGTGATAAGCAGGCTACATGGACAAGATAGACTGCTGCACCAAGTAAAGACCAGAGCCAACCGTTACCTCATTTCTCCATGAGGTCATGCTAGCCACACCCATTTGTCCCCCAAGTTTAACCCATGAGCCCCTCCTCCAACACACACAAAATGGGAAATAGGGCAGACCAGTTTTTTTGCAAACTGGGTTAGTTCTTTATGAAAGACAAAGACATGACAATACAGAATACAATATGTGTGTAAGTGAAAACCTTTCAGAAACAGTTACAACACGTGAGACTAGGACGGAAATGATTTTGCATTTCATAGATGAACAATCACTTTGTTCTTTTTCCCAGCATGCTATGTGTGTTCAGCCCTACTTTTCAACTAGGTCACTCGAATGATGTGCTAAAAAGCCTTTTTATTTTGTGGAGAAAAAAAATAAACTTAATTAAACTAAATCAAAATGTGGAAAAAGAAGAAATACTTTTCTTTGTTAGACTTGTATATGTGACCGTCTACCCCTGACATTTCTTCACTTAACTATTACTTAAAAGTCAAAACAATGTTAGGCGAGTACCGTATTTATTTATCCGTGCCCACTTCCTTGTACAGCACAAAAAATGTGTCCCTTGTCCATAAAGCACCTTGGATTAGACCTTTGATCTGCAGGCTTGCTGAGCGGTTCCTTTGAAAGTATTAGATCAGCAGTGAGCTCATAGTGCAAGAAAAGCACAAACCTTAAAAACAGATGACAACCAAAACACCCACAAAAATGACAACTGCTTTGACAACATGCAACTACTCAATTGTGCCTTGTTGTCAGAATCTGTTGTTCAACTCAGAGTAATGCTGGTCAGTTCCTCTCAATGAAAAGACTAAGGAAATTTAACTAGACTTTTTATAGTTAGGACCTGTTAAAATACACATATAGAGAGTTGTCTGTGTTTCTGAACATGAACAAGTGTGAGTATAAGGGAATCTTTTCAGAGGAGATCGTGTCTTACCATAAAGAAACAGCCTCTGGTAATTAATAGTCCATAAATGTTGAGTACTTGAGGTAATAGAGTGACATCATCCTTGTCCAGCCTGTTCCTTCCGCTGCTGCATGAATGTCAATGGTTACAAGACAAACTAAAGCGCAGGGCTTTGGGAGACTTTGCAGTGCATGTTCCTGCACATTATTATAATAACCGATTGATGCGTGCCAGTGTTTGTGCAGCCTTTTCCACCATTGTATGCCAACTGGGTGTGTTTGAGAGAAACCTACTCTGCTGCCCACAAAGCTGCAGTGAGCATGAACAAGTGTGTAAGAGGATGATTCCTGCCTAAAAGGCTAATCAAAGGAAACCAGAGGTTGTTTTCTGATGACAACTTAACGGGAGGTAATCACTGACGCTCTGAGTCATAAACAGGACATGATTTCATCTCAAACACACAGCAGATGACATGTATCTTTTCTTTGTGCTCACAGCCCCATTGATGCACTGAAATGACCACTAAGAGCAAAATCTAATTATGGAAACACCACTCAGCATTACACCATGAGCCAGCAAAAAAAAACCTGCAGCAAAACAAAAGAAAATACGACATAAGAACTGGGATACTCACCGGTAACTCTGCCTCACTGGAACAGGATATCTGGAAAGCCTGAAAAGAAAAGAATAACTTCACATCTAAATAAACTGGTGTTGGAGTATTTTGTTTCTTAAATCTTTGAATGAACATTTGTGTATTTTGACACACATGACATGCTTTGTCGAATTCATACTCCATTTCATATACACACTTTGTTGTCAGTTTATTGGATAGACCCGCATACAAAAGGTGTACATAATAAACAGATATACCTAATAAATAACAATGAGGCATTGCCATTATAATGTAATACAGTTCAACAGCACGTCAAACTACAGCCTCCAAAATGACTGTAAACTGGAATTAACAGCTTTTTAGTAGCCTGACCAATTTTGGGGGGCAAAAGCCAATACAGATTTTGGGAAGTTAAAAATTCTGAAGTCCATATGTTGGCCCTCATATGATCCCTAAAATGTGGCTATAAATCACCTGGGACAAAGATATGCAACAGAGGCAGGAAATTTTACAGTTTGACAATAAACTATACTGTCTAAAATGAGTGCACTGAAACAGTAAACTTCAAAGGAAGTTTAACAATTAGAAATCACAAGCATGTATCTGTGATTGGCCAATGTCAGCCAATAATATCAATGAAACAATGCATTGGTCAGGCTCTACTTTTAGAGCAGGTTAACATGAGCTAAACTAAATTTGCAACTATGTCTATATGTGCCACTAAAGCACTCTGTGATTGTTATGCAGCTCCTATGTCCATGTCGTATGTGCAGATATAAAAAGTACAGGAGTATGTGTTTGTGTGTGCATGCCTGTATAAGTATGTATTACTACCCTGACACATAAGTGCATGTTATATGAAATATATTAAAGTATCCATGTAAGACAAATACAGTTAAACAGTTATTCTGAGTATGTATAACACTTCAACTACCTCCATTTAGAAAGCTTTGACATAAGTTTGTGATTCATAAGGATCAGATATATATGTATCATATGGGCGTAGAGAAGTAGTAACACCACTGATTATTCGTATGCAGACTAATCAGTAACTTAACGGTAACAGATTAATTTCTGGACACATCCCTGTCAGTATGAGCTCCATTCAGACTCAATTCAGCTTCCACGAGGACTAAGACAGGGTCGTAAACATCACACTTCCATGATGAGTAAGCTACCACTGTCAGAAGTTTAAAAACCAGCTCGAACACAGTGAATTCACCTCCTCTCCGGTTGCACAGTGTCACATCCAGCCAAAGATTAGCTCGTTAGCATGTTAGCTTCTAAACTTACGTTAGACGATCCAGCTCGAACAATGGTGACTTCTCCTCTTCTTTTCTTTACGCTCTCACGACAACATAAAACATAGGTCTGTTTAAAAACACCAAACGGACGCCTGTTATCTAGAGACAAACTGTATTAAAACCAGCCGTACGAGACATTATCCTTTAACTTTTTACTAAACTTACATTTAACTTCGGGGAGAGAGAAGAAGAAAAAAACCTTGCGGCTGTACTACCGTACGTGTTTTCGCCGAGTAGCCAATCAGAGGGCGAAATTCAAAGATAGCCACGCCCACATAACAGTCACCGGACCAATGGATTTGAAGATAAAAATAGATGACGTCTTGTCATCGTTAGGCTGTCACTATCTGGCAGTTTTGATCAAATATGATGGATTTCTGACACCTTATTTCTTGCAAAGTAGGCACAAAACACTACATAGCTGATGTGTAGCGTTAAGAAAAGTGAGGTTGCAAAGTTCCCTTTATACAGAACACAGAAATATTATAAAAATGTAGGTATTTCACTTAAAAAGTCCTGTTGTTGTCCCAAACTATCTTTACTTCACGTCTTTCAGCTGGAGGCTTCCCCCGCTGTTACCAAGCAACCGGACCCTGCGCCTGTCCAGCTGCCCGGCCGGTCCGGTCCGGTCCGCCTCCAGACGCTCCAACGCTGCTGCTGCTACATTATTAATGATGCCCCCGAAACTAAACCTGCCCGAGAAAAAAACCCATACGTCAGGACAGAAAGAGACAGAAATACTGTGGCTAGTTACAACATGAGAGATGTCAGGAGCGACAGCATGGCTGTGGACCGGAACAACTTAAAACTCCTGCTGCTGCTGAAGGACCAGTTCAAGTAACACGAGTAAGTTACCACAATAACAATAACACAATGTGAGAGTGTTTCAAAGTGCTTTACTGACTGCAGTCTGCAGTGTGTAGTTGTAGACTAGTTTAACAACACACACACACACACACCTCCCTACTCACCTGCAAGAGAAAGTAACTAAGTACAAGTACTGTACCTCAGTATAATTTCAGATAATTCTGCTTGAGTATTTTTCATTTTCTGCAAAACAATGTGCTTTTTATTTCATTGCATGTGTTTTTGACTGATACAGTTACTGTACTTACAGAGTATTTCTATACACATTGTTTAAACATCAGTTTATAAAATATAATGCATTGTTCTGGGTTAAACAAGAGGACACAAAATTAATATCTACAACATTCAAAAGTCGCTAACATATTAATGTTTATAGTAATCCAAACCTGTGACACTGATATTTGCTGACAACACTTTTTTTTGTACCTTTTCATCGATTTGTTGTATTTTGCTAATTGACTAATCCATTTGAGTAATTTTTGTAAGGAAACCAAAAGTCAAAAATTCTCTGATTCCAGCTAGACTTCGAAATGATCGAATTTCACGATATTTGCTGACATGCACAATATTTATCACAATATTTAACATGGACCAGCTGTGTGATTCTTCCCCTTAGAGGAACTGCTCTGACTTTGTTTTAATTGTAATTTTTTTTTTATTTATAACAGTGTAATTTCTCACCTGGCTGGTACCAGTGACAGACTTACATTCTTATTTAAAAGTTCTTATTTAATATTGTTTAGTTATTTAAAAGTGTTAAACAGGTATGTGTTTCTGCAAAGGGAGAAATAAAGAGGTGAACAGCGAGTCAACCTGAGAGGCCCTTTAGATAGATAGATAGATAGATAGATAGATAGATAGATAGATAGATAGATAGATAGATAGATAGATAGCTTTATTTTATCTCCAAGGGGAAATTAGATCATCGTCATTCATTTACAAAGGAAATATTTTATGTTAAAATGAACGTCTATCGCAATATTTGACAATCTTGTGATATAAAAGCCTAGTTCAAATGTCTTAAATGTGAAAATTTTTGTGTTTCTTCACTAAATGTTGTTTGGTTGTGGAAAAAACAAGACATTTGAGGATAATGTCTTGTGATTCGGGAAACACTGGTGGACATTTTTCACCGTTTTCTGACAAGGAATCAATAAATTGAGAAAATTAAGATTAACAGATTAATCAACATTGAATATAATCATTAGTTGCAGCCTTACTTTTTACCTAACTAAGATTTAAAAAGCAGGACTTTTGTCATAACCTCCACACAAACACCTTACAAACTTATGTCACGCAAACCACATCGCACACAATGCATTGATTGTTAAATAATTGACAGCTTGGCACATTTTGATCCATTGTTGTCAGCTCCCAAGTTGGGTTGCTAAGTGACGAACAGGTGCTCCACGCTCCTTCCTTACCCCCTGTCTTCACACAGGTGAAGTGACACCTTCTGCCACAGACGACGTGTCCATGGAGGCAGAATCGGAGGACTCGGACGAGGATGTTCAGGGAGAACACAGGCCCACAGTGCTCTGGCAGAAGTGCATTCAGCAGAGCATCTTCGTGGATCTGAGTGAGGATGAAAGTCTCCACCTGAGTGATTTTGAGAATTCTCTGGCTCTACATCTGTCCCAGGCGGAGTCTGCTCCCTCTGAGGCCAGCATCCATCTCAGTGGTAAGTCCTGGAGCTTTATTGACCAAGTATGTGTACATTCAAGGCTTAAATCTATAGAACCCCTTTAATTTGGGTTTTAATGCTGTTTTTGTAATTAACAGAGAGCTCAGAGCTGTCAGGCCTCGACGTCACCTCCTCGGAGTCCAGTAATGTCAGCAGTCAGAGTGAGAGAGTGATAGAGAGCAAGAACAGCTTGTTGTCTGCCAGAAGACCAAACACCATGCAGGATGAGCCGCCTTTGAACCAGAGGTTAGAGGACCCGGGGCAGAACACGAGCGACGAGGACCAGGACGACCTACCTTATGACTGCGACCTCGGGAGCCTCTACTTCAACCAGACAGCTGATGGAAGCGAAGTTGTTCATGCAAGTCCTGATCCTCCTGGTTTGGTTGACTGTAATACAATAAATAGAGATGATGTTATCGAACCCCTGGTTTCCGTTGAGAAACCAGCAGCTTTGTCGCTAGAGGATGCCAACACCAAAAAGGACGAATTTATTGATGTTGCCCCGTCACGCCCCTGTCCTCCTGCAGACATTAACCAGTTGTTGCTGCGACACTTTTCCCAGGAGGAGCTGCTGCGATCAGGCAGGCTGATCGAGGCGGAGACCCTGCCGGAGGTCTCCCTGCTGGAGAGCGTGGATGACACTGTTTTGAGCTTGGCTCCGACACGCAACAGCTCAAAAGTTATTGGTCACCACTCAGAGAGTCCCCCATGTAAATCTGAGGTCGATTCTGAGAGTTTCAGCTCTGGCAGGACTGATGGAACAAGTAATACAAATTCAAGTTTAGAGGAAGAAGCAGAAAGGAAAATTGATAAAATCAACTCTGCTGACAGTGTGACATCCAGCTCTGCAAGTTCAGAGTCCAAACAGAGCAGTGGGGAAGTTAGTGCTGTAGATGTAGCAGTGCAGGAACAGACCGGAGAAGACGATCAGGTTCAGAGAGTCCCTCTCATGCGCACCAGGTCCTTCAGCGAGATGAAGTACGGTCAGGGCCAAGTCCATTACCCGCGCCCTGATTTCTCCAAGGTCGCCTCCAAGGTAAAAATACCAAAAACTCCAAGTGGACCTGCCAAACCTGCTCCGCAGAGCCCCAGCAGCATGCACAGAGCTCAGTCCTCTCCAGGGATGCTAGAGTTGGTCAGCAGAGTCCTGGAGGATTCAGTCCAGCCGTCAGAGAAGCCCTACGTGTTCAAAGACGAGGTCAAGACTCCTCCAGCTCTGGTGCATCACCTGCAGGTAGAAAACAGTCCCATTTTACACACAGTGTTCTCGTAGCTACGCATTTTGGATTCATTAGCTTGTATTTCTTATAAGTGTTGTCTGTATGATATTTGTCTATAACATTTGTCTCATTCATTTTTTTCTTCAGGCTGAATATGATAAATTATTAACCAAATATGCTGAAGCAGAGAACCTTATAGATCAAATGAGACTCGGAACCAACGTAAGTTAAAACGTGTTTCTTTGATTAGCTGTCATGTCAGTTCAAGCTACACATGAATGGATCTCTTTTCACAGGCTCAGCCCTCCTCAGAACTGATGCTTTGTTTTGATGATAATGATGACGACGATGATCATCTTTATCGCCAGGGAAACTCACCTGCAGGTGAGGGAAGCCATCTTGAGTCCCCTGCTCCTCACGTTCCCCCTCCAGGTACGTCTGACATCTGATATTATGACAGGTCAGCGCTTTGCTTCACTACCTGCAAATTACAAAGTGAAGGTTGCCGTAGAGACGAATGGAGTCAGATGACAATCTTCTAGAAACACAAACATCTTTTCTTTTTCCTTTTGGAGCATTTCAACTAAGTGTAAACAAAAGCTGTCAGTGGTGAAAAGTAACAGAAAATCTGTATGTTTACTTTTTAAAAATATGTGTAATATAATATATGTATATATGATATTTAATAGTTATAGATATTTTGAAATAAATATTTTTGAGACAATGTACATAAGAAACATGATTGACACTGTTGCTCTGCCCAGTTGCACACAAAGTATATTAAATTGGCTCTAGAACATTCAAATGCACTTACATAATTTCATTATTGATAAAGTTAATAATAATATAATGTTATCACTAAGCACATTTTGCTGATGACACTTCTGTAAATTCAGGACTTGAAGATTTCTGCTTTTACTTTCTGTTAGAGACTTGTAACTTTTTCTAGAGTAAAAGTAATGACATTGTGTTCAAGTATCACGTATTAAAAGGGAAAGTTACCCACACGAATGAATTAAAGTCTTAAAGTATCTGTTATTAAATATGCTAAAATATCGAACAAATATTGATTGTTCTTGCTTTGTCTTTTCAGAAAGCTGCAGTGAAAAAGTAGAACCGGCCCCTCCGAGCAACACTGAAGAGGTGAACGCAGCGTCGTCCAGCCTGCCTGACGAGGCTCCCAGTGATGGTCACAGAATGACCGCTGAGCTGAGAGACATCATCAGCCAGTTCATGCAGACGGTAAGTGTGAAGATGGGCCGTTACTACACAATAGAAATTTAAAAAAAACGTATGAACCTTCTCTTCCTGCTCAGGTGGAAGAATTCAAATTGAGTGTCGGCAGCATGTCAGTGAGCACGGCAGAACAGCAGATGGTGAGGAGTTTTTACTTCTTCTGTAGTTCTTTATGTAATTTTTAAAAGCAGTGTAGTTTCCCCTTTTGTCTTCTGCATGTGCATAACGTAAAATGTGTCCATGTGCAGATGCTGAGGAGCATGATGGAGGCTCAGGACCAGCTGGAAAGAAAATACATCAGTAAGAAGGAGGAGCACCGAGCTCTGGAGATGCAGAACTACATGGGCCTGTCCAGGAACACCGGCAGCTTCGACCCGAACAGGTGAAAGTGACCTCGCTTTTGTTCCCGTGTGAATGTGTCAGCGTCGTGTTAATGCATCCATTCATGCATCTTTATGTGTGCCACAGGCTGGTGGAGGGAGACATTTTCAGGATAGGGATGCACCTCGAGGACATAAAGGAGATGATAGACGGGAACGTGTGTGCGCAGATTTCTCCGCCCCACTCATCCTCCACTCCCACACACATGAGGGAGGCGCTACATGTGAAGCCCACTCCTCTCTGCATGCCCACACCCTCACCTCCACCATTCCTGCACCAGGTAATCATCACCTCTCTGACACACTCACTGCCTCACCAATGCTCACTCATCTTCACATGTTCTGTCACAGTCACATTTCACTGTTGCCGATAAGTTTTCTCCAGTCGTTCATGGAGAGCCCTAATTTTTCCATGAAATTGACATTTCATGCTCAAACAGTTAACAGGGTTCAATGAATGGGAGGTCTGGGCCACTTGTTTTATGGTTCATAGCAATGTTCCTTGACGCTGCAGCAGTGTGTTTCTCCTCGGGCTGAGTCATTCCACAGTCCATATAATATTATTCTGATATCAAATTAGAAAGAAATCATGAGCTCGCTGTTGTGTAGCTTCAGCAAAACTTATATCACTATATAATATGACAAATTAAAACTTAAAGTTGAATAATGTTATGTTGTAATAGTATAACTACTTTAGACATCTTTTCATGAAAAATGACATGCAGAGACGTTGACCTGAGTCGACTAGAGTCACTGTTGATTGACAGGGTTAGTTGTTGACCTACTCGTCTGGGTTCATTTTAAGTTTTTAGCTTAGTTTTTGAGTTTTATTGTCCAATAAGCATGTTGACATTGACATTATGATACCGTCACAATGACTCAACGTGAGTGTGTGTGTGTGTGTGTGTGTGTGTGTGTGTGTGTGTGTGTGTGTGTGTGTGTGTGTGTGTGTGTGTGTAATATTACACTAGCTGCAAATTATCTGACTGGGTCTCATGTTTCAGGAACCATGCGCAGGGTTTTCCACTGTGGGTTATAAGACAGAGTCACGTAAAGAAGAGGATGTGGATGTGGATGAGGCCTGTGAGGTCCACGCAGACGATGGATCCCAGCAGAGTGGTGAACTCATAACAACCGACTCTTCACTGCAGCGTACTGGACACAGCGGCTACCTCTCAAAGTACTTACAATATTCTAAAAGCTCCAGTAATATTTCTCTTATACACTTAAACAAAAAAATGAATATGATACTTGAATATAAATATGCATGTTTCATTGTCACTTCGCTGTCCATCCATGGATGTTCTGAGTGGTGCTCACGTGTGTGTTTGTGCACAAACCATAGGCACGTTCTCAGCCTTCCTGTGGAGCAGATAGTGTGTCAGGTGTTGGTGTTGGATTCCACCCAGTGTTTGAGTCTCTGTTCTGCTCTCCGTCCCGTTGCAGGAGCTCACAGGGCTCGCTAGAAGGACGCGACATCCAGGCAGCTGCGGCTGAAGAGGAGACCAGCTCCGTCTTGTCGGAGGCGATAGATCACAGCGACATCCTCGCGTACCTGAGTGGAGCGAGGTCATCCTCCAGACAGACGCAGCAGACACCTGACAGGTCAGTGTGGTGATGTTAACGTTCATATAAAAGATGTAACTGTGACTCAATTGACTTATGGGTTCTCTTAAACAATGCATGGCTCATACTAGCAATCCTGCTTGTAATCATGTTGCAGTGTAAGTGAGCTACTTTTGCACATAGTTTTTATTGTAAATCCAGCAATGGGAAGCACGTACTGTACATGTGCTGTTAAAATACTCCCCTCATTTTCAACTAACAACCTCTAAATATCTGAATACTTCACTTGTTGTTGCTGCTGCAGTCGTAGCACCCCGGACAGTGTCCTGAACCCAGCGGGTGAATGTGATCTGGGTGTTTGTGTGAGTCTGGCTGTGGAGGTCTCCTCTTCCTCTGATGCACACCGGACACCAAGACACCCTCAGCCTGCCCGAGCCTCCTCTCAACACCTCGTCTGTGTTACAGGTCAGGCACGGATAATAGTTGTAGATTCATCTTATATACTAACTTTGTTTGTCATTTAATGTTTGTAATGCAACAGCTGTCTTTTAAGGGTCAATTCACCCCAGAATAAGAAAAATACATATTTTTCTTCTTACCTCTAGGGCTGTATATCTGTTTATGTTTTTTTGATGTGAGTTGCTCAGTTTTGAAGATATTGGCCTTCTCTGGAATAGAATGAAAGTAAAGTCGATGACACTCAGCTTGTGCTGCTCATCAGCAATGTCACTTCCCAGAACTTATGACCCGGTTGCTCAAGATAGTCCACAGACTTTGTTTAGAGCAGTTTCATGTATGAAGTCTTTTTTTCTTTTTTACCAAACTGCAACGTATCACTGCGCAGAAGGAAGCGCACATCTGTGGATTATCTTGAGTACCCAGGTCATGATTTCTGGAGGGAAACACTGATGTTGAATTTTTCAAATGTTTTTTTGTGGCTTCTAGTTCCAGTATGTTCGAGAGAAGGCAGACATCTCTACAGCTTATATCTCCAAAACTTGACATCTCACACCAAAAATATCTAAACGCATACACAGCGCTTACAGGTAAGAGGGAACATTTTTGGTTTAGTGGTGAACTGTCCGTTTTTTTCTGGGTTGCAGAGGATTGTGAGCCCAGAGACAGACAGCGGATTTGGGAGCTCCTACTTGAACCAGTCAGGTTCTGGATCATCTCAACCAAATCTGCTCACAGAAAGGTACAAATCTATATAAACAGAAACACTAAAAAACGTATTGAAGTGATTAATAAATGAGCATCAGTAGATGATGACTGACTAAAGCTTGAACCTCCTGTCTGCAGCGTGCAGTCCCAGAATGATGCTTTAAGTAGCTCCGGCAGTGAGGGCTCCTGCTCCAACCTGCAGACAGCCATCCATTCAACCAGCCTGAGCAGCCAACGGTGGGCCAGTCCCCACCCATCTCTCCAAACACAGTCCTGTGGTGCAGCAGCGGCAGTGGAGCAATGGGTGGAGAGCACCACTAAGGAGCCTTCAGTCAGGCTGCAGGGTGAGCGAATCAGTCCTAAAGTCCTCTGTTATTATTTCATCTTATCTGGTCAATACTGAAGTGATGAACGCTTCTTCACCACTGATCGGACAGGATCTGAACACACCACACCTTCCCGGCTCCATCACCACGTATCTGAACCTGTACTCAGCACCACCATGGATGGAGAAGAGAGAGGCAGTCCACTGTATCCTTGCTCCTGTAATAGGTCAGTATATGCTCGGACCAATCTGTGTTGGGTTTGTTCACCAGTGTACATAAAGATTTAAGTATCTGCATTTTTGTGTGTTTAGTGAGGCGATCCTGGCTTTGCAGTCGGAGGTCTCCAGGCTGAAAAAGGACCTCGAGGAAGGCTTGGTCCAGCTGCCCCACCTGGCGCAGAAGATGGACTATCTCACCACCAAATACAGACAGGAGCGCAGGTCTAAAACCAGAGCGCGGAGCCACCACAGGCCAGCATGCAACAGGTGGGAAGCTGATCCTGCAGGGCTGGTAATAGTAGAGGAATAGAAGGATAATGGCCATTATTGTGCTGTACTGAAGTGACTTTTGGTTCATATTTACCTAATCATAATATCCTAACATTCTTGGTGAGAGACACTATTATTCATTATTATTTGTTATATTTTTTATTCTAACCTCCAGTGTGTGGAAGCCAGCGGGTAGCAGACAGAATGTGAGCGATCTCAGCTCCAGTCAGGTGAAGATAGAAGACTGGATCTCTTCAGACATGGACCCCAGCAAGAGCAAAGGTGGCGAATCACCACAACACACACGAGCAGATTGTAGATAACCAATGTCTCTCCATCTGTATCTATAGATATATATGTGCATGCTCATATCCCCTCCATCCTCTATACTCTGGTTTTGCTCTTCAGGTACAGACAGCGGTGACACAGCCGGCTCTGAGATCATGTTGCAGTTGAGCGATTCGCCTGTAGGGAGCAGGAGAGCGCGTGAGTTTCAACATAGACTTCACGGGGCACTGCAGTCCAACAGAGGTCAGAGCCATGGCCATTTTTCACAGTACTTTAAACACCCTGATTGTGTCTGAAATGATTTTATTTCACTCCATCAGGGTCGGAGAGAGACGGATCAGTAAAAAAGTCTGATATGACAAGCTTTGTTTTAGAAGGAGGAAAAAAGGAGGCTTCTGACAGCCATGTGAAGCAAAGACCACAGAGTGAGTGTTTTGAATATTTAAAGGTCTCGTATAATCATATTTCAGTTTTATGTGTCTACTGCTTCATGTTACAGTCTCGACACAAACAGGGAGGCTGCTGATCATCAGTGCTTTTTCTCAAACCTCATTATGAAACGGTCTTTAAAACTAAAAACAAAGGTTGTTTATGTTTCAGTATTGTGTTTCATCAGTGTTCATACTGCTTCTGATGTCTCTGTGGTCAGCAGCCTTCATGGAGAGTCTTCACTCCAGGAGGAGATGGTCTGTTTTCTCCTCTCCATCTCTTCAGAAGCCTCTCCTCCAGGTCGGCTACGGCTACTCCAGCAGCCTGCCCGCCAGGTGAACACACAGCTGATGACACAAACACATCACTCACTGACAGCCGCGAGATATTTATCATGAGATAATAAATGAGATTGTTCTGTCACAGTTGTTCTTCGTCTTTCTCACTCTCTGATCTCATATCCAGCTACAAAGTGAGGGAGCCGCCGCTGCAGCCCTCGTCCCATCACAGGAAGCGCTCCACCCAGTCGGACACGGCGCTCCTGCCCAGTAATGTGTACTTCCAGCGGACGCTGTCGCCCATATTGGTGCCCTCAAAGACCGGCAGCAGGACAGGCAGACGCAGAGGCAGCAAGGTGAGATCTGTCCGCAAGCTTCTTCCGCTGCTCAACATCAATCTGTTGTTAGTGTGACGTCTTCTCACAGTCGGCTCATTGGAAGGTTTACCACTGTTGTTCTAGGAGGAAGAGATGAACAGGACACTAGATCACGCTATCGAGATGGCTCGAAACATGAAGAGGACCACAGACAGAATGGCCAAGAGACTGTCAGCTGATCTGGCCAAGGCTCAGCTCCACAGGAAGCTGCACGGCTCACAGCCACTAGAGGGCAGGAAACACCAGATGTTATAACAAGCAGGGCACAGATAAGTTAAATCATCAGTCTGAAACCTGATGCATAAGTTTGTCCTAAGTTATTTCTTTTGTACATGGTTGTATATTTATAATACAATGAAAAGCCTGGAATCACACTGTAAAAATAAAAAATAGGATTTTATTACCATAGCTGTATATTGTTAGGTTTGGGGGATTTTTATAGCAAATTCATATTTTTTATCGATAGACAGGATTCAGTTTAAATTAAAAGTCTTATGATTTTGATATTACGTCTTTTGGCCCCTTTACTCTTCGAAAAAGTCATCAAAGATTCTAAAATGTCTGTAAACTATGGCTGCAACTAATGATTGTTTCCATTGTCGATGATTCTGCTGATATTTCATGATTAATTGATGAACTGTTTAGTCCATTGAATGTCAAAAAAAGTGAGAAAATACTTTGTCAAAATTCCCCAGAGCCCAAAGTGCAGTAATATAATTGTTGGCCCCCCTATAAAAAACATTCTAGGAGCAACTCTGCCAAAGTGACACCGTCAGAGCGCTTCTTCTTTGCAAAGTTCAAAGCCTCTGAATTTCCTCTCATATATGACAAAGAAAAGCAGCAAATCCTTCTGTTTGAGAAGCTGGAAACCACTTATGAGAAATAACAGATGATGCTTAGTTTGTAAAACTAGCCAGCTGTCAGTTTTCTCGAGATGAACAAATCGATTAATTGACTGATTCATCGCAGTTCTAGTGTGAAATGTGACCAAAATACCTTACATGATCTATAATGGACAAACTCACTGTCTGACACACATTTTTTCAATATAATGCTGAAATCACATCAATACAGCTCAATATTTAACTCAGACCGTCATTTATTTGTCATCTGTAACATTTGTGGCATTGAAAGCTCAAAAGGAAGAATGTGCCCTTCGGTTAGTGGGCGACATCAGTCACTCAGCAGTCAATCAATAAACATAAACTTTATCTTTGCACAATGCTCCATGTCAGTGTCATCTAATCCTTTTGTTTTCCTTTTCATTCCACTTGCCTCCAAACCGTCAGCTATCAGATACACTCAGGCAGCCACAGGGCGAGGAGATGAAGTGTAATCAAATAAAAAACTAGGTCAGATTGTTAATATTACATTTCAGGTAAGTCCCTCTCTGCCTTTAGTTCGATGAGTATCAACTTTTGTCCTCTTTGCTAATTCGCTCATCTGACGCCTCTAATGCGCGTCCTGCTGGCCTGTGGCTGCTGCTGACACAGTGTCTCCTTACCGAGTTTCTGTTGCGCGGCTTTGTCGCCGCCGCAGCCTGCTGGGTGCCGAGGCCCAGCTCGCTTCTCCTTGTTGGGTGTCGACTTTCACTGTTTCTTCTAAGACGGGTATCAGGAGAGGAGATGTGTCTAAACAACATACCTGGACTGTCCCCTCCGATTGTTCAAGGGACAGATGAAATTCACTAACCTGCAGGCGTCAACAGGTCAGTCTGAGAGTGAAGAGCGAAGCAGCCATTAAATCTCACACATTAAAACACAACAGCCAGTTTCAGTGTGTCATGTTACGGTGGAAGACATTTTTTTTATGTAATGACTTCATTAATTCAACAGCCAACAGGTGCAGAAAGCAAGAGACGTGGAAAACTTGTTATTTCACCTTTTTGATGATCAGATGTCGAGTGTTCTCTCAGTTAGGATTATCTTTTTATGATTTTCATGTCGTTATCTGAACATGCTGCGAGGAATTGACTTGGATCAGTAAGTTCTTTTCATTCAAAGGAAAAGTAACTTGGCACCTCCGTGTATTAGTCATGCAGGAGGGTTGTCAGCGTTGTGGTCCGCCCCAACATTTTTTCAGTTTCTCTCTTCAAAGGAGCCTTTTTATTTAAACTCACTATCTTGGGGATAAGAACATTGCATCACACGTTTTTTCTATTTCATGGCTGAAAAGCCAATTGAACTCAGTGGAGTAGAAGAACTAGCTGACTCAATTTCACCTGTAGTTCTGGTTCACTGGTTACTGTGATTATTGGCAATTCAAAGGAATATGACTTTAAACTTGACAGCGAGTTCGCTGAAGTGAGATCTCAAAAGAAATTGTTGGCAGCCGTACATTTTACAGGTATATTAGTCAATTTATTGTCCTTTACAGAGGAGAGTTCGTATTTATCTGAACAGGACACCAGGACTCTCTGAAGTCACTGAGGATACAATTCTCCAGTCTTGGTGAAGTTTTATCACAATTTATATGTTAGTGTTGCCAATTGCTTCCCTAAAGTACCCAGACGGAAGATGTGGAGGACGTCATGAGATCATAGTGCTCATCAAACTCATCCCAGCACAGGAAACATCATGCATGTTGTGTTTGAGTGAAGTAAAAACAAATAGTTGAGAGTTTTGAATTCATTTGGAGCCATACCTGGTTTATAATTTCAGTATATCAAAAAAACAAAAACAAAAAAAGTCTGTTATGGTTTTTGCCTTCTGGTCTGGTTCAAACTGGAGGATGAAGTATCTTCTCCTATTGTGCTTTCCATGTGTGTAATAGGACAAAAAAATTCACAGTCCTCATTCTCTGCAAAAAAAATGTATTCCAGTGTTTATCTGAAGTTAATGAGACATCAAGTTAGTTTCTTCCAAAATTACAGTGAGAAAGTCCCTCTTTGCATTTTAACCCTCTGGCACACTCGATACAAAAAGTGAATTCAGTCCTTAAACAACTAACTTTGGAAGATTGATTGACTTGATTTGTTGAACTCAGACTGCTGAAGCCTCACATTAACTTCAGATGAGCCTTCGATATATTTCTGCACACAACCAGGACTCTGGATTTTGTCCTGTTACTTACATTGGAACCATGTTATGTCTATTTTACAGTATACATTATGCTTACAGCAACAAAAAACTGCTTAAAAGAACATGTGAAAATGGGACTGTTGTGTTGTAAGACACAATAGAAATGTCTTCCTTTATTTTTTTTTCATCTTTGCAGGATACGCCTCATCTAACTTGTTTGAACCTGGAGATGAAAATCATTCTCAAAACAATTCTAAGTATCATGTACCGCGCACTGAAGTATCCTATAAACACTTAAACTGGTGATTTGGGAAAGCTGAGACTGTCGCTCTTTGTTCCTTAAACAGTTTGAAAGCAGTGATTGTCTCCTGCGTGTGAAGTTCAGTTGGATCAGCTCTCCGCTGTTGCCCTTTATGCACAATGGAGTTTGTCCACAGCCGAACCTCAGGTATCTTCCCAGCCCATCTTCATAATACACACCTGACGTAGACGCTCGGCCACCAGGGAAAAGAAAAGATATTATCGCAGTCGTTCCCTCGGTTGACCCTGAAGCAGAAAGGTGGCAGGGTCCGCCACATATAAACAAAGCAAAACAGAATGAAACTGTGTTGTCCTGTAAGGTCAGTTTGTTTATCCAGTCGTGAAAACAAAGAACGTTTGTTTATTTAGTTTGTTTAGGCAAAAAACAATCAGTCAATGAAGATCTTTAGAATGTCTTCCTTAAAACTACACACTGCACCTTTAACAGGCATAACTAACGAATGTGCTGATTAGCCGACAAAAAAATATATGATCAAAGGCCCAAAATAAAGTTGTTTATGGGCCGCAGCCGGCTCAGCTCCCGGTCCAATAGGTCCAGGGGCTTTTTGACTATAAGGGTGTCTGTTAAATGTATTCATCTTTTCTCATTAACTTAGAATAAATATACATTATATTCATTTCAAGTTGATTCAAATGAAATTGTATTTTTATTTTATTTTCAGACAACTTTAGAAACATAAGAAATTTTATTTATCAGAGAAAACATAATCAGCACATCAGTAAACATCTTAAATATTTGACATTTTGAGATAAATTATGGTTGTTTACTTGTACAATAATAGAAATAATGCTCATCATGATGAAGGTTTGTATTAAATTCAGTCTTTATCTCCTCGCACTTTAATCAGATTTACTGGGAGTGGTTTCGTCTCTGCTCCAGTGCTGAAACAAAGCAGCGTTTGACAACAAAGAGTTGGATGAACTAGATATAGTATAGAAGTTTTTTCAGCTCCGGATCTCAAGTTGAAAGAAAGTGAAAGATTGTGTTGACTTAACAATAGAATTACATGTGAACTGAACCGGAGGATTGAAGCACAACTGAATGAACATCTTCTTTATAAGACTAGAAAAGTTGATTTGTTTCATTACCTCAACTCGTCTTCTCAGATTCAGTCAATTTAAGATTTTTAGGTTAAAACATCTTATTGTTTTCTTTCCACTGAAAGCAAATGTCTTGTAGATGATATACATAACCATAGTTTGTATAAATATTAAATCATGAATATGAAATCGTAAAGCTTTAGGTGTTGTTCGCTTTCTGCAAGACAACATGATTCACTGATTGACAAAGAAAGGTTTCAACTTCCCCAAGTTATCACGGGCGTGGACACCAGGAGAAATCAAATATTGTTGACCCAAGTTATAAAACATCTTTCCATAAAAGCGACAGAAGTGGGTCATCACTTGTCTCAAGCTATCTTCTTATATTATAAGTTATAAGGCTGCATCTTTCTCAACTGTGATGTTAACAAGCTTTCTTTGAATGTAACAACTTTCAGACGACAAGACAGGAAACAGTTTGCATCATTAGTGTGTTTTTTAAGACGTGGATGTAAAAACAAGAAGTCTGCAACACAATTGCTTTATCGACGTCCTCATCTCAGGAAGGTGAGCTTCCTCGCCTCGCCCTGATAGGACACCCAAACAGCCCCGAGGGGGAGGAGTCACAGCCTCTGGGCTCGTTGGTATTTTGCTGGAACAATAATGAACCTGTCGTTTCATCTGAGGGAGAAAGAGAGGGAGGGAGGGAGAGAGGGAGAGAGAGAAGGGAGGGAGAAAAAAAAGACAAATTTAAGCCAGAACTTCTTCCCCTGAAGTCATATTGAGAAACAGCATCACGCATCTCGCCTCCAGGCAGGAAGAAGACGACATGGGAGGAACACAATTAAAGATGCTGAAACTTTTGCTTTTGTTGACCTTCACTGAGGTAAGAGCTGATCATCTTCTCAATGCACACTTCGATATTGCAGCAAAAACGCACGACACGTTTGCATTTTCCTCTAGCTGGCACGTTGTCCTCTTATCTGTGATGAGATGCATATTTCACATATCCAGATAAACAGCAGCAGTGTGCAGAGAGAGGAAACACATGAACACAGGCTCTTTTGAGTGTCACTGCTGTCAACAAGTGCGTGTGGCGTGCCCAACCTTAGCTCAATAGACAAATTCATTCCGACCTGAAAAGAAATACCTGCACTGACCAGTCCTGAAATCTGTGTTGAGTGAAGGTAATGTGCAGCCTGCTGCCTCTCATGCTCCGAGAACATGATACAGGGCATAATTTGCCTCAGGATATAATGTGAAATACCGACAGCCTGCTACCCTCCGGAATGATGTCCTTTGTCTTGAAAAATACTGCATTTGTGATCAAGTTATTTCTTTGTTTCATTCATTAACTTGTTGTGTTTTGTAATTTCCAGATCTGTGCTGCTGAAAATGGTAAATTACATTCTTTTACATGTGATTTAACATATTTTATAATCATCCCAAACTGAAATGCTGTTCCACATCCTTTCATTTAAATGCAAAAAAAGAGAAAATGCTGTAGTCAACACACATTTACATATTTTATTGCCATCAGGCACTTTTTTTTAGACAGATATAGACTAAGCTGATTGCACCCATCATTGTTTTCTTTGCTATCTCCTCCAGACATCTCTCTGTCAGTGTTCGCGGTCACATCTAAGAGCATGACGGTGCAGTGGAGCGACCACACCGGTGCCAGCTCCTACAAGATCACAGCAACACCCAAGAACTCTCCGGAACGACCCGTCTTCGCCCATTTCGGTGGCAACGTCGTGATGGGCTCAGTCAACTCCCTGTCGCCCAACACGGTGTACACCATGCAGCTAGATGCCATGGACAATGCGTTGAATGTCCTCAGCAGAGCAGAGACGGAGGAGACAACAGGTCAGTGACAGCAGCAGGTACCAGAGAGTAAACGGACTCCTGGTGATGAGTCATAAATCAGAAATTTGGCAGCACTTGACAGACAAAGACATTTTTTCCAGTCCTTTACAAGAGGGTGTACGTTTTATTTCAACATCAAGGGGGACGAGCAGAGGGACCCTCACAGAAACCTTTAGGCATCAAACACTTCCTTTCCTGCATTCTGGTGATTTTTTTATGCACTATTTGTCGTAACATGACTAATAAATAAATATTTTAACCTTTAAAGCATCAAAAGTACACATCATGGAGGCAGAAATGTCTCCGTCAAGATATTATTTGACTAATGTCAGTCATGCACCGACATGGAAGCAGCATTTTATCATTTAAGCTGAGTGAACTCATCTGTAAAGGGCTGACTAATATATTTAGAGCTAAAACAAGAAGTTAATTGGCAGAAAATTAACCTTTAGCTATTTTGTTAATCCTCTGGTTCCACCTTCTCCACTGTGAGGATTTGCTGCTTTTCATCACAACCTGCATATTTTTGGGTTTTGGACTTAAGTTTAACTGGTAATTGGACTGTGATTAAGTAGCACCGTCCTCATCTTAGCACTTAACACAAGTCAGCATTCACAAACACATCCATAGACTGGTGACAGAGGCTACCATGCAAGGTGCCACCTGCTCATCAGGAGCGATGACCATTCATACACAGATGGAGGAGCCACCAAGAGCAATTTGGGGTTCAGTATCTCGCCTGGAATCAAACCTCCAACCTTCCGATCATCGTGCAACAGCTCTCTACCTCCTGAACAACAGCCGCCCCAGAACAGAACAGTTCATCGATAAAGACAACATTTGTTATTCACAGCTCCAGTTGATAGGATCTTCTCATATTTTGCGACTAAAGTAAAAAAAATATAATAATGCAGTACTTGCAAATAAATGTAGAAAAGTGCAACATGTTTTTATTAAATATAATAGAGTAGAAATGAGTTAGAGTTTTGTGGGAGCTTTCTGGTTTTGAAAAATTGAAATACTTCAAAATTGTACTTGATTACAGTAGTCGAGTAAATGTAGTTATTGTGTTATCTGACTGATGTGTCCTTCAGCCCCGGAGGTCCCCAGGATCGAAAAGGCCTACTCCAAACTCAGCAACAGCATCACCGTGGAGTTCACAGAGGTTTCCGGGGCAACCAGCTACATCCTGAGGGCGCAGTCGGTGAGCGGGAGTTTCTTCTCTGAGACCATGGTGAGGGGCTCCCCGGGCACGGTGGTCCAGCTCGAGCCCTACACAGACTACAGGCTGAGTGTCATGTCCGTCAACGCTGGGGGGAGGAGCCAGCCCTCGTTCCCCGTCCAGGCCAGGACAGGTACGGACAAAATGTCTTCCACAGGAGTCCTGCACACACTTCACACTGTGGCGTCAGCGTTTCAAACCGTGATAGAAGATTCATGCACATATTTTTGATCAGAACATTGCTGATTATCGAGAAAAAAAATGGAGTAATAACCTTCTCAGTCCACTTTCACTTGTGGAGACACATTGGAAGCAGTTTATACAGTTTATGTGTATGAAGAGTGAAATGTAGCCCGGCTGTTGTTCCTGTAGGACAATAGTTTGTTATCTCACTCCGCCGGCCATAAAGGCATGTCATTTCACCGCCCATTGTCAGGGAGTCTCTACTCTTCGCAGGAGGATGGAAACTGTATCCATGCCTCTTCACTAGACCATTCTCATAATATGAAAAGCAAAACCATGAGAACTGGGTTGTCTCCCTTCCTGAAGGAGAACTAAACGTAACATAATCACAGAGAAATTGTTTCCATTTCACACCTCTTACACAAAAAATAGTCACGGAGAAAGTCGAGATAAGAAATCTGCGTGTTTGTCCATTTTGAAATTGTTCTCGTTATCCTTTATCATTGTCTTGTCTGCGCCTGTCTGAAGTGGTGACGCCGCCCGAGTTGAACGCCACCTCCCCGGCCAACAACACCATCTTCGTGACCTGGCCCCCGGTGGAGCACGCCGTCCTCTACACGCTCTGCATCATCAGGGAGGGCTCCAGCTCACGCCACAAGGTGAACACCAGTGACACCATGGTGACCTTTGATGACCTCCTGCCAGGCACCACCTACTGTATCAAGGGCACGGCCTGGGACTCCGAGGGCCGAGCTGGAGACGACCTCACTGTCTGCATGATCACACGTAAGCCCGATGAGAACGTTTGGAAGAAAATCAAGACTATACAAATGTCAACAATAGCATCTTGAACGTGCTCAGTGTCGGATTATAAGACGTGTTATTGACTGCTCAAGGATATTGGAACAGTGAGCTATGAGTTTTCCAGCAGCCCCATCTGGAACGAGCGCTACACGTGGTCCAGGTTACTAACATGTAAAAAATACATACAAATACAATATTTAGCAGTAAATAACATCAACAATCTTAAAGACTACAGCGATGGCAGAATCGACTCCTGCTATTGTAATATTCAGATATGTGACTTAAGTCACTTAGTCCAAGTCTCAAGTCCCAAACCATTAAATATATTTAAAAAATAAAAACTTTTAATGTAAAATACTGTAAACAGCTGCTCACTGCTAATAAATGCATTATAAAACATTTATTTATTTATTAATAAAGCAACAAAAAAGGCTCAACAATGAGCTCAACTATCATAAAAGGGAAGTCAGTTAAACTCAATCAATGGTACACTATTAGAAAACGATTATAAGAAACTCATAACCCTTTTAATAAGGTTCTCAAGTGTCTATAAACTGTTAACAAGTTTATTATAAGTGCTTATAAATCTTATAATCCAACAATGTAGTCTTTATTATCATTAACACCTTTATAGTCTTATTAACGGCCTTCTTATAAAGTGTTTACAATCTGGTCACTCATTTACTTCTGGTTTCATTTCCAGGACCTCAAAGTCCAGATGTGACCTTCGTGCAGTTGTCTCCGGGTCGGTCTCTTGCTCTGTCTGTATACTGGGGGCCAGTGCAAGGGGCCGACAGCTACATCGCCTGGACTAGTAACGGCCAGAACTGTAGTTCAGCAGGTCAAGGTTACTGTTTTATCTCACCTGTGGAGTGTGGCCAGAACCTCTCCATCGTTGTGACGGCCTACAACAGGGCCGGTCCCAGCAGCCCCTCCGCATCAGAAGACTACATCACATGTGAGGACGGCACACACAAATCATACATGTTCAATACACTCATGTGCTTTCTTGCTAAGAGTAAAGTTGAGAAGATTGACGCCATCCTCGCATCTGTTGCAGCCGGTTGTCTTAGCTTAGCACGAAGTATGGAAGCAATGGGAAACGGCTAGCTTAGCACTGTCCAATAAGCTAACAATATTTAAGTATCAGCACCTTTAAAGCTAGAAAATATACTTAATTATTGAGGTTTAGAGGTGCTTGTAGAGAGATTTTATTGCATTTTGGACACAGCAAAGCTAGCTGTTTGCCTTTTTCCAGTCTTAACGCTAAGCTAAGCTGAGCTAATTGTCTCCTAGCTTTAAATTTATCCTACAGATGTGAAAGTGGTATCAATCATCTCAGCAAGAAAGCAACTGAGCATCTTTCCCAAAATGTCCCACTTTTTCCTTCAACAAGTGATGACCACTCTTAATTCTTCGTCACCCTTTCTCCAACAGATCCATGTCCGCCAGAGAACATCTGGGTGACGGAGCCCAGCGCAGGCAACTGCTCGGTGGTGTGGGACGAGGTGCCACTGGTGGAGTACTACATGGCTTTCATCAAGAGGGACGACGGGATGGAGGACTCCTGTAACACCACCGAAACCACGTGCCCATTCTTCTGCATGTGCGGCTACACCTACCTCACCACCGTCTTCCCCTACAACCAGGCCGGCTCCAGCCCAACGGCCCACGTCCGCAACTACACCACCAGTTAGTTTTCATACTGTGCTTTGCTTTCTGAATGAGACTTTCTGACATCATAGGTCATGAACCATGGCATTGTTGCACAGTCACGGCTTTGGAGCAGAGTTGCACCTATTACTTTTCTGATATGGCAACTCAAAATGTTTGTTATAATTTTATAGCAACTTACAATTTATTTTTAACTTCCTAACTCCTCGCCTCCTCTCCCTCCAGTTCCCTGTTGCCCACAGGACGTGTCCATAAACCTGGTGTCTACAGAGACCCTGGAGATCATGTGGTCGCCGGTCAAAGGGGCCGAGCTGTACGAGACAACGGCAGCTCAGACTGACGACGTCATCCACTGTAACGACACGGCGCCGGTGTGTGCGCTGTCGGATCTGATGTGCGACACGGCCTACTCTGTGACCGTCACACCGTGCAGCGACTTACGGGGATGCAACCGCACCTGCAAGGCACACACACACGAGACAGGTACTGATGGAGGCCACCACAACAAACAAGTTCAGCGGAGCCCCTTTAATACATCACTTCTTCATCAATAAATTTACTTCATGTCTGTCCTCCTGCAGCGCCGTGTGCTCCAGAGATCCTGAATATGACGCAGATCAGCAACTCCACATACAGAGTCCTCTTCACCACCCCGAACAGCCCCAACACAAATTATACCGTAAAGGCCACTGGGCGCCTTGACACGCACACCTGCCATTCGAGAAACAGCTCCTGTGAACTCACACAGCTGCCCTGCGGTTCGACCTACGAGGTCAT